>OZ038004.1:21133940-21348940 GCA_964035705.1 Porites rus | reverse complement strand
GCTTTACCAGTCTCAAAACAGTAAAACGCATACTCTTAATATTAGGCTATCATGTGTTGTTACGTTTCTTTCTGCTTGATAATCTAGAAGTATCTTTTAATTTTAGCTTGACCCTTCTACAACTGAATGTGATTAAAATGTTCACTGTGCTGTGAAAACTGTTCTTTTCCTTACTCTCGGGGCTATTTTCTTCGCCGAGCTCCCGATCATTCGAACTGTTTTCGATTTCCCTTGAAGGTTCGAGTTATCGGGAGTCGACTGTATATAAATATATAAAAAGCATGCATTACGTCGAAATTAGCAAAAAAAAATTTCAGTTTTCATATCTTTACTTCAGTATTTGACGAATGTAAACACTACGAACAACTCGACGACAGTCAGCGTGCTGCAGGTGTGCACAGAGGAAATACTCTGAAATGTGACCAGAAAGACCTGACCACGCCCAACTGGTACAGGTTTGTTGGAAACGCTGGTATTCAGATGCCAACCTCCTGTGTTCCAGTACATTACTGTGGAGCACATGCACCTGGATGGTTAAGCACTCCGCATCCAACAGAGGTTGGACAGATCGTTAATGGCACAGTGTGCTTTAACTGGGGTGATAAGTGTTGTAACTGGCATGCAAACATCCAGATCAAGAGATGTAATGGATTTTACGTTTACAAACTGGTTAAAACACCTGTATGCTGGTTACGGTACTGTGGAAATGCAGGATTCGGTGAGTGAAGGGGTCGAACCATTAATTCAGTTGTAAAATATCTCCAAGTAAAGAACAAAGATAACTAAAATAACCAAAATCGATCGTTGAACTTTGTAAGCGACAGAATAAAGCTTGTTTACAGGATTAACAATATTTGCCTTCCCTTTGAAACTTCTAAAACAACAATTTATAGGCCGCAAACTTCCGAATTCAAGTCCATATCTAAATTTAATTTAGAAGAACTTTAAAAAATATATAATCTTTTATACTCTACTTTGAGGCAGGTGAAACAGAACTCATAAATTATGACATACGTGCGTTGTAGTGCCGTTCTCGATAGCCGAATTAGGTCAAATGTTTTGAAGCAGCACCCACACTAAAATATGGACCCATCAACAGCTACGTCACTGTACGCAGCGTTTGAACCATGAAGATATATAAATGTTATGCTTTTAAACACCTTTAGTCGTAATAAAAGACGTAAAAATTGTGAATTATAGCGGTCTCTAAGTGCCCTTGTTTGACCTTAAGTAATGCCATTAACGGTTAGATGCCAAAATCTCATTGGTTCTTATGCATCAACTCATAGTACCTTGAACGTTATTGGCCCCTGCAACAAACATCTGAACATACAAAGCCACAAAGCCACAAAGATACATACGCTCAAACCACGGACATAAGAGCTATTTTTTCAAAATAGCTCAAAAGGGGACTCTATAACATCCCAAGAGGGAAGATCGCCAAAGTTTACGAGGGAAAAAATGTGATGTCCGTCCTTCTCTCTTGACGGGACCGTACCCAATTTTATGTCGTGTAAACGGACTTTAAGCTTTACGTCATTACTCGGGATTAGTTTTAAATTTGTTTTCTCCATTAATCCCTACCATAATGGCCCAAGTTTATACTCAAAGAGCGTCTTTTTTCAAATGCTTCTGGCCTACGGGAACTCTAATGAGCTTTATTTAACTCTACAGTTCCTGACAAAAATAATTTCCAGTTCAACTATCCCAACAAAGACATCGACGACTACGTCAGGCTCGATGTGTCGTCTTCGGCTTCAGATGTCACTGCTTTTACTGTCTGTATGTAGATAAAAGTTGGTGATCAGTCGGATGACGGGACTTTGTTTAGTTACGCCACCGAAGATGAAGACAATGAACTCCTAATAACCGACTACTCAAGATTCAAGATTTTGATTGGTGGCAGAAAAGTGTAGGTTTCAGGGAATCATTAGCATGAGGTGTAGAAAGAGAGTCCTGATCTTGCATTCCCGCTCCATTAGTTCACGAGAGTCCTGCATTCTCAACCTCTGTCATCCCTACAATCCCGAATATCATTTTCTTTCCGCCCGATTCAGCATCTGTGCCCAAATTTTGGCGAATCCCGCTTCCCGGGTAGCAATCAAATCCCGTATCCCGTTGACGTTTTCTGAATCCCGCACTGTATTTTGGTCCTGTTCGTGGGCAACACAACAAACTCGTTTCCAGAGGCTGCAATCTGTTTTGTCAGCGCGAAGGTTCTGGTGACGAGATTGGAAACACAAAAGTAAACGAGTGTAATAGTCATGCGAAGAAGAGGGGCGGCGACAGTGAAAAAGTCATTGACGTTCTGCTTTTATCAAAAATATTCCAAAATCCTTGCTTTGCCAAATGCATCACTCAGACTACGTCAAATTTTCTTGGATTTGAATGCGAGGGTTAACTGTTTTAAATAAATATTAGGATGTTGAACACAGAGTTAAGGAAACAATAACTTTAGAAGTTTGAGAGAAAAATCAGTTGAAACTTTAAAGACCTAATTAATTATTTAGCTAGTCCAGTTTTTTCGTAGAATGATAGGTGTTTCTGTATAACCATTTTCTTTTACTAAATAACTAGGAGAAGTTGGCGAAAAAAGGGAAAACCGCGCCCGTAGCTTTACGCACTACGCAGACTCCGGTGGGTTTTTCATTCAGCCGAAAAAACGGACTATTAAAACTCTTGAAAATATTCTTCACAGGACACTAGATGGAGTAACCGCCAATGATGACGAATGGCATCACATTTGTACAACCTGGGAGAATGGCGAGGGTTCGTGGCACTTTTACATTGATGCTGAACTGAAGGGAAGTGGAAGCGATTTCCAAACGGGTCACGTGATCAGCAGTGGTGGGATTGTCATCCTCGGCCAAGATCAAGACGAATACGGAGGTGGATTCGACAAAGACCAGAGTTTTGACGGCAAGATGTTTGGCGTGAACATGTGGGATTATGAAATGTTGGGGGACGAAATTGCGCAGTTGTCTTCAAGTTGCTTTGGTCCAGACGGCAATTATCTAAAATGGGGCGATTTCAAGGGCGGTGAAGAAGGGGATGTGGAAATTGAAGCACCGACAACATGTCTTCCCTTGCAATAAGCATCCACTGATGAATCAGCTACTTAAATTTAGGCTATAAGCGGACTAGAGTAATTGTAGATTGTTACCGGGGGTGTATTAAAAGTAATGCAAGTATATATGTCCTTTGAGTGGTTTTAATTTGTTTTAAAATGCATTAAAAACTGATCTTTTCTCTTTTTAACTCCTTAATCCTTCAGGAAAATCGACATCAAATCTCGTCCAAACGGTTTTCAAGTTTGTATGCAATCTCGTATCCAGCGACTCTGGGTATGAGATGGCATGGGGCCTGCTTTCGAAAGACAGTCTATTTAGGTCCAAATGTAGTAACAAAAATTTGCGAGTGAATATTTACATCAGAAAACGCAAACGATTTCAAAATAATTTCAGTACAGAAACCTGGCTTGAACAGAATATGCGGAATGGAACGGCAACTTAGAAGCCTCGCACACAATCTCTACCACAAACTGTTTTGTTACCCTTAAAGCTTGGGAACAAAATTGGCCACGTCCGCGACAAAATCGACAGTTGCGCATGTGCTTATGTTACATTCAACATGCCACATGAATACCACTATTTTCCGTTTTGGTGATCTAAGCTGTATCCGATATTAAAATCAATGCAAATCCAGTGCGATCGAATAGCAGGCCTCCTTAAACTCACCTCGGGTCACTTTCACTAATTAAATCAAAGAATGTTGCCTTTTTCCTCACCATCACATGCCAAGATATTCATTAAAAGACCCAGCAACTTTCATGGAAAAATCGCGCAAAATTTAGGGCAACCAATGTGCTAAAGCTGACTCTTTTTTTTTAAGGATAAACAAGCTTTGGAGAATACATTGACAAATGAACTGCACATGAAACGATTGAAAACCATAACAATAACTTTAATTATCACGAAATTTCTTTCCACGAAAAACGTTGTCAACATTTTCCGCGTGACGAGAGAGTTAAAAAAGGTCAAAATACCGGCTCCCATTATCATCCCTACCAGTCATGGCAGGTTCGATGACATTCGTTGAGAATTTTTTTTCTTTCCATGATCACTGCAAAGAATGTAATCTTTGTCTTTATGAAAAGTTCATCATCATTTGTAAAAAAGAGCTTTATAGCCTAAACAGGCAAAAACCCTCCGTTAAATCGCCCCTCCAAATATAAGTTCCCCCCCCCCCCCACCCCGGGGCTTGTATTTGGAAAATTGCCCTCAAATGCAAAGTAAAACAAAGCAAAAACGGTAAATTTACTTCCAACTATACGGCTAGCCTAATCGATTTTGAAACGCAGATTTCCCTCTGTAGATAAGCCCCTCCGAATATAAGCCTCTCCAGAAATAAGCCCCATCAAAAAGGGCCTTTGAAAAATATAAGCCCCGGGGCTTACTTTCGGACTTTTACGGTATTTCAAATCTCGCTATTTCAGCTGGTCTTCAAGGACTTCTGACTCCCGAAGAGTCTCCGAACTGGAAAAGCCAGTTCCCATTTTCTTCAAAAACACTCTCTCTAGCCATTACAGTAACTGCAGTTTGAATATCTTTCGAAATTCTATATTAGAGAAAAACCAAGACAACCTTTAATGCAACACAACAGTTAATATAAATTTAAACAGAACTGAATTTCTACTTTCACTCTTGTACTAAATTTCCAACGGTCAAAACTGGAAAAAAAAAAATTAACCGTCAACACCATCAAAGCGACCACCCCATTAAGACTCTCGATCATCTGTCCCGAGTTCCAATCTCTTACAAAAGCGTTTTGGTTTTGGAATTACTGAGCGAGTAAACTAAGATTTGCACTACAATTTATTTGCTCACCTATGCTAATTCGCTAAAATCGACTGAAAAGACAAATATTATGAGATTCGTGTGAATTATGTAACGGTCGGTGATTATATTCCTGTTTTGAACATTGTATATCTTACGTACCTAACTTACTAGCATCCTTATCGAGAATCTTTGGTAGTGGGGTCAGACTCCATCTCTCAATGGTCTGTACAGTGACAATCTGTCAAACGGGTAACTTTCCCTGTACGGTTGTCGTATAAAGAAGGGAAGGGTAATCTTTCAAAAAGTCTCAGAGAGGTGCATTCTTACGGCCGACTCATTTGAATTTAATTTACTAAGAGGCAACTCGAGAGAAAAGTAAATCCTTTTCAGAGCAGTCCATGGCGGTTTCAAAGAGCTTTTTTTATTATTCATATAATTATAGTATCCACTAATTACTTTTTGACTACTTCACATTGATGAAGTAATTGATTATAATTATTTTTATTTTTAATTTTTTTGTGAAGAGCCTTAGAGCTTATGTCAGTGTTAATTGATTCTCTCTTGACATGGAGTGATGTTTTGTAATGAAATAGTGCGCAATTCGATACCATTTAAAAAAAGCTCAGAATCAACAGAATGGAAGGACGCAGAATAACGTGTTAATTAATGCGAATAGAATGCAATTCAGTAATAAATATTTACCCTTTTTCTAGTTGGCAATAAATTTAGAATTACGTGCACAGGTGAGAATGGGAGCGGTTAATTACATTTTTTGTAGTGATCGGGAAGAAAAAAAATCGCAATCTTTAAATTACCCAAAGACACATTAGTTATGTCGTGAAACGGTACGATCTTACCAAAGTGTCTTAATAAGTGACTGAGATTCGTTTGTTTTTCTTCAAACACTATGTAAAAAAGCTGATTAAACTTTGCTATATTGCTTTATTGAACAGTGTGTGGAAAACACTCTCACGTAGCCACACAGGTTTGAGAATCAGTGATTCTTCTGGGAACTTGTTGTTCTTTTTCGTGTTTTTATTGTCGCGTGAATTTAGTTTAGTTACCTTTTTCTTATCGCTCGGTTTTCTTTTCTGTCAGTTTTTTTCAAATATGCATATTATTATTGTAACTTCAATTTCTCGGTGTCGCGTTACGTAATCGTTAGTGTCAAATTTCGTAAGTTCATTAGTTCTATTGTCAGTTGCTTGTTAAGTTCAAAATAAATTATTTCTCTTTTGTCCATTTAAATAAGTCGTTGTACCCTGAGTTGCCGAACAGATCTTGTAAGTATAGTTTGTCCTGTATTTTTGCTTGTATTTTATTCGATTGCTTGTCGGTCCCAAAGTTTTCTTTTTTGGCAAAGTTTTTCTAATTTATTAATTCTGTGTTTTCCTTTGTTCAAAATTATTTCTAAAGAACCGTTAAGTGTTGAAGACTATAGACCTTGTCACGGTTTTCGACGCCATCTTGACGAGTAGGCAAACGCGTGAGAAATTACAGTGTTTGTATGAGAATCTAATATCGAATAATTTCCGTAAAACGGCTGTTCTGAAAAAAAAAAAAATGATTTGTAAACTAAAGCTTCACTCCTACGGATTCTCCTGAAAACATTTGAGGGCGTTACATGCACTAGAAGACCTAGAACCACTTTTTAAATTTTTCTATACATTTGGCTGTAAGAAAGTCCCGGGAAGATTACAGACAAATATATGGAAAATCTAAAGCAAGCCTCTGGAGAAATTTAAGCACAGGTACGCCCCCCAAATTTTTTAGGACAATCCTTTGCTTTGTAGCTTTAGTTTACAATTGATATTTTTTTCAGAACAGCCTTTTTGCGGAAAGTATTCGACATTAGATTCTCATACAAACACTGTAATTTCTCACGCGTTTACCTACTCGTCAAGATCGCGTCGAAAATAATTCAGCTACATTGTCCTTCGTTTGTTTGGGCTTAAATTTGGCCAACACCTCTGTGTAGAAATGTTAAAGCCTTTTTTCTTTTTCATTACTTGCGATAAGTCTGAACCAATTCGCTCGACAGTCGTTTGAGAATAAGTGGAGTGAGCAACGCTAAAATGAATCAGGGCATTGTTTTCACAGAGGTCTGATTTTTTTTTACCAGCAGAAGGAAACGACATTTTCGAACTTGTTGATAACCGGCAGGTACGATTATCGGCTTTTTGATGGAAACTTGACGATGGTATCGAAATTAAACTTTCTCCTAATCATGGTATAACTTCTTTCCCCTATGATTCCAAAAACATTTTTTTTAATTGCTTTGTTTTTCTTCGTGATTGTTGTTGTTGAAGACTATGTTGTTGAAGACTATTTCTTCATGATTGTTGTTGTTGTTTTTGTTTGTTTGTTTGTTTTTTTCTCAAGCAAAAGGCTTTATTTGACGCACAGTGAAGAGCATGTACCAGGCGCGGATCCACACCGGTTTCCACCGTTTTACAGAAATCGGTCACATTTTTCATACTAAATATATTTTTAATAATAAAAAACACTTTCCAAGTTGAAATCCTGTCTGAATGACTCGGAAACCCTGGAAAGGGGATTTTAAGAAGTCAAAATCCACTGAAACTTCCTGAGGGAACCCGCCCCCGGAACCGGCAAGAAGCTTGCGCCTTCGGCGCTCGTTTAGGAAATCGGTCAGTATTTATCCTAGATCCGCGCCTGTGTACCCTGTAAATTATGTTTTGGTACTCAACCTCTCTTACCTGAAGACCTGAAGTGTAACTGAATAATCGATTAGAATTTGAAAATAAAACTAACATCTCTGCGTATCACAAAATATTTCATTTGCAAGTGGGCTCTTCGGGTTTTCTTCTTTGATAAAAACAGCATCCTCAAGCCTGTCCGTTTCTTCTAGCACTGACAACAAAAAAGACGATCCATCTAAGTATGATTATTCATTGTCATCTACAACTAATAGCCGAGTTTCCAATGTCGTCATTTCCACAACCAAAATTAACTCAAATTCTTTCATGCAGACAGTAACCAATCAGAAGTCGAGAAAAGTTTCCAGCTGGCTTTTGATTGGATTACTGTACGAAAGAATGTCAATAAATCAAAAGCGGTCACACATTAGGGTTCCTTGCAGAAAATTTTGCAACCATAAAGCGTAAACTATCTGTGTTAGTCGTATAGGGTAATGTCAGTTGCTACTTATTTTGCTGTTGTAAATAAGGTCAATTGGTTGTCAACAAGCACTGTTTTATATTTTGCAGCCGTTTTTGACCAAAGTACCCAAGAATTCTTTCCCAGCAGGATAACCACGTTTAAGGTGCGTACTGATAAATTCAGTATAAGACTGATTGATTTGCTAGGGCTGTCATGCAAAGCCCATTCCCTTTTTAACGAAACAAAATCCACAATTATTTTCGAGATAATTGTAAAGAAATTTAATGATTGTCTTGCCTATTCGTTCCATTTAGTCTCCAGCTTCATTTTGCGAATCTTTGTTAGCGTCGCGCACTGTTAAGTAACTTAATAAACAAGGGTGTTGCATTTAACCTCCTCGATGATAGTCAATGACGGAGCCTTGTGAAGTTGGTTCCAGTTTGTTTGTTTGTGGACAAGATCGGATTGTGACCTCTAAATTGAAACCTCTTCAACACTACTTTTTTACGGTATTGCATGTATTTCAACATTTTACAAAAATTTAGAAATTTTGCTGATGTTTGACCTGGGACTGAACGAGCTCATGATGCTTAAAGCACAGTCTTCACAGCCTTGAACCGTTAGTTTGGAAGACTATGGTTGGCCATTTGTTGCAATGTCCACTTCTTGAATTTTGCAACAAAAGGCCAACCATAGTAGACCGCTTAGTTAGAAACGTTTTAATTCCCGTTGATTTATTTTTTCCTACTTTAATCCTAGCCAAGAAAATTCGAGGAAAACTTGAAAACTGCAGCTGTGTTTTAACAGTTTAAAAAACACATTTAAATGTATGAATTATTTAAAATGAGAAATTAAAGCCATTGAAACCAAGCGAAAACAAAGCATCAAGCAGTTTTTCCTGGCTAACCAACAGTTACAGTTCGTAATAAGTATTTTTTTTGTCGTATTTCCCGTCACATTGGCTCTGTTGGCTGGCAAACAGACTAAGCCGTTTTGTGGTCACTGCTGGCGTCGCGTAGGCGGGACAAACTGACCAAAATTAATTATGATCTTTTCACCATGTTTCAAAATAAATTGCTTTAGTTATTTCAGATCAGGCTTGATTCTCGTCGCCGTTATTTTTTTCCTGGACTATAAGCGTCCTTTTAACACAATCGTACATACATACACACTTCATTGAGACTCCGTTCAACAGGGCTTTTCGGTCACAATGTTAGCTATTACATAACACTGTTAATCAAGAAAAGAAAACTTATTTACAGTAGTTTAATTAAATTCAAAATACATTCAAAATTATTCAAAAGATATTCAAAATTATTTCGTGCAAGACATATTATTAAAAAGTGTCTGTTTAAAACTATCAATATCCAAACACTCGCCGAAACTAGGCGATAAAATTCATTTATTCATTTCAGCTACTTAAGTTCACTTAAAACAAAACTAACGAGCTATTGAGAAAGACATTTTAACAACAACAAAATAAAAAACAACTGCTCTTTTTGAATTAGCGCGCAGGACTCCCCTCAAGAAATTTTAGTAAGGGCCGCGTGCCTTGGAGCTAATTTTACAATTTCATCCCAACTTTTTTTGCCTTAATTTCATGCAGGAAGAAACATGGTTGTTACGAAAACAGTTGTCATTCTCCTGATTGGTCTTCTTACATTGGATCTGGCACAGATCGGAATATCAGGTGAAAATCGATTTAGTTCAGTTAGACTTGAGCCTATAAGCCCAGGGACTCCATCTGCACTATTAAAGTCACGGCAACAGTTTGTTAGGCCTAGGCAAAACGTTGAACTTTTCATGGGACGAAACCATGCAACCTCTAATTTAGGTCAACCTAAACTGAGTTAAGATCGTCTGTTGGGTCAGACGTCGAACTTAGGAAGTTCAGAGTTTTTGTTTTGCTTATTAACCCTGAAGCTTGCCGCGAAGACGTATTTGCTTTGACACAGGCCTATTGAAAGAGATAAGGCACTGGCCGGATTGATGGACACCTGATTTCAATAGCATTCAGGCCGAGCACTCATATTTAAGCACCTATCTAAGCTTTCATTTTGTCTATAAACGGTTTGAGCGCACTTATGATTTAAATTTGTATATGTATAGTTTTTTCTTCTTTCATTGATAGCCGTTATATAAAAGCATTATTGCTCCTTCTGTTTAATTCCCTGGGGAGTAATTGATCTGTAAAAAGCGATACCTTGTTATGGTCAATTGACAGCTGTCAAAATAGGGTATCCGCTGATCAGTGTCACATGACTGTATCGCAGGCTTAGGTATACAACTCATTGACGTGACGAGTTTTTTTAAAACGTTTTCTACTGACCATTTATGGTATTGAAGTGATCGTAGGCTCAGAAAAATTTACTTCAGAAAGACATTTCATAAAGTACATGGATGAAGAATTCATTTGATACCAAACAACAACAGACTATTACTGTTTACAAAATTTTTGCTCGTGTAGATATTTCTCTCATTTTTTTTACTTCATTTTTGCGTATATTTGCCACCTTAAAAGTTCACACGAGAGCTTCGCTTTTGGCTTTGGCTAAATCTATTTATAAAATGACCCGTACGTATTGGTACTCAATAATAAAAGTAACTGGTCTGTTAACAGCGAGACCCTGTGACTCGAGTCCATGCTTAAATGGAGGTACGTGTAGGAACCTACCACGTGAGAAATACAGTTGTCAGTGCAGACCAGACTGGACGGGCGCAAGTTGTGGAGGTAGGTAAGGGGGAAGGGAAAGTTACATATAATAATACAAAGAACTGCTGTTTAGAAGACTGTTCACCATTTGCCCATCTCCCAAAACACACCTTCTATGGGAACTCTAATGAGCTTTCTTTAACTCTACAGTTCCTCACGAAGATAATTTCCAGTTCAACTTTCCCAACAAAGTCGTCGACGACTACGTCAGGCTCGATGTGTCGTCTTCGGCTTCAGATGTCACTGCTTTTACCGTCTGTATGTGGATAAAAGTTGGCGATCAGTCGGATGACGGGACTTTGTTTAGTTACGCCACCGAAGATGAAGACAATGAACTCCTAATAACCGACTACTCAAGATTCAAGATTTTGATTGGTGGCAGAAAAGTGTAGGTTTCAGGGAATCATTAGCATGAGGTCTAGAAAGAGAACCCTGTGCTCGCATTCCCGCTCGTTATTCACGAGAGTCCCGCATTCCCACTCCTTTTTTCACGAGCGTCCCGCATTCCTCACTCCTAGTTCACGAGAGTCCCGCATTCCCACTCCTTTTTCACGAGTGTCCCGCATTCCCCACTCCTAGTTCACGAGAGTCCCTCATTCCCACTCCTTTTTCACGAGCGTCTCGCATTCCCCACTCCTAGTTCACGAGAGTCCCGCATTCCCACTCCTTTTTCACGAGTGTCCGGCATTCCCCACTCCTAGTTCACGAGAGGCCCGCCTTTCCCCTCCTTTTTCACGACAGTCCCGCATTCCCGACTTCTCTCATCGCTATAATCCCGAATATCATTTTCTTTCCCAATCCCGCATCTGTGCCCAAAATTCGGCGAATCTCGCTTCCCGGTTAGCAATCAAATCCCGTATCCCGTTACGGTTTTCTAAATCCCGCACTGTATTTTGGTCTTGTTCGTAGGCAACAAAATAATCTCGTTCCCAGAGGCTGCCATCCTTTTTGTCAGCGCGAAGGCTCTGGGGACGAGATTGGAAACACGAAAGTAAATGAGCGTAATAGTCATGTTAGAAGACGGGCGGCGACAGTGAAAAAGTCATTGACGTTCTTCTTTCATCAAAAATATTCCAAAATGCTTGCTATGCCAAATGCATTACTCACTACGTCCAATTTTCCTAAATTTGAATGCGAGGGTTACCTGTTTTAAATGAATATTATAACTTGAACACACAGTTAAGGAAACGATAACTCTAAAAGTTTAAGAGTTTTGACAGAAATCGGTTGAAACTTTTAAGACTTAATTTATTATTTAGTCAGCTTTTTGTATAATGATAGGTGTTTCTGTATAATCATTTTCTTTCACTAACATATCTGGGAGAAGTTGGGAAAAAAAGGGAAAACCGCGCCCGTAGCTTTATGCACTGCGCAATCTCCAGTAGGTTTTTAAATTAGCCGAAAAAAATGGACTATTGAAACCCTTGAAAATATTCTTCACAGGACACTAGATGGGGTAACCGCCAATGATGACGAATGGCATCACATTTGTACAACCTGGGAGAATGGTGAGGGTTCGTGGCACTTTTACATTGATGCTGAACTGAAGGGAAGTGGAAGTGATTTCGAAACTGGTCATGTGATCAGCAGTGGTGGGATTGTCATCCTCGGCCAAGATCAAGACGAATACGGTGGTGGATTCGAGAGTGACCAGAGCTTTAACGGCAAGATGTTTGGCGTGAACATGTGGGATTATGAAATGTCGGAGGACGAAATCGTGCAGTTGTTTTCACGTTGCTTTGGTCCAGAAGGCAATTATCTAAAATGGGGCGATTTCAAGGGCGGTGAAGAAGGAGATGTGGAAGTTGAAGCACCGACAACATGTGTTCCCTTGTAATAAGCATCCACTGATGAATCAGCTACTTAAATTTAGGCTATAAGCGGGATAGCTAGAGTAAATGTAGATTGCTATCGGGGATATATTAAAAGTCATTCAAGTATAAATTTTCTTTGAGTGGTTCAATTTGTTTTGTTGTTAAAAACTGATCTTTTCTCTTTTAAACTCCTTAATCCTTCAGGAAAATCGATATCAAACCTCGTACTCCAAACGGTTTTCAAGTTTATACACAATCTCGTATCCAGCGACTCTGGGTATGAGATGGCATGGGGCCTGGTTTCGAAAGACAATTCACAGTCCAATTGTGGTACGGCAATAAAACTTGCGAGTGTATATTTACATCAGAAAACGCAAACGATTTAATACTGTATTTTCAAACAGAAATTTGACTTAAAGAGAATATGCTGAATAGAGGGGAAAATTAAAAGCCTCATGCACAATCTCGACAACAAAATCTTAGTTACCGTTAAAGCTTGGGAACAAAATTGGCCATGTCCGCGACAAAATCGACAATTGCGCAAATGCTTATGTTATATTCAACATGCCACATGAATATTAATATTTTCTGTTTTGGTGATCTAAGCTGTATCCGATAATAAAATCAATGCAAATCCATTGCGATCAAATAGCGAGTCTAAACTCACTTCGGGTGACTTTCACAAAGTAAATCAAAGAATGTTGCCGTTTTCCTCACTATCACATGCCAAGATTAAAGACCGAGCAACTTTCATGGAAAAATCGCCCAAAATTTAGGCCAACCAAGATGCTGAGGCGAACTGTTCTTTTTTTTTTTGAAGGACAAAAAGCTTTTGGAGAATATCTTGATAAATGAACTGCACATAAAACGATTGAAAACCATAACAATAACTTTAATTATTAACATGATTAAGACATTTACACGGTTGATAGAAAAAAATTAATACCCTCATGATATATCGGTAAAACTTGGCGTTTATGGCTCAGCAAGTCGAGATGATTTTTCTTTCCATGAAAAATGTTATCAACATTTTCCGCGAGTCGAGAGAATTTTGAAAAAGGTCAAAATACCGGCGTCCATTACCCCATATCATCCCTATCTGCCATGGCAGGTCCGATAACTTCCTTGAGTATTTTTTTTCTCTCCTTGATCAGTGTTTGCGTTCTTATATTCTAAATCTCATAGTTTGTCGCTGGCCAGTTTTGAGTCGACCGTAAAATAGAACAACCTCGTTCCCAGAATTTTGACTGCTACTCGTCCCTCGGGGAACGAGTATACAAAAAAACCCTTCAACGAAGTTTATAATAGAAGCGCTCGGCCCATACTCTTGTTAACTTCTTCTTGTTATGTTCCTGTGTCCTTCAATATATACAATGTCCCTCTTTGGCGGGGTAAAATATAAGCTAGACTGCAAAGAAAAGTTGAGGTACATGTCTTAACAATGTATGCCCAGTTAGAAAACATTAATTGAATTTGACATATGAATCTCTCTAAATATCTATTGGAAAAACAACTGGGAGGATTGGGAACAAGTTTTTGAGAAAACTTAAGTAGGATATTTGTCTACCCTCTCAACTTTGGTGAAGTAGCGATGCACACTCAGGTAGTAACCCTAGACGGCCGGCTAGCAACCAGCCACTATTCCCCACCACCCAAAACCGCTCTTGTACCAAGGCGGGGGGGATGATGAATTTCTGATAAATGAGTTACCTTCAAACACTTTTATGTCTAGGAGGTGTGATCTTTTACTTTATGGACAGGCTAATGAACGAAGAGTCCGCAATCCACTTGCTTGATAACAAACTTTTTACATTATTTTTATTGACTTACCATCGCATCCAAATACTTCGAGTCTCAAACAAATGGCGTTTTCCCAAGTCCTGGGATTTACACGAATGTAGCGTGTCACGAGTGGCTTCTCAAATATGTTATGGTGAACCGCAAATGAATTATTATTGGCCTGAAAGATCTGCAAAGACAGAGTGAATGTCGACAGCTAGGAATATGACAATTTTGAGGCTGGCAGTGAAATAAGAAGCCATTGTGGACCATCACGTCGCGAGTGAAGGGGGTTTTAAAATATTCGTACCCAGGACCCTGCTCGGCTTAAGTCTCTTAAGGCCTGTTTCATCCAAGTTTAACACCCGATTGGAAGTCCGTTATGAGGACAAAAGCTCGAACAACTTGTCGATTGCCCAGATCTATTCCTTAACTGATCCACACTTGTGATAACGGGGATATACCATTTTCTTCATTCGTAGCGTTACTCTGTACATTTTTAAGACATCAAGAGAGAATAATTAATCCCAAAATAATAATAAATAATCTCTCTTGTAAAACATGCTATACCTTTTCCTTCCCTTTGCTTCCATATTGTTCCCATTTCTCTCCATCATCGCTGTACAATAATGCGAACGTCTTTACAAATTTCTCTTTGTCTCCACTATATCCTTGCGTAGCAAGTTTTGTCAGCTCGGTCTTTCTGGATAAATCAACCTGTAAATACTGATTTTCGTCGGTTTTTGGAGGACACCAAGGGTCAGTTGCTGTAAAATTTTTTTGCACATTTGATGCTGTTATCAGGCCGTCTTCAAACTCTCCACTCTGTATTCCAAGTGGTTCAAAGCAACCTATTAATTAAACATAGAAACAGGTAAAAAAGGCAGCGTTCACATTTGGTGCCTCGGTACGGTGCGAGAGTACGGCACTCTTAGGGCACTAATGTGAACACACCCTTTTTTCAAGTACACACACTAGACCTCGGGTATAAGGCACCGGTGTCCGAAGATCCCTCGGGCACAAAAGCGGGCACCGGGTCCCTGTGTGCACACCGTTTTGTTAGTTCTGGGGTAATCGTTAAAACACGACGTGCGAATGAAAACTCTGCCATCTTGTAAGAAACACAATCGCAATGCACTGTGGGAAGACGTTCACTCCTCCTCTGGGAGTAATCCACTGCTTTGTACTCTCTGCTAAGCTCTAGTTTCAGTTTTCCCTTTTGTTAGTTCAATAACAACACAGCAGTTCAATAAGTACACAACAGATAAATAACCACACCAGTAGTTCAATGACTACATATCAGTTCATTGAGCGTAAACTACATGCAGCTGCGGGAAGAATAGCCACAATTACGTTAGTTATTTTTTAATAAGAATGCATAGCATTAAGTAAGTGGTAAATACTCATTTAGCTATGGTACGAGAACTAAATAGATAAATAGCTATGTTCTACTTTATTAACGCGCGCGTTGTCGGGTTATTTAGTTGAAGTTTTCTCCGGACCGAATTGGCTTTACCCTTCCGGCGCTGACTCTCTTTCCAGGTCTGTTCACTGTGCCCCTGATGAGAATGACAGACCTTCTGAGCGGACTAAAAATTTTTTAAAATAACATCAGTCTATGTTCCCGTCTATATTAGTGAGCTCACTAGAACTTAATAACGGTGTAACATAGCTATTTATCTATTTAGTTCTCGTACCATAGCTAAATGAGTATTTACCACTTACTTAATGCTATGCATTCTTATTAAAAAATAACTAACGTAATTGTGGCTATTCTTCCCGCAGCTGCATGTAGTTTACGCTCAATGAACTGATATGTAGTCATTGAACTACTGGTGTGGTTATTTATCTGTTGTGTACTTATTGAACTGCTGTGTCGTTATTGAACTAACAAAAAGGAAAACTGAGCTACTGAATCCATATACTGGGCCATTCTGGTATATGGCAACCATGTCTTTCCCTTAAACTGCCCGCTGTGCGCCAGACCTGTCAGCTTGCTCACGGCTGTAGAGGGTCATTGCACTCGTGCGACAGGCATCCTTTTGGTTGCTTGTAAAATCAGATAGGGATGTTTATGGGCGGGGTATCATGGTTGTAAAACCCCGTCATAACTCATTATTATTGTTATTTAAATAATTGTTTGTGTGTTTGTATGTCACCTTCATCACATTTATTTATTTATGTATTTTTTGGCTTAGCCCATAATGGAAATGGTTAACTAAAACAATGCTGTACATTTTTTATAGACATAAACTTATGTAATTTAATTCTATATCTTCTTTGGAATAAGAAAACCGAACTAGTAAGAAAAAGGCCTCACTTGGACACTAGGATTACTGTGACGTAACTCCTTCAAGTTGCGCGCGAAAGTTCACGGCGGTTGCCGGTTAACATTTGAAGAAATTGCGCGTGATATGAATTGACGTAAGCCATCGAGTGAAGAAAACAAAGTGCAGTCATCCTACCAGTTGTTTTTATTCTAGCTGCGGTGAGTTAGGCGTATTTGAAACTTTATTTCTAATTCGTTTTGGAAAGAAAACTGTTGGTACCTTGCTGAGGCATCGCCTGCAATTGTTATGATCTCTTATATTTGCACAGACATTATCATATCGAAAGCAGATTTTTGAAATATGGTCAGGAAACGAGCAGCTGCCTTTCAAGTTTGAAACAACCAAGAAAGTTGGAAGTTCAGGACGTGTACGGTAAAAATAACTATTTTTAAACATAGATTGATGGTAGTCAACTCAAGCACGTAGGGCCAGCTGTGGTACCACGGTTTGAAACGTGCGGAAAGAGAGTCAAAAAACAAGACTTCATCCACGGTTAACAGTATTTTTTTCTACTTTATTAACGCGCGCGTTGTCGGGTTATTTAGTTGAAGTTTTCTCCGGACCGAATTGGCTTTACCCTTCCGGCGCTGACTCTCTTTCCAGGTCTGTTCACTGTGCCCCTGATGAGAATGACAGACCTTCTGAGCGGACTAAAAATTTTTTAAAATAACATCAGTCTATGTTCCCGTCTATATTAGTGAGCTCACTAGAACTTAATAACGGTGTAACATAGCTATTTATCTATTTAGTTCTCGTACCATAGCTAAATGAGTATTTACCACTTACTTAATGCTATGCATTCTTATTAAAAAATAACTAACGTAATTGTGGCTATTCTTCCCGCAGCTGCATGTAGTTTACGCTCAATGAACTGATATGTAGTCATTGAACTACTGGTGTGGTTATTTATCTGTTGTGTACTTATTGAACTGCTGTGTCGTTATTGAACTAACAAAAAGGAAAACTCTGCTAAGCTCTAGTTTCAAAATGGCGTCAAACAGGGGCGAAATGGAGTAACCATGTAACTCGAGGTGTGAACACGACACAATTTTCTGGCGGTACCCACGCACCATTTCCCGGGCACCAAGTCGGGCACCAAGTGTAGACAGCTTCTCAGTTCTAGAGAAACTTTTGACGTATAAAAAGAGAACCATCTAGCAAACGAAAAGTTCAATTAACTTCCCACTAATTGTAGAAAGTCAACAAGCAGCATGTCAAACCTTGTCTTTCACAGTCGATAACTTTTCACTCTGTGTATGTCTCCCAGGGAAGGCCCTTCCGGCTATAGTGGCGATTGGTAACAATTCTCCATTTCAAAAACTATAAGCTGAATGGGTACTAGCTTTCGGCGCAAGGATTTCTGGGTTCCTTTCAGTTGAAAAGGGCGACTTATGATTGGTTAATGGTTGCCATGGATACCATCCACCAATCATAATTAACACTTTTCCACCCAAACAATCCTCGAAATCTGAACGAACAAAACCTGTTTACCATTGTCAGCCTCCACTTTTTCTCCAAAAGTGCACGGAATAAAGCATATAAATCCAACCAAAAGAAGAGGAAGCAGATGATGGAGGACGACCATGCCTGCAAAAGTGAAATTTTTATCAGTCCATTAGATTGTTTATTTTAATAAACTGATGTTGAAGCAAAGTTTTACGATTGACTAAGAAGATATGGCAGACTATATCATGTGGTAATACTTCGGCCATTTTTGTTAAGAGTTTAAAGCGGTAGCCTAGCAGCTCTTCAGGACCTCTAATTTAATTGGACCCCGATTGGTCGCAGCTCGTTTGTTTTCGGGCTCGATTCCATTATTAACTTTGTTTGTTCATTGTTTTCCCAACCAATCCCTTGAGGTCTTCCGACGGCTGCAAGGTCTCCCACTGGGCAAGGCCCAGACTCGTTCCCAAGGACGAGTAGGAGTGAACTCTGGGAAAGAGGTTGGATGGGGCTGACGAACATATGAAGATTTATGCAGATCGAGAAGGCGTTATAAACAACTCCTCCGAGATCCATGGATGCATAATTCTTCACAATAGGACAAACGAATTCAACAGTTACTTTATTATCCATTCAAGATATTTCTAGTGTTTTAAAACAGAAAAAGGATACTACATCGAGTGTGTGTGCTGTATCATAAAAGTGCTGTAATACAATGCAGGGTCACAACGCACCCTGGAAAGCGAAACGAAAATTGAGCCTGATCTCAGGTTATCTGGAAACTCGGTTATCGTTATTGTTATTTTTTCTATTATTCCTTTATTGATTTCAGACTGAGAGGCTGCAGGTCATTATAGTAAATTCAGAAGTATATCGCGTTTTTAAAGACCCGCTATTTGTGTGAAAAAACCACTGTTGGGTTAATTAAGGTCATCAAGGAGAATTTAGAAGCACGTCGCGTCTTAGCCTCCGCAATCTCTTTCACCTCAATATTGAAATTTACCTCCCTGCCTAAAAGGAACTAAACCCGCTCAGAAATTATGGCTTAACTTAGGTTCTTATGTTCATACTATATACCGGATAGATTTTTTCCCGGCACAAAAACCATATCGGATAGTACTTCTTTCCAGTTCATAGATCACTTCTTTTCAGCCTTCTCCTCAGGCGCTTCGCTTTTCGCAAGGTAGAGGCGAGCGACTGATGATGAACCGCAAGGGACCATGGGAAAGGTATAGTTTGCGCGCACATTTTCATCGTGAGAGAGACGTCTGGGTACGAGGCAGCATAAGAACGGTGATAATATTTAAGGCGCGATGGCTGTAAAGGAGCGAAGCTTCGCCGCGCCGAGTGGAGAGTCACCTATGGAATAGGTGTTCAAACTATACCGGGAGTACCCGGTAAATATTGTGTGGGCATAGTTTTTACTAATAGTGAAGACGACTTGAATTTGTCAATTGATTGTTACAGCTTGAGCCTCTTGTCTGCTTAAAGCTGATCTCATTTTAAAAGACCTGTTTGTTACACCTGTTTGGTTGTGGTTGTAGTCAACTCTTGACTTACAACGCCGGTTCGTTTACCAGAGAAAAAAAAATCCTTAGAGATGAGTCTCCTTGAGTTTAATCGAGTTCAGTCGCTGGTCTAAAATGGTCAAGATTAAAAATGAAATAACAAAAAGTTATTATTTTTACAAAATTAAATATTTCCTATACACGGAAATCCTGAAAGTCTTCAGTATACGCTAGATAATTTAGTATGAGAGTACAAAAAGTATTCTTCATCGGTGCAGAAGGGAAAAAAGCTGTCCAACACGAAACAGGAAATCTTGTCGATGATCTACATTGGCTCAAGCTAAAATAGTTTTCATTGGAAGGAGTATAATTAACTTGTTGATCACACGAGTGTGCTATCCGCTATCTCTGTAAAAATTAGCATGCCCACAAGATGAGAATTGTCTTAGTGTTTCGTATATATTGCGCGCCTACCTGGAACAGCGAATATAATCCCACCCTGGCCTTTGAAATTTTTTTTAACGACGTTTAGAACTAGTGTTCACCCCGTCTTCCAGCTTTAATCAACCGCCCGAATGAACTTTATTATTCACGTCGTATGACATAAGTTTATGTTTTCGTCTCGCTGCATTAGCTAAACAAGTGTTTGAACCCGATTGTTTAATGCTTGATACAATATAACGAAAGACATTGGTCCCAGCACACGGATGGTTTAATGTTTACTGTTAAGGTATACACCTTAACATATCGTATATTTTTCTCTGCAGGTGAAAGTCTATATTTTTGTCAAAATATCATTAACTTTTAACTACAGTGTAGAGACCATGTAAAACTCGGGCAAGCGATAGTCGCTGCCTTAAATCAGATGTCGCCCAAGTTTGTGCATTTTCTTCCTAAACAAATCACTTAAATTCCCGTTGATTGATAACAGCCGGGAATCAGCATACTCAGCCAAAGACACGATCCGATTTACCCATTTTTTCTTTTCTAAATATTCTTGCCCATTTCCAAAGTCAACTAATCGCCCCTTGTAAGGGAACCCAAGACAGTCTTGGATTCTCGATTCCACGGTATAGATTCCGGATGCGAGGTACTGGATCCTGGATTCCTTGTAAGTGGAAATTTGATTCCGGATTCCAATCGTTAGTGGGATTCCGGATTCTAAGTGCTTAATTCCGGAATACGCCCCCAAAATACCCTCGTACACCAACAGCTAGGCGCGATTTCCGCCCGCTCGAGCTCTTCGGTTCGGTCCTGTTCCTCCCCAAGAGATTTGTTTTATAATTGTAGCTTTGAGATAATCCAAGATTAACGGCTCCGCACGATGTCGCGGACCAATGACTAGTGAAAAGACGAAAACTATATGCAAAGTAAAGCAACTGATTTCATGAGAATCCGTTTTGCCTAAGATTGTTAGCTCCATTTTTTTCCATAAAATTATTATAACTGACAGCAGCTCTTAAGCTTTTTTATGCAAATGTCCATGAACTCACGCTGGGATCATATCAACATTCACAAACCTTAGAACTAACCTCTTGCTATATGGACCTGATCATGAATCATTGACCCATAAACTGGCCTGTTATAAGCGGAGTTATGGTGTACATAAGCGTCTAGTCTTTTCAGACCGATATCCTTTCTGGATCAGCGAGAAACGGCTCTAGCTATTTTTACTTTTCAAGAGAACTACTCAGCTTGCGACAGCACCGAATCACATGGTGTCATTACGGTTTATCATGAATAACAAAAGAGGACCTGATCTACTCATGAAGAAATAAAATGCCCCTCGACCACCTTTTAACAGTAGAATAAAATAGTTTTGATGACTTGAACAAATAGGAAATAGAGCAGGCCTATCCGAAAATGTGGTGCGTTTTAAACTTTTGGCTCAGATTAAAATTATTGGCCGTTGTTCATTTTACTGACGGGATGATGATCTTAAAAGGCAAATCGTTATTTTTTTCTTACCTTTCACCGGCAGACCTCCAAGATGAATTATAGATCGCTTAATTCTAACTTCAAATCCAGCAGAAACGTATAGATCTCAAACGAACATTCAGCTTGGCAAAATTAGAAACTTATGGACTTTCGCATTAACAATTCATATCAGCAAATTCTGCGATCTGTTTTCTTTAAGTTGACTCCGAAATCAGTGTTAGTTTGCCATCGACTGGTACTTCATTGTTTACTGGTGACAAACCTGTTGTTTTTGAACCTTGCTTGACGCTTTTTAGATGTGCAGTTAACCGGTCAGAGGGGATTTACGCTGCTTAGTTTGAATTTATAAAGGGCTTAATGCCTTCTTCAGGCCAATTAGCAGTCTCACACTAAAACAATCTTGATAAAATTTTGACAAGCCTGTGCACTTATTTCATTCATCAAGAGAGAAAAAAAGGAAAAAGGGACTTTTTATAATTATCTGGAACTATTTCATGTATTTTGACTACTTTTCAGTCGAATATAATATAGTCGTCTCGATCCTCATTTGTCGATCTATAACAGGCCATTTCTGAGTTCTCCGGGCGTCTGTATCCAAACGAGGTTAAGGGCTCGGCCTTTAATATGGAAATGATTTTTCATTCTCATTCAAACAAAACTCATTTTCACAAGAGAGGCTGTGCACTTGGCCTCAGTTTGAAAGTGAGGGTTCCTGGAACTCGGAAGTGGCCTTTTGTCATAGAATCTTTCTAGCGATTACATGTACCACAGGTAACCCAGAAAAGCGATAACACCCCTCAGAAACACCCCCATGGTGCAATTCGTCAAAACACCGACCTAGTCTTACACGCAACCTCAAAGTGGTCAGTCTTGTGTCAGATATCCTCAACCTAGTCCCTAGGCGTGCTCTCTTGACCCATTGTTCGCGTAAAGTCTGGGAAAGGGTGCGCGAGTCTCTCTCGGTGATGTCACAACTCACGGTAGAGCCCAGGTTTGACCGAGCCGAGTAGGCTGAGGGACTAGGCTAGGCTGAGATATCCCGTGGCAAACGATTTCTGTACGTAGCCAATCGCATATCTTTCAATATATCAGTGTACTACTTCTTTACACACTCTATATTTATATGTCCACACAATAACGTGTTTCTCATTCATACATAAAATCTTTTACTCAGTCATTACCAACGAAGGCCGGCCGGTTTTGCAGTCCAAAGTATCTAATACTCGTTTAACGTTATTTAAATACTTTTGAGATGCACAAAATTTACAAATATCGCACGGTAGTCAGTTCTTTTCCACAAAACCGACACTGCACGTACGCCCACACCATCCTGAGGTCAAATACTGTCTAAAAACAAAACTACCCATGCTAACATCTCGGCGATAGTGATAGAACAAAGACACTGAATAATTTAAACGCTATGCTACACTGAAAGATTACTATCATCAGATGCGTAAATTGTATATCATGGAAACGCTTGCTACACAGGCTACTGCACACAACACGTTATCAGTCTAGAGCCCATGGGATATTAGCTGCTCTTGCTGTGGCTTTGATATTGTCAAATACGTCATCCCTGCCAATGATTGCTCCAAATATGTAGGGCTAGAAAAAGGTCACAACAGCCAGATTAGTAACTGCATTCTCCAAACTTATACAAACTACTTCATGGCTTAATGACAAATGAATATCTACTTTATTAAACACTTTTCGGTATGCGGCAAACTATGATATTTCTCATATATTCTGATTAACTCTGGAAGAGAGATAAAGCGTCAAGTTTTCTATACCTTGTCTATTCCTCGCAGTTGAACTTCTATCGCCATTCCCGTCCCGGGCATTATTCCTATCGGCTTGGCCTGTAGAAACAAAGTAAATGTGTAATAAGCCTACTGCGAATTGAATGATGTCTAATCTTATACCCCCACACCACTTTGGTGTTCATTTACGCTGTTACAGTCAATTACGAAATAACGTAATGCGCTTTTCACTTTACATCTCTAAACCAAATCCTGCATGTGGTGTGACCATTGAAATGAAGCCTCTTCAGCAGTACTTTCACTTGGTATTACCTTTATATACTAGTTCTACCTTGAATCCGTGAACGAAATCCTATGGCATGACCATTCAAATAAGACCTCTTTAGCAGAACTTTCTCATGGTACTATTTATGATGCTGTAAAAGGTGGTTCTTATTCTTAAGTCTGTGAACGAAATCTTGATAGTATGGCCATTAAAATGAAACTTGGGAAGCAGTACTGACATTCAAATGGCTTTGTTAAAACCATTATAAGAAAATTATGATTCGATTTGAAGCTCTTGAGAATCCCCCTTCAAAGCAAAGCAACAGGAAGAAAACAAAGAAGAAAATGATCTTCATAACCATGGCACCCAAACTTTACCTTAAAGAGACTTGTGACTGCATCAAGTTTAATGACAATATGTTTTCCGCTCAACGATCTGGACTTCTCAAAACATAAATAGCTGTGGGTAGTGAAAAGTAAATAAATTATGAATTTGGGTCGTTCAACTAAGACCTCAAAGGTTATTCTGGAGAGTTCACAGTCTTCACAGTCTAGCATACGAGGCAGGAAATTTAATGAAAGCCAAAAAAAAGGAGAGAGAGAAACAAATCCCAATCTCCACAAAATCTTACCTATGAGTTAGAAACAATCTGCCGTGTTTAACGTGGGAAAAAGATTTGTCTTTATCTAATAGCACGCATCTTTTGCCATCTTCCCAGCCTTAAAGAGGACGAAAATGACGTTAATTTTTCGACACTAGGGAGTTTAAGGACAGACGTTTTTGAGCGACGCACACCAACCGGAAGTGGACATTTCGCATTGTTGGTCAAGGCATATCAAAAAGGGAAAAGGCCGTACTTCCGGTTGACGCCCG
Source organism: Porites rus (assembly GCA_964035705.1). Lineage (NCBI taxonomy): Eukaryota > Metazoa > Cnidaria > Anthozoa > Scleractinia > Poritidae > Porites > Porites rus. Next base: position 21,324,556 of record OZ038004.1, on the reverse strand, counting down.
TCGCTCAAAAATGCCTTTGCTTAAGCTTCCTACTGCTTGACAGAACTTCATGTATGACATACGCATTAATTCTGCTTTTTACCTGGTAAAGGAGTTTCACTTGATGGTAATCTAAATCTCTCTGCGAAGGGGTTTGATGAAGAGCCTGATGTTTCAGATGAATGGCTGTTGCTAGGCGACGACGAGGAACTAGAAGAAGATGTGTGTGAAAGCGCCTAATGAAAAAAACAAAAATGACAAAAGTGATGTGGGTATAATGCATCTGTAATTTTCGCCTGTCAAAGTCTTTTTCACTCGCTTCGCTCAAATGTTTCGTTCTCCTTTCTTGGCTTGAATACAAATCCACTGTCAAACCAAGGCTTTCACATGATTAATTTAAACACTGACTATCATGTAGCCTGACAAAGCAGCCGACATTTCATGACGTCACCACTTATTCCCCCGGGAAATGACTCCTTGGAAACGAGCGCAAAATCTTCGTACTGATGACGTGTAACTACCCATATTTTGGTAGTGCTTCTAACAAGACATTTCTAGACACAAACCCTGCAATGGAGTTTTTAAACAGTTAGAGACAAGGAGATGTGCTTTTATTCCAGGGTGCCCGAGGTAATACTGAAAAATGACCTTCCGCTTTACATGAACACAAAATAAATCTCAACACGACTTGGAAACAATGTCGTCAGTAAGTATACCTCTTCATTGCACAGTAGTTCAATCGGCCTCGCAGCGAGTTCAGCGTCCGTTGGAAGTTCTCTCCACAATTTAGATGTTCTATCATACCGCCTCTTGACCTTTTTCAAAAATAGCACAGGCAAAATTATTTACAAGAGAAGTGTCAATGAACTGAAAACTGGAGGTTTATCTACACAGAGCTTGACAATTGAAAATATGACGCGGAACGGAGTACTACGGTGAAAGCTCAATATAACAAGCCCTTGCGTTTTAACTCCGATAAAGCCATGAGCACTTTTCACCTTATAGATCCTTCTCAAAATGAACGATATTTCAAACTCCTTGTAATATCGTTACTTCTAATCTATTTGACGAACGAGGTATTGCACGTGAGTCTTGGTCCGTGTTACCTCGAACTGCACTATGGGACTGTTTTGGGGGATGATTTTTAACCCAGTACCCCGCGCTACCTCGTAACAGCCAATAATAATAAAAACATTCACATAATGTAATTCGACCCAACAAACAATTACGTGTCATGCGCAAACAACGATTCAGCGTTGCGTGACAACGCAACAACGGCTGCGCAGCAGACTACTACTTACCAGACCCCTCGCAAAGTTGAGAAAAAACGAACGCATGATCTCACAAATTCATGATTTGTGAACTCCCACTATTTTCCCCAGTAAATTAAGGTTCTTTTATACACTTATTCGTCATGACTAATTATTTGTTGCCGAGAAATTAAAGAAAAGAATAAAACCAGGTTACCTTTGGAAAGCGATTCTGAATCGGATTAATAATAAAGAACTTTATGCCTCCAAAAAGCCCTGTCACATAAGAAGAAAAAAATCTTACTGAGAAGAACTGCAAAACATCGACCACACTTGCTTTAGTTCTTTTCAACTTCTCCCCTCAGCTTACGTGAAATCGAGGTAAATTTGCGCGATATAAAATGGCCGCCTTCTCAATTTTGACCCACATAAATTAGGAGGTGCTCGAAATACCGAGGCCATATTAGCAATTAGCAGGGTGGTCGTATTACGTAGTCACAGAGTGAAATAAAACTGATTTGACTGTGTTAGCTAAATGACCTACAGTAATTAGTTTAAAATCATGATGAGATTGATGCATTACCTAGTAGCAAAAATAGAGTTGGTCCCTTTAATAGCAGCGACGCCAACAGACCAACACAAAGTGCAGTGAAAAGCTTTCTTGTGGCTTCATGGTGTTGCCACATTAGTAAACTGAAACAATCAGGATAGATAATACAGGCATTAAGGTAAACCAAAAAGCGGAGCTTCAGTTAATAACGACATGATTGAGAAATGTTGAAAAGTGACAGGCAGACAGTTCAACAGTTGGACAGGACTTCGTTTGGTAGTAAAGATAAGTATTTAATTTAGCAAATGTTATACTCAGAAACAAAACAACAAACAAAACTCAACGAACGTCTTCTTACTTCTTCAGTTTTTCGAGAGAATCTGCCATTTTTCCAAGGGTGTTCTAAGAAAAAAAATTACATGCGTAAGCCAAATCCAGCAATTTGTGCGCGGCTGTCCATACCACGGTTTGGCACCTGTATCTACTCAGTGGCGATGTTTCTTGTAACGTGCATATATAGGCGTATTTAATATTCAAAATAATGAAAAAAGTAAACGAAGAAAAGTAAAAGAAAAGTAGTAAACAAAGAGAATAAGCAAAATGATAATGATGACGATGGCGATAACGATGACGATGACGATGACGATGATGACGATGATGATGATGATGATGACGATGACGATGATGACGATGACAATGATGATGATGATGATGACGATGACGATGACGATGATGACGATGACGATGACAATGATGATGATGATGATGATGATGATGATGATGATAATAAAATGGAGGAATCCCCACCTGAACTTTTCTTGCAACCTGCAGAACAAGCTGAAATTTGTCGGACCAGCTGTGATCTTCTGAAGAGTTGCCCTGACGGAAAAGGCAAATTTACACAACAGATCGTTTCTGCTCGAGGATAGAAATACGGACACAAAGTGGTCTTTACTTCATCGTGAATCGTTTGGAGAAAAGTTGACAGAAATGGAGGGGTTGGGAGCGATTAAAGAGACAGCAAATACTGTGGGGGTGAGGGAAGGGGACAAGACAAACTGGATCAGCCGTGTTTGACAGGTAACGCCTTCAGACAATTCATCTACGTAATGATCAATGGCTTTGGTGCGTTTTAGTCTACAAACATACCTCATCCTTTGTTTTGTCTACGAATCCCAATTGTTTAGCAAAACCTCTGGTCACGAAGAAAGAAAAGCAAAACAGTTAGAGCATATTTAGCTATGATCATCATAGCTAAAGAAGTCGGCGACTTAGATTTCCATAGGCCCTTCACTTTGTTCGCCAATTTTTTCGTTAAAGTAGATCGACAAAATTAAGGCAAACTACACAAAGTGCTATATAATTGAGATGAAGTAAAAATGACAATTTTTTTTTAGTTGTCAAAGAATTGCAAATAAAGTCGCAGGACTAGCTTAAAATATGATCGTCTTCAGGTTTGTTGAAAGTTATACGTTCTTTCGACCGTTCATTTGGCTAGTTTTACATTTCTTCGTCAGTGAATATGAACATGTCGTTACTTAGCTTTCAGTATTCTACAATTTTCCTTACATTCCTCTCAGTGTATTTCTGTGAAAACTACATCGCATACTTTACTATACCACAACCACTTTGTTTAAACTATCAACCTATACTCGTGGTGTAATTTTGATATCATAAAGACTTACTTAGCATGAAGGTAATTCATAAAAAGCTTCCAAAGCGCGACAAAAAGAATCAAGGATAAAAGATAGCCATTCCAGACACAATACATGTAGACCTGAAACAGTAAATAGCAGTAAATTGACTAATCCGTATTTTCCATTTTAAGCAAAATTAACTGTTTCACAGAAAAAAAAAGCGACAGAGAAAGCAAATTAAGGCCGGGTTTCAACACTCGCTTGTGTAGAATAGTTGTCTTATAAACTTTAAAAACAATACAACAATTTGATACACCACAAATATACACCACTATACGTTAATTGTAGTTGGAGAGCATAGTCATTTCGATTGATGCTCCAGTAAGCGACAACTTGACTGAATTTGATCACTTAATATGTTAATTTTCAAGCGAGCTAGTACCAGTATGAATTGGAAACACTAAACAGAATGGACTCGACCTTCCGTAACAAAGCCCCTTTAATGAGCCACGGACACTAACCACGAATATTAACAGGGATGCCGTGGGATTAGACCAGGAAAAAACTCTGCCAACAGACTTGATGAAACCAGTTATAGGCTTAATACCTGCGGCTAAAAGAACAAAGAAAAAAGTTCTTAATGAAGGTTAGATACACTTCAAAAACTGAGTTCTCTTTTTATTATGGAAAAACACCTTTTCAATTTACACCTTACCCGGTTGAAAGGGTAGCGTGTTTAAATTTGAAGGAGAAAAAAAACGAAACAAATACAAAACGAAACAACGAAAACACGGGAGAATTAAATATGAAAAATGCTGTAATCACTTACTAAATCGGTTGATATTCTCTTTCAATCTGTGGAGAGAAGGGAAAAGGAAACAAATTGAAATTTAGACAGAAGATAGTGGTCAAATAGTTTAACATTCAAATAAACATAAGCATTCAATTATCAAGCAAAGTACACTCTTTCAGTGACGTAGTTTTTCTAATTTCCTCAGGGTGAGAAGAGGCACAGAGCGTGTAACACACGCGGGCACGCGTGAAAATCGCCACTTGCGAGGATGGTAACACGCGTAAGGAACATTTCTTTAACTTACCTTTTTACAGCTAAAGGTTCTCCTTCTCCATCTTCTTCGTCATTCCCTTCTGGTTCATCATTAACAAAGTCCCACAACCTATCCATGATCTCAGTAGAAATAAATAAAAATAATCACTTGTTGTCATCCAAGGAAATTATTTGGGGGTTGGGAGGAGGGGGGTGAAGTCACCATAACGAGCAATTTAAAAATAAAAGCCTCAAGGTTCACTTCTCAAATTAAAACAGATGAGAAAACGAAAGAAAAAAAAAAAAGACAAGAAGTGAAGGAGAAATTTTCAACTCACCAGATCCATCACTTTCATTTTCCAAATTTCTAGCTTTGTTTTTACCCTTTGTACTCTGTGAGGTTCTTCAATCTGATTTCCTTCAAAAGACAAGATGTCACATCTTAACTTATTGAGAGGGGGGAATGGTACAGAACAATCAGGCATCTTTATTTCAAGCTAGCATGACAGTCTCTTCCAACTGGCAAAACCTCTGCCTAACTGGCCTGTCTGTAGCTTCTTGGACCTACTTGCAAATAAAGTCAAATTACCGGAACCCTGCTTTACGGACACCCACTTGATACTGGCAGCTCATTATTACGGACAGTTGCCCTTGTCCCTAGCTCTTACATCTTCTCTAAATTCAACCAGCTTTATACGGACACTTTCTATGGCCCCCTCAGTGTCTTTATTAACCCTTTAAGTCTCAATAGTGACCAACAGCAATTTTCTCCTAACAATGTCCATACATTGTCAAGAGATAAGGTTGTGAGAATATAAACAATGATCACAAAAAAGAAAATGCCTTAATGTTTTATAAATATTAAATTATCTCAACTAATTCTTAAAGGAAATGTATGGATATCAGTTTGGAGAATTTGTATGTGGATACTGGGGCTTAAAGAGTTAATGGCGTTTGACTGTATCTTTTCCCTCTGTTTAAGATACACTGCACAGTTGTACCTTAGTCTTTACTTCTTCAAAAATCAGCACCAGTTGTACCTAAGTTAAGAGGCTGTTGGGAGAGGGGGGGGCCTTGCTTAAACATTTTAATTCCTGCCTAACCTGTCTGTAACAACGTGGGCTACCAGTGATGCGCTGTATACCTACTTCGAAATACCTGCCCCAGCCTTTTCAGGAAACCTGTATCTCCTTGGGAAACTGAAAATACAAGGTTAACTTCCCTAAGCAATGTAGCAAAAGCTTTTCATGCAACATCAGTGCTCATTGAGAGCACTCAGAGCAAGTGCTTGTGCTTGATTGCCTTTCTTTGGGTTCATACCTGGGTAGCCTGTGTTGTTACCTGAGACGGAGGATGTCTGATGTTCTGATTGCCCTGCTGTATCACTTTGCACTCCATCATGCACATTATCAGTTTGCTCGTGCTCATTAGAGTGATCTCCCATGACAGTAGTTTCACTTGCATCATGAGATAAGGAAGACGAATGAGGCAACTCTTCCTCCCTACCAAGATCTACCCACTCATCTCCATATTTTTCTGAGACAGCTATTGCTGTTCCATGATTATGCCTGTGGTGTACACGGCTTGCATTTTTCCTACAATAATATTAAATAACGATACTGATGGTGATTATGATGATAATGGATGATGATGATGATGATGGTGATGATGATAATAATAATAATAATTGGGTCGACCCCAAAAAAATTTAGAAGGGTTTGTATGGAGTTTTCTAACCATAACGCTACGATGTCAAAGACAATTTGCCCCGAAATGCTCATTTTTGGCAAGTAGGCCTCTTGGACATTGTTGTTTCAGAATATCCTAACAAATCCCATAATTTCAGAAATTTCATTTTTATGACGTCCCAGTCTTTAGCACTCTATAGTGAAAAAAAGGAACCTTTGTTATTTGGATCACCTTCGATAGCTATGATATAAGTAAAAATGAAGCATCATCATAACTGTGAGGCCTCTAGATTATACAAACATCTGATCTGAATTATTGGATTGGAAATAGCCAATGAAAAATTAATGTAAATTATTAAACGAGGCCCTGCCAGGGAAAATTCCGACAAGCGTCATGGCCCAAAAAGTAGCGACAGCGCGTAAAATAAAATCTCGACAAGAGACAACCTCCCTCGGCCAAATTGCGACAGTGACAGCAAAGCCGACAATAAGCGACAAGCATTTATAAACACTGACACAAGACGTTTTAAAATTCAGAGGGACGACATGGGACCGCCCCTGGCAGGGCCTCTTACACATGAAGCGATACCTTTGAAGTTTTGAACTCACTGACTTCTGCTTCTGTCTGAGTTTTTCTTTCAGCTCAAAATTTTTCTCTCTTTCCTCTTGCAGTTCTTTTTGAAGCTTTTCAACATTTATAGCTTTTAGTTTCTCAAGCTGGGTGCCTAATAAAACAAGTTTTAAAATTATCACATTAAACTAAATGACCATGGTGAATGGCAGGACTATTCAAGATAGCTTCTTAATGACATCACCTGCTTAAAGAATACTGTTAAAAGGCCCCTAAGGGGAGGGGGGAAAGGTTCTTACGAATGCTATTGGAGAAGCCATACTCAGAGAGGTGGGTGGGTGGGGTAAGCACACTCACTTATTGAACCTCAATGGGTGTGTGCCAATGAACAAGGTATGGTTTTTACAGTCTTGAGTCTAAACAGGGTACACAATTTCATTCTTTAGCTTCCTGAACGAGTGATGAATCTTGGTGGTATGGTGCACAATCTTCATTTGTGGTACTAAGAAGAGTTTCTTTTCCAAAAAATCTTATTCTGTCATGCTAGTTTACTTTATAAATTCTTAATGTAAAATGAAATGGTGTTATGAAAATGGTGCCTTGATGTCTTTTAAAAATGGGGTAAAAAAATGTACCAGGTTTGTTTTGAACAGGGTCAGGGTTTGAAAGCCTCACCAAACTGCTCAGTGTCCCTAACTCCCACCCCCTGCCCCTTTCCATAGCCCCACCCGGGGGTCCTGCCGAATCCATTTTACATCAATATCAGCAAGGAAAAATATTAACTCACATCTTTCATATTCGTAAACAAACTAAACCAGAAACTGAAAACTTTAATTAAAGCTCAGTTTCCCATGATCTGTTTGCCTTCTTCTCGTTAAAAGTTCCCTATTAAATCCAAAATTCCGGATATTGAAATGGAACTTTAGCATTGTGATTGCTTCATAAGATTGCTGTTACTTACTCAATTCTTGATGATCAATCATGGTGTTAACTAGCTGTTCCTGAAGCTGAGCTAACTGCATTTCATAAATCTGCCTCTCAGAGTTAGAAAAGCTTCCCTTGTGGCAATCGTTAGTCCCAGCTCCTCCGACGTCCTTGGGAATGGGTCCACTATCAGCTAGGAAGCTTTCGTCTGAAGTAGTTTTTCCCCTGCTCCCATTTGCTTCATTTCTGCTCTCCCTCTCCGAATTACTACTTTCCTCCAGGGCTAAGAATTCCTGATTGCAATCTATGTATAATTCACCATCACTTGCATTATAACGAATCGCATCATCGTTTATATTTGTTATCTGATCTTTGCGATCTTGTTCTTCATGATGATGATCGTGGTGAAAGAAGAAATGAGATTTTCCATGCTCGCTAGACGCGTGTTTTTCCTCCTTTACCGTTGAATCAGCTGGTTGCTTTCCACGGAAAGCTGAACGAAGCATAACAACGATGATGTGGGCCACTCAGTGATTTACTGCGAAATGATAACATCAACCATTGAGTAAACAATTCAACACGTTTCCAGAGGCCACAGTAGAGTCGTAAACTTGTCCCTTTATCGTTGCTCGTTACCCACCCCTCCCACCCATATCTGTATGAAAACATCCCATAATGCAACAAGGTCAAGTTGAAGTTGTTTTGACCGCCATGTTTAATTTGTTCATGACCAGTACGATCAAACATCTGATTTGCAAATGATTTCATTACCGTTCGCTATACGATGAGCAGATGTCCAACGGAAAGCCGCACATGCAAATTAGAAAAAATTGACGTTTTCAAACAACGAGAAATGCTTCACTCTCTTCGAAAATGACGGACGATAACGTCGAAAGTACAACGCTGAAAGCTGTTTTCAAAGTGCGGGGCAAATTTTATGATGTATTTCTTGACGGAGAAGAAATTGTGTGGACTTTACAAGGCGCATTGAATACAGGTACTGTTTCATCAATGTAAACAGACTGGCTTATGTATCAGCAGAAAGATTAGAACGCTAGCTATAATTCTGATGGACAAACTAAACTTTAACTTAACGAAATCGAAAGCTTAATTTAGCTTAAGAGTCACTAGTACCGGTTTGTTATAAGCTTTAGTGCAATTTATTAGAATAAATATTCGTACATTTACAATACTGTTTAATGGACAGGGATATTTACATGCAACTCTATTTTTACATCATTGTGCGTTCGAAAACACAAAATTTATTTACATCAGGTTGGTTCAATTATTCAACGTAAACACGTTATACTTGTAAGCTTAAATTTCATTTGCTTTCTGTATAGTAAGTTCATTTTATCTACTCTGTTTATTTCCATGAAGAACACACGGTGTACTTCTAGCTAGGGCGAAACTCAGCTGAAACCATGCACTAAAATTAGACTGAAATTCTTGAGATTCAGTTCTTCCAAAAAAACTAAAATCAGTCTACACTGTACTTGCCTAAAAGCCATCTTAAGTTTATATGACACCAAATAATAAATTTTATTGGAACATTTTCCCTCAGACTAGGCTTACATATAGATAAATTCTGCTTGAATATATAGTGACTTGTTCTGCCTTGCAGCAATGCTGGTACAGGTCGCGTATTTTGCTTGAAAAATATGCTTGGGCCACTGAATTCTGCTCAGTACACGAATAATATTTCAGCCCTAATTCAGGCCGTTTATTTTTTGTAAATATGCAAGGGCCAAGTATTATTGGATGAGGCTGAGTATGATATAAAGAATTACGCAAGTTAAGGAGGATGTGTACTGGAACGTGACGTGACCCTGATGTCAAAAGAGGAAAATTTACTTGTCTTTGTTCGTCCCCACCTGAAGAATTTTTAAATTTTTAAAAATTCTTCAGGTGGGGACGAACAAAGACAAGTAAATTTTCCTGTCTTGTTAGGCACTGTTGATATTTTCATATTGTGGTTGTGAAGCAATTCTTTGAATTAACATTGCATGATCTTAAATGCAAAATATGAGGAAGAAGATGGTGAAGGGAAAAATTTGATATTGAAACTGTCAACTAACAGTTGATCAACTAGACCATTTCAGACCTATTGATCTTCACATGGTTCATGAAACAGCAAATTAATACCTCAGTTTAATCGTAAAATCTTGTTTCATTCAATGAAAATCTATTGTGGCATTGTCCTTTTTGATATACACTTTTCCTTAGTCATGCACAACAGCTGAAACAGATGGAGTGCGTTGTAATTGTTCTGTTGAGAATTCAAAATGCTTTTGTATTCTCCATCCTATAATTTAGCCTTGTTAGGCTCCAAGATAGTGGAAAAAGCAGGTAAAGAAAGATTATACAAAAACCGTGTGGAAGCTGGGGAGAAATGGTCTAGTGGAGCCTGCAAGCATTGTTTTCAATACCTCACTGAAGTATACCAGCTCCTGGTAAGCCCCATGATTGGTCAGTTGTGACAGTTTTCTTCAACACATACGCCAATCATTTGGCTTTGCCCAGCGGAGTGTAACAAACATTTCAAGTATGTGCCTCATATGCATGTGACACAAGAAATAGTTTTTCAGGAAGTGGGCAGGATAGTAGGTGGATTGAGGTATTTAAAAAGATGCTTACAGGCCGACTCCCTGACGTGCTTCACTTATTGGCTATTCAGGGCTTCTGATATTTCGCGTGGTCGCGGACCCGGGAAATTTGGGCATGTCCGCGAAATCCCCCAAGAAACCGCGAAAAACCGCGAAATCCCCCAGAAATATATCCAAATACATGTCGGCAAAACATATTTCATACTTATCTTGGCCATTAGACCTGTTTTATTCACCCCAAACGTCCAAATTTATCTTGAAACTTCGTCACTGCAACGAGTAAACAACGTCCCAAAACTACCAGGTGTCTTAGATAAATGTTGCGAAAAACTGGGCACTAACCATAATGTTAATAGCTTTAACATTCGCTCATTTCTCCAGTGAACTGTGGTTGAAAGAGCAAATGATTATCCCTGTTAAAAAAACAAGGTTAAACAACGCTGGTCATATCGACGCAAAATTGATCGATTTTAGCGAAATTTGCCAAAAAAAATCCAGCGAAATTGGCTGTTTTTTACTGATTGTTTCTTGGCGAAGTTTCCCCCCGAAATTGCCCGTGAAATCGGCCGATTTTTTTAAGCATTTCCCCTGAAAATCCTTCGAAATTTGACTTTTTTCCGCGAAAATCCCGCGAAATCGGCCGATTTTTCTGGGAATTTTGACTTTGCTCCCGCGAAATCGGCCGATTTTTCTGCGAATTTTGACTTTTTTCCTGCGAAATCAGCCGATTTTTCCGCGAATTTGCCCCTGAAAATCCCGCAAAATTTTGCTTTTTTTCTGCGAAATATCAGAAGCCCTGGCTATTTCACCGCTCACTTGCATTTTTCTCTTGCCTGCACCAACTAAAAGCCTGGCACAGGCTACCTTTTATGAACTTTTGTTCCTTTCCTGCCTCTCTCCAATAATAGAAACCCAAGTCTGCAACATCTCCACAAGATCTTTGAGGTTTGCAGATCATGTGATTGGAGCATGGATAGCAAAACGGCGCTTACCCAAGAACCAATCTAATACTGGACAGCTTGTTGGTTTCACTCTCTTTACTTTCGACAAAGCTGGAGGCAGGAAGCTGAAAGAAGAAAGAGTAACTTTTGAGTGTGAAGATGAAAGTGTTTGCGAGGCTTGGATTGGGAGAATTAATGATATTATACAAAGTTAGTACACAATCTTTGACCTTTTGCTAATAATTGGTTGGCCAGAATGAGCTGCAGTACAGCTGTTCTAAAGAAGTTATAAGTAATTGATTCATAAACCCCTTGGAACCCTGGAGTGCATAGTGCAGATCCCATTCAAAATTCATCATTATTTATGTCCACCCAAGCCTTAATACTATTTGATTGCGTATCTACTGGGGTGGAACGAGAAACCTAGTGTCAATCAATGTTAACCTTCTTATTCTCATATGACTGTTCTCATCAGGTTTTCGCACCAGACCTCGTAAATTGAAAGTTGTGATCAACCCAAGAAGCAAAAAAGGCAAAGCACGTCTGGTGTACTTAAAGGAGGTTGCACCTTTATTTGAAAGAGCTGGCATCAAGGCAGACATTATGAGTAAGTTAAAAGCAGAGAGGCTTTGATTATTTAGAAACCTTCAAGAGCAGGCGTAGTCTACCATGAAAGGGTTTTTTTTCTGGGGGAATGCACTTGCAATTCCCTCAGGAATCAGGGAAGGGGGCAAGGGAGGCAGGCGAGAAAACCGTTTTTTCTTCCCTAACCCTCCCTAACCCCCTACATTGTCATTTCACCTGATGCTCTCCCTATCAACCTTCTTTTCTGTTTTCACCATTCTTCTCAAGAGTCTTAAGTTCTTGGTGACCCCAAACTACAGGAAAGATTGATCATGAGTGTTTCTCATACCAAAAATGTGGCTACCTGCATTGCGCTGTAGGCTAGAGCAGGCTTGATTGGAAAATCCCTGAACTTTAATTGGTCAAGTAGCTAAATGATATGTACATGGAGTCCCCCCCCCCCCTTCCCCTCACACCCAGATATAACATTGTTTAAGGCTAGCTCAATACAATATTCCACTGCCTTTGTTCCAGACTGTTGATACTATTACTTCTTTGTCTGTGGTTTTAAAATTGTGGATAAAATAAAATATTTATTATAAATAAATGAATAAATAAATAACATTGTTGTGTATAACTAAAATTAATGTACTTCTTGAGTTAAATGTAAACGGTTTGTCAGCTCATTAAGGGAGCATCTCCAAATTTCGGAAGGTCGATCGTCCGATTGTTCGGACGTCATATCGGAAACTTTAGTACACATTTCCGATCAAATCGGTAGATCATCAGTGGTTTATCGGATTTGTGGTATCGGAATTCCGAAAGGTCAATATCCGACACATGTACACGTCAGTACATCAACTGAAATTAGATCATCTTCGTAGAAAATAAGTTCGTAAAGGTCAAGCTCATTATCACGCTAGATCTAGATCTACCTGCAGATCATGCAAAAAATACGAAGTCGTAAATGTCATGATTTCGTTGAATATTCTATGTTAATGAGCTCTACAACTGCAGGAGGTGAATATGGCGAAAAAAATGATCGGCCTTCGGTGTAAAAATTTTCGTGCCGACACGTTACAGTTGAAGAGATTGTACAAGAAATTTGTTACAATTAATGAGGACACGCTCCTCCAACCAAATGGGGAAATCGATTTGCATCTGTATAATGTCGTTGGAAAAGCATGTACGTTGTTGGTGACGATTTTGCAGATGAAAGTTCGCACAAAACCAAAATATGCACTGAAGCCGATATAGGAAACATACCCCTGAGTTGTTTGCTGATCGCCGAATGTAAACAATGTCTTTTGTTTTACGCACGTCAAGACCTCAGCTAGCAGGGAAGGAACACAATCGCAAATAAAAAAAATGCAGTTTTAGAGCACGATATGAAAATGAGGCATGTTCTCTGCATGTTATATCGTTTTTTTTTTTTTATTGCTTTCTTCAAGTCGAAGCCCGATCCTTTTCGTGAGTAGATTGTAATGGTCCGTACCCTCCGTCGACAGATTCACATACATCACGTAACCTTATCTTCATTGAGCTTGGAGCACTGCTTTTGGCATGACTAAATTTTTTCAACCATGCATGCGAATAAATGAGGCAACAAGAACAGTATTCTTGTGAAACAAGCGGCTCTCGAGAGAAATAAAGGTAATGATAGTATGGATCTGAGCCATTGGGGTGTTTCGCCCGCTTTGTTTTAATAGCGTGTATTGAATGTAGAGTTGATGTTGATATCGTGTCGTTCGGATTACGGATCACTTGATGTTTTATGACTTTGCCGTCCGACAATCGCTCAAAGACAATTATCACGTGTAGTCTGAATTCCATTTAGTAAATTTGCCACAGTCTAGGTTTTAGTTGTTTGTTTGTTTTTTTTTTCTACTTTTTCCACGAGCTTAAAAACTAAAATAGCTCATTCATACAATTATTTTCACTTGTTTTCTTCTGCTTTCGTAACTGAAAGGTGACATTTATTTTCTTCAGTCGCCCGGGTTGTTTTCGTTTGCCATCTGTCACTTTGCAGTGTGCTTCAATAACCATTGTTTTTGTCCTGCAATTGCACAAGATCCTGTCATTAAAAATACGATTGTTTCATTCAGCCTACTTTTTATTTTGTTCACTTTGACAATTTCCAAAAACGCTTTTAATTATTACAAAATGAAACTTTACATTCCCAGATTAATTTTTTTCCCATGTGCACGTCAGTGTTTCTATCATTTGAAATGTTTCAAAATTAACATGTCCTTGTGAAAATAATGCAGAAAACACGGTTGAAGGTTATTACATTGGTCTTTTCAGTGGTTCACTTTGCGTTGGCCTTAGTATTTTGATAGCCTTGAGGCAAGAGGGAAACTTTTCTTAATGTTCATCACTCTCATCATCAGACACTCTGAACACTTGATCCACCTCAATCAGTTCTTTCAAGGCATCAACACCAATCTTGATAACTGTTTAGGAAAATAATGCATGGGATTATTATGAACAGCTAAATTCGAAACTCTGTATAATGAATAGTTTCCTCGAATTTTAAGCTGTATTATGCTATAGGAAACTTAAGAGGCCCAATAAAGATGATAGCGTTCTTTACTACAAAGTACTTGCGCTAGGTTATTACAGTTGGATGCCGAGGGAGCTAAAATGTGTGTTACACTTATTTACATTGAGGTGTTTTCATTTTTTCAGTCGAGGTACGTTCCTAGATCCTGATAATGAACAAAACGATGGTATCTGTATTACTATCGTTGCGCTTTCATGGTTCGTACAATCTTGAACTAGGTCTTTTTTGCCGAGGAAAATTTGGTTCATCCTAGGTGTAAGAACCTGTAAAACTCAGAGTTAAAGTAAAAACATTTTTGTGCGTGAACAATTTTTATTTCAATTTTTTTATTGTTTCTTTGAAATGCTACTTCTGTACCTCAGACGCAATTGCAAGTTACTTTGCAAACTGTTGTTGCGGGTGGTAAAAAAATAATGTGATCAACTGTGGCTGGGGAAGTAAAAATCGTAAATGACTTCATGACGTGTTATAGCCATGCATGAGGAGTTCAAAAGGGGGTTAAAAATGCCAATTTTAAATTTTCGAAGAAATCTTAGTCCTTGAAAACTGCTAAAAAAGTCCTTGAAAATTTATTTGCCTGAAGGTGTATGAACCATGGCTTTGCGGGTTGACTAGCAACTCTCCTTTTGACATTCGAGCCTGAGTATTAAAACTTACGTTTGAATGTTCGTCGCAGCTCGTTCCTACGCGGTTGTTGATGGTCATCGTAGGGATCTGACAAGTCTTTGCATTCGGCATATAAACAAAACGCACTCTTCAAAGACTCCAGAGCATTTTCGAACTCTCTTAGCGACGCCATGGCTGCTGTCTGGGGTGTTAAAGGCTTACTTGCCATGTTACCAGAAAGAGGAAAACTGAAAGTTGTTTTCACCTCCAGAAGATCACACTAATAGCCTTCCGGTCTTCCCTTGCAATGGGCTTGTCATGAACTGGTTTTCTGTCACGAAATGATAATAAACCCTTCTTGTATAGCATGCGTTGTTGTTTATAATTTTATTTCCACAACCAATTCCATTGAGAAAAGTAGTAAGAACCCTTGATTTTGCGGGTAGTTTAGTACTAAATACTGTCTCCCAGAAAAACAAAGTAATTCCCCGCGTAGTGTGTATCAAAAAAGAATTGCGAAAAAAAGAAGAATTACAAACTGACGAGATACCACTTTATTTTTGGTTAGTGAAGATCGGAAACACGATTAAGCCTACCTAACACGCACGCTTTACCTAACACGCAAACTTGCGTTTGAAAGAGTGTATAAAAAAAGTGGCTTTTTGGTTTTGAAACATAGTTCCAAATAAATTGGAAGTTGCGAAGTCAAGTCAGCGAACTGAATCTCCAGACCGGAATGTCTAGTTTTAGATCTCGTCTCAAGGTTCCCCGCTATGGACTTTTTTACTTTGAAATTGATAAGACATTAAGTATTTTACCTTCAAACAAGGTGAAGAAGGTAGTTCAGGGTGACAACACCTCCGAGGGAAGTATCGTTGAAGTATACTTCGGTAAGGACGTCCTAACAGCAGAGATCATCGCTGTCGATGGTAAGTCGTATCTTTCATTTTAGCCCTCTTGACTCGCACTTCTTTTAGTGGTATCCATTATGCTTCCTTGATTCTCGACCGAGCTCCCAAAGCGACTCAGTATTTCAGAACTGTTTTATTCCATTTTCCTGTACATTGAATACTGGATTTCAGAACTTCCCACCGTAACCTGTTGCTAAATAGCCTGTTTGCCTAAAGTTTTGACCAACTCATTCATGCCCTGTATACTGAATGTTTACAGATGAAAAGAGCAATCTTGATCGCTTGTCGATCAATTTCCTACAAGATCCGAGGAACAAGCATCGCTTTCCTGATGATGATGAGACATCCGAAGAAGAGCAGGAGATTATCAAAGAAGGAGCCAACAAGCAAAATGTAAGCCTTATCTCCATTTATCGCTAATGTGTCTCAGAATATCTGTGAATATCTCACCAGCATAGCTTGTTTTGTGTGAAAATGGTCAAGTATTTATATTAGTATGGAAAGAAGTATTTTTTATGAACAAGTAGTTCACATGCAGTTTTTAAATACATTTTCTCATGTTAACGCAAAGATATTTAAAAAAAAAATACAAATCTGCATGGCATTATGGTACATTTGAGAGGCTTTTTGGGACGATGGTCCGCCATTCTATTTATTCTTGTGACTCATTAAAATATTGTGACGTTTCTCGTCAGCTTTAGAGTTGAAAACATAGCGGCAATTATCTTTGGCACAAGCAGGCTGGCTTCCTCCCTTCAAACTTGGGAGACACTCCTCAAAATCACGAACAAGGGGCATCTTTAAATGCTGCAAAAGGGTGGAATAGTGCCCCCTGTAGACTGTGCTGGATTCGGGAAATGGAACTACTCCACCGTGCTGCTTAATAAAGTTAAAAAAATTTACTGCTCGGATTGGTGTCTTTGCGCAGTGATCACACTGTGAACTAATGCACTTTACAAATTCAACTTGATACGTTTTCCTTGTCAGATGTCCCATAAGAAATTGATACTCGGAGCGGCAATTTTCCAGGTTAGGATCGCTTTTGAGTTTTTTTTCACTACTATTAGCTAAGGCTTTTAGTAGTTCATGGTCACTAATTTGCGCCTCTTGAGATCGAGATTCGATGCATGTGACCCGAACTGGAAAAGAATCAATCTTCTTTCCATCCCAATATTTGCTGCACTTACGGCACGCTTCATCAAGAACCTCAGCTTTCCTGTTACGAATCTCATTTTCACTTAGCCCTGCAAAATCCACCCAGGGAGAGGTTTTCCCTTCCAAGGTAATCGGGAGAGTAACACCAGTGAGCCATTTTGAAAGAGGGGCCCAGCTGCGTTCTATGGGATTGTAACGACTGTGTCCCGGGGCGTACGATGTGAGGATTAAGATGTCGAGGTTTAAGTCTCGCCACAACCTTCCAAAGTTGATCAAATTGGGCGTAGACTTTGGTGACCAGTCTGGCCCTCCGTCACATATGATAGTGACTGCTTTTTTTCCTTCCTTTGAAACAATTGGTTGCAAAATTTTTTTTAGGTTAAACACATGCATAGCGCTTGTACTCTCAAAAAACATTGATGGATATAACAATACATTAAGTGAACCCGATCTAGGCCACCTTATTCGTTCTCTACCCAGAGTATCTACAAATATTTTGTCCTTTGAATTACACCTATAAGAGAAATTGTTTGGAGGAGCTGATAAGGAACGGCGTTTTTTTTTTGGATTCGTCTTCCTCGGCGAAAGACTCCTCGATCGCCTATTTCTTGATCTAAGTAATAAATATCCAGCTGGAACAATTTTGGCATTGGTATAAGGAAAATCGTGATCGGGGTAGTTGGGTTGATCGTTCGTGGCAAATATATTGTTGATAGAAAAATGCCTACTGACAGCCAAAGTTCCTACGTTGACTTTGTTCTTGTCATCTGCTGAAATGGCTATTGTCTCATCTGAGAACAATTCAGCGAGCTCTCCAACAAAATTCACTTGAGCTGAACTATAGTGAAAGTCTGCGTGAATTTTACTAGTTAGGTCATTTCTCTTAGGAGGTCGTTTAGCCTCTACTAAACTTTTGTAGCGTTTAGACGCGTTTCGGTTCTTATTTGGCGGCAAAAGAAGACGGTGTATTGTGTGTACAGAAATTTTCTTTAAAGCCGGAATTTCCCTAAGGACGTGACTCCGAATGGCTGCTAGTGTCACGCCATGGCTGTATTGCACGTCATCGCGTCTTCGATCGTGGGCAGATGAAGAATGCTGTGTAATAAAGTCTCTGACAATTTCCACGATCTCAGGGTGAGCTTCAATGACTGAAGGTCTTCCCACCTTCCTCTTGGTACCTGCCAATGAAATTACAGACATTTCAGCGAGAATCTTTATAAATCAAAGAGCATGTTAGCAAAATATCATTCCACTTTCATCCGCTTTTGCAATTGTAACCGTGTTTTAACACTTGAATGATCTGAATAGCAATGCCCGTCACGCGATAAAACTGTGAACTTTTGATTGCTTTATTTCCGATCACTTGTTACAAATCAAAATTAGTCAAGGAGATAATTGTAAATTCCGCTAACCCGAGCCTTTTTTCATTTCCCTTTAACCCCATATGTTTTAGCCCTGAGAGTGATCAACATTAAAAACCTCTTGTAGCATTCAATGCTTTAAAAACAGACTGGTCATGAGAATTAAGGTTCTAACAGCTGTTGTCACACGAGATGAATTTACAAACAATTTCTCCCTATCACGTTTATGGGTTATGAAGTGTAAAGGAGCAACAAGGGAGAACAATATTCCGATATCAGGGTTTAAAGGCCATGAATGTCTGAGTTATTCCTAGCGATCTTTACTACTAAGTAAAGAACTGTCAATGTGCTTAGTTTTCCTGAATTGCTTGGATTTTGCGATCTTCAGTTACTCTTACCAATGGTCAGATCTTCAGATTCTGAGCAGTCTTCTTCAGAAGAAAACATCCAAGCATCATCTTCTGCAGAAATGAAAGAAAGCCATAAATTGACAAGTTTATGGCCGTTTGTGGTATAGACTATATTTACCAGGGGTTTCTTCAGTTAAGCGGAGTAAACTGCTTTCATTTTAACACGCATTTATTTCCATACCCTAAAAAAAACACCAAATGAAGGCCTATGGAATTCACCGCAAAAGCAAGGTAGGGTTTTGTCTTGGGTTTTCGTTTTAATTACACATGTTTAGCATGATGTGGAGCATTTATTTCCATTTACAGTCTTAGTAATGAAATGTTTCTATCCCACCTTGCTCATCTCCCTCCTCGTCCGAAAACATCCAAGTGTCATCATACTCATCTTCTACAGATCGATCCATGTATATTGTACAAAACCTATACAAAGTAGCGTTAAAAAATCAATGAACGAGCCATACGACAGAAAAGTGAACCATAAAATAGAAGAAGAAAAAGGATTAACAGGGTGCATTCGATTGCTCATTATCGCAATTAACAATAAACGCAATGAACTCTAAAAGTCACTTGGTTTGGCATTCATTGCACCGTGACATCTAGAAATTTGCTAACTAGTTTTGCCTGTAAGATTCCACTGGTCCAAAAATCGTTGTAGAGGAGAAAACCGGCGATTTGCCTGTGTATTCTTGTTCCGAAATACGATCAATGGAACACACCCTTAAAACACTGATAATATTTCTTACCTTATATTCTAGCGTGGTCCAAGGAAAAGTCAGGCAAGAGAACCAAAGTTCTTCGGTTTTCTATGAGCAGCTCTTCTAGCAATGTTAGCAGTCCGCCAACGAGAAATCAAATGTGTAACAAGCTTTCTCAACAGAGGAATTTATTTTGTTTGACAAACAAACTCAATGAAACGTTATTCAGACAGGAGTATAATGCAACTTTTTGACGTCGACAATATTGAAAAGGGTATTCATCGCGGCTCTTAAGTTATTTTTGCATAGAACGTTTTTGTTTTTGTGCTGTACGTGTGTACAATAGGCGTTGTGGTGATCGGCACGCTGAGGCATTAAAATAATATCAAAATAAAGCGCTGAAGGTGATAACATAAGGGTATGTAGATGTAAGTGGACCAACGTTAATGCCACCGCCGTTGGGTCGTAAACTCCTGGTCGAAGTAACGAGGTGGCCGTATTAATGGGGTCTTTAAAATGACTCAGTGATTATTATGTTTGGTCGTATAAACAGGGTGGTCGTAAGGTCGTAGTTTTAAAACTTGCATGGTTAGTGACTATTATCACTTTATTATCACTTTAGTTTTTAGGAAGCAGATTTGTCAACTGACATTTTGTCTATGCCGAACTGCACCTTCAACAATTTCTGAGTCGCGGTTCCCTTAAACGAAACGAGCACGCGTGATCCAGTGACATAAGAGCGCATAAAATGAAAGGAATGATAAGTGCCAGCGCCAAGCGACCAAATCTAATCGTAACTGCCATTTACTGATAAAGTGTTACACAATTATAAAAGAGATTAACGGACGATTCGCATTTCGCCGTTCTGTTGGTTTCACTGCACACACAAATTCAAAGTTATTCCGACAATTACAGCAGTAAAATAAAATTTTTTAACGACGGTAACAGTATTTAATTGATTTAGCATAATATAAAGTACCCTTTTGTTTTTTAACAACAAGCGTTGTGGTGATCGGCACTAAAGGCTAACAGATGCATGCCAATCTTTTTAGTTTACGGCTTGCGTGTCACTCCTGATACTTTTTAGAACGAAAACGGTGAGAAAGCAGATTCGTTAACACTTGAAAACTTTAGTTTTGTTTAAATGTTAATGTTGACAGATTGTGTTGATACGAAATTTTACAGTAGATTGAAACAGCAGAGAGTTACCGGTCTTCATTTACACGCAATTCAGCTCAGGTATGACAGGTATACTGCACGTTTAGGAGAAAGAACACGCTATTTTTGCGTGCCGATGCCGATGTGATGTTTATCGGAACTTTGTTTTCCGATAGGGTAGATAGAGATAATCCGATTGACCTCCGATTTCATCGGAATTTAGAAACTTCAAC
This sequence comes from Porites rus, assembly GCA_964035705.1. Taxonomy (NCBI): domain Eukaryota; kingdom Metazoa; phylum Cnidaria; class Anthozoa; order Scleractinia; family Poritidae; genus Porites; species Porites rus. The sequence continues at coordinate 21,303,709 of OZ038004.1, read as the reverse complement.
TCGGAAATTTCTTGAAATACACTTAAAAGCTGTCGGAATCGGAAAATGCCGATAGGGCAATCGGAAACCAAATTTCAATATTAATTTGGAGATGCTCCCTAACGTGCTCTTATTAAGAGAGAGTAATTTCAATGTTTTAAACATTGCTTTGTGTCATCCATGATTTCACATTAGGCATTAAGAAAAAGAAAAACTGTTTATGATGGTAATTTTAAATTAGCTCCACAAAGAAAATTAATAATTTATTGTACCATAGTTCTACTTAAATCTTAACACTTTAAGCCCTCTAATATCTAAATAATAACTGTTTACAGGTTTAATTACTGACAACTGAAAATGTAGCTGTACAAGTGACTGAATTTATGAAAAATCTTTAAACTTTTAACTTATGATGCATGTACTCGACTATAAACTCTGTAGTGACACAAAGAGCAGGCCATGCTTGGGAGTACTTTAGAACAGCTGATATTTCCACATATGATGGGTAAGGATAATCAGATTTGATAACGTTGAACCATTCTGTGCATTTTATTTTAAAAAAGTGTTCTGTCTCTTAAAATTAGAGTGTTAGATAATCTAGCAAAATCTAAAGTTCTTTTTCAATTTGAAACCCTTCAAATTTTAAACTAAAAACCTAACTCAGTTGCTGCTAATTCATTGAATCAAAAACATAAAAGTTAGAGCAGGCAACATTCACAAGGTGCAACTAAAAAGGCTCTGAGCATAATTATTATTTCATGTGTTAGGTATTAAAATCTCTTCACTGGTTGGATCTGGGGGAACTGCCCACCTACCCCTCCCCTAAGCCAACATTTTGCCCTAAATGAGAAGTAAGTGTTGCTGTTGGCTTAGGAAAGGGGTAGGTGGACAGTTTCTCAGAAGCCTAAATTGATCCCTCTGGTTAACCCAGTATACAACTTACTAGAGTTTGATTCAGAATTTCCTTTGTACTTGCTTTGCCCTAATAATACTCAAAGGACACAGTGAAAATTCCTTCAGGCCCTAGTAATCTTGTTTAGAAGGTGGATAGTGCTATTGACTGGAAAGAGCACCATCCAGTGGATAATGCAATAATAATATTATATAGTTTATTTTGATTAGGTTTAAAAGGTATTTTGTTCAGAATGGCTGCTATTAATAGCTTATTTGGAAGCGCTTTTCCTGTTCTGGTGACAAGCCCCCTCAGATATAACCCCCACCCCAGTTCCCTGGCTACTATAAATGTGGCCCCAGCTTCTTTCATAGTAAGATAGGAGTAAAATAGAACCAAAAGAAATCCCTAGCTGTCTGATTCCCCGTGTACTTTTTGTATTTACCTGGCAACTTGAAATCTTAGTGACATCCCTGATTTATAGCCTTTAAAAGCCCTCCTTAAACCCCTTGAAAAGATTTACATAAGTCCAGGGCTTAAAGGTGGCAGTTTATGGTAGCTAAGCATCATTTTCATATGCTGGCTGTTTAATGTTTTTAGGGTTGTGGTTGTTGGGGGTGATGGCATTGTCCATGAAGTAGTAAATGGATTATTAGAAAAGTCCCACAAGAATGTTGGAATAGATCTGGTGGATGGCATTTTACCTGAGAAGTTCACAGTTCTTCCTCTTAATGTACCCATTGGCATCATTCCTGCTGGTATGTCATTAAAATTCTTTTGCCTTTCACCGTTAGCTCCTTAAAAGATTTTTAAGTAACAAAACTGGTTATTTTACAAATTGTTTTTCCCTTTAGAAAGGACTTTCATATGTATATGTAGTGTATGTGTGATCAGGTCATGATTCTAGATCAGCCAAACCAGAAACATTGTTGGACATACATGGTTGAATTTTAATTTCTTTTAACTAATGAAATCATCACTAACTATGAAATTTTCAGCAACAAAATATTAAGTATGACCTTAGATATTTGATCTATCTGGTCGTCATATCCAACAGCAGGTAGAATAATGCTTCATTAGCCAGACAAGTGGAGCCATGAATATTTTGTTTATTTTCAAGGCTCAACAGAGGTGATAGTTTATTCTGCTCAAGGTATCAATGACCCTGTAACATCTGCCATGCACATTATTTTTGGTGAGTGTTCATTTATAACTTCCAATTTAGATCAGCGATCCTTAGAGAATGAACCCTTGCCCATTATTTTTGCGATTTAGCCTTTAATTTTAAAAATGATTTCCTATTTTAAGCTCCTAGCCTTGCAAAAACCTCTCTCCCTTCTTCTTATTTAAGTCTATTGTTTTATTCACCAAATGTAAAAAATGTCCAGTGTCTATTTAGCCTCCACCCTTGTAAATGATTTTGATAGCAATGTTGAGATACTTGATGGGTAGCCTGTTTCAGGCATTCAGATATTCCCCCTCTGTTTTTTCTCGCTCACTTTCCTTGGTGCCATCCTCTCTACCTGAACAGGTGGAACATGCTACCTAAATTATGGCTAAGTAAAATGGAACAGTGTTGTGACAATCTAGTCATTCTGCCCCCTCCCCCCCCCCCCCTTTATTAAATAAGACTCTCCTTTTAGAAAATAGAGCCCCCAATTCAGAATCACTAAAAAGCCCCTAACTGACCTAAATAGAGGAAGTGTTCTAGTACTGCAACTTTAGTATTCAATTCTTACTCATTTTTGTTTAAGGCCACACTATTCCACTCGATATCTGCTCCTTGTGGAATGACGACAAACACATCCGATTTGCATTTTCCCTTTCCTACGGATTCTTGGGAGACGTTCTCAAAACTAGTGAGAAACACCGCTGGATGGGCCCCAAGCGTTACAAGTGGGGTGCGGCCCGAAGACTGTGGAAATTAAGGTACAATAACAAAAAAACAAAATGTACAACCTTATTACTAAAAAGTTATACAATTTAGCAGGGTGCAAAGAAAGTCAGTTTTACAGCCTGCCCTCAGGCAAGCTGTAGCTAGCATGTACCAGCCCACAAGTCATTTCAACCAGCCCCAAAACCTTTTTTGATTAGCAGGATTGATTACAATCCTTCTGTAAATTGAATTTCCCCCAAAAAACAGCACTTGCCCGTCGGGCAAGTTAAGAACATAAATCACTAGCCCGATAGCAAAATCCACTAGCCCCGAGCTATCGGACACGACTTTCTTTACACGCTGCATGTAGATTAATGAAAGGGGGTTTATCTCTGCTATCTGTAGCACCTAGGAGACGGAGTGTTGCTAAATGGGATGTTGCCATTTCCCACGCTTAAATGGGATATTGGTCCATCACAGGATTACCACAGGTCATTGGGTGCCCTGTTTAGTTGGTGAATGGGTATTGGTTACTTATACATGTGAAGTGTGTTTTATTGTACTTGTTTTGTTCATGTAGATCATACAATGTTGATCTGAGTTTTCTACCAAGTCCGCATCCTGACCATCACCCCAGAGATCACACTAGATGCAGAATAGGGTGAGTTGTATAAAAATATACTTAATGTCAGGTTCCAAGGGAAATAGTTAGTTTTGTTTACCAGAGAGTCGCATGTAGGTCTTTTTCTAGCCTGCATAGCTGGCAGGATAAGCAGGGAGTTATGTCACTTGTTTTTTGGTGGTGGAGCCGTGAGAAGTTTAGGGGCAAATCCCTTGAAGCTCTGCTGCCCAGAAAGAACCTGTGAATAAAGAAAGTACCTCATGCAAAACCATTCCACCAGCTAAGACGCAGGGTTTTGTTTTTTTTTTCTTACCTTTAAAAGGCAAATCATTCTCTTCCGTTTCTTACTACAGTGTATCCTTGTCAATACTAAGTCTAATAGGTTTGTTTTTTGTTTGTTTGTGTTTTTAACAAGGTGTGGTGTTTGTAGTAAAGAGGACAACTGTGAAAGTAGCCAGTACCAAGGTATGAGTGGCTCTCAATCTCAAAGTCATCTAGAACTATGTATATCCTGTTTGCGTTGTGGCTTTACAGATGGAGCAAAACCTGCAAACTCGGTCGTTGAATTAAAAAATTGCTGGTTTTAGTCAAAGATAAGATCCAAAGAATCCACCAAAGAATCCACCAATAGCCTTTTCCCAGATTTATTATTATTATTATTATTATTATTATTATTATTATTATTATTATTATTATTATTTTATCACTATTATTGTTATTACTATTACTATTATTATGATGATGATGATGACGATGATGATGATGGCAGTGATGTTAGCAAGGAAACAAAATTAATACACTTTACTTTCTTTTTTTTTTTTAACTTTTTCTTTGTAGATGGGATAACATTTCAGGGACCTGTCACTGGAGTCAGCTTCTATACTCTTCCTAATTTGTGTGAGATAGCACCTGAAGGCACATCTCCAAGCTGTCATCTGGGTGATGGCTTCTCTGACCTTGTCATTATTAAACGCTGCTCAAGACTTCAGATGAATTCTCACATACAGCGCAACTTTAACTCTAAAGATCAGGTCAGAATGAAATATGCCAGTTTGTCTCTTCCTTCCTCCCTCCTTCCCTTCATAGTCGCAGGTGCATAGAGTAGCGATACATTTCTGCAATTCAGCACTTAGTACTGAGGGGAAAAAATACGAGGAAAGGTGTGATGTGTTCAATCTGTGCAGCTACAGCTAGTGACTTTGTATAATCCAAGTTTTTATACCTTCATGTGTTGTCTATCCTCAGTTTGCATTTGACTTTGTTGAATGCCATCGCGTTAAGGAGTGTTATGTGCAAGCACAAGACAAGTCTGGTGTCCCTGTGCAAGGTGCTGATGGCCCTTTGTTGGATAGTTACAGAGTAAGTCGCAATCCTAAGGACAGATCAGTTGGTATATGGAATGTGGATGGAGAACTGCTTAGGCAGCCTTCTTTATCACTCAGGTCAGTACAGGTTGAAAACAAGCCTCCCACGCAGGTGCTTTTCGGGGAGTGTGTTTTTCATCCGTCCCCACAAACACCTGCTCAACCGAAAACAACGTTCCTTTTCCCATTGTTTTGTTTGTGTGGTAAGTGATTAATCAACAGTTGTGCAATAAAGTGTTGACAGGCTGAACGCAACTAAAGCGTGACCCTAGAGTTACCATTTTCCTTCTTTTCTTTCCTTTGCTAAGGTTATGCAGTGCATGGAGTGTTCTAAAATTTGACTAAATATTATTTTTGCCGCGCTGAGTCTAACATTTATTAGATGTCAGAAAGCTTTCCCAGTGTTTCATGCGGATTGAGTAATTATCAGATTACCTTGCGGTCAAGGTCAACCTTCCAGAATTTGGAAAGTACAATGGGATTGGCTAAGCTTGGGAAAGGAATGTTATTTTTGGTTGAGCAGGCGTTTGTGGGGAGGGATGAAAAACAAGCTCCCCCATAAACGCCTGCGTGGGAGGCTAGTTGAAAATATGTGCCAACCTCGTTCCCAGGGTTCTCTCCTACTTGTAGGAGAGAACCCTGGGAACTAGGTTGGAAAGTTGCATTCATTGCGAGCTACTTAGGTTATTCTGTGGTGTGGTATGTTTATACAAGCTTAACTAACAACTATAGTTGTTGTGTCTTACATGTACTTACTCTCGATAGATAGTCCCATTCTGTCCCTGAAATACCAACTGTCTTGCACTGCTTTTCCAGGTTAATTTTTTTTTCATCCAATTTTTCATGAAGTTGCATAAGATATATAAATTAAGATTTTGAACTTTGACGAGGTACTGAGAATATGCATTTTAATGTTAAGCCTCATTGTTTATTTGTTTACTTAATGACATTAATTACATGCCATACATTTGATGCTGAAGATGATATTAATTTTTATTTTCGTTTGTTTTCAGGGTTCATAGACAAATCGTCACTGTATTTGGAAGTGGCATTGAGGACATGTCTGAACAAAAATGTTGCTTCCGCAAATAACACCTGCAGTAAAACAAGTCTTGAGACACATTTCTTGCCAGTGTACCATAGTGGCTGAACAGAATGGCCCTGAAGCCCTACAAACTAGGGCGACATTCTATTTAGCTGTTTGCTAGCCTTGGACCAGGCTCCACAGTGGTGGAAAAAGGCAAAAAGCAGGGTCAAAAAGGAAAAACATCGGCGAGCGAAGCCAGCCCAGTGGTGTTCTGGGGAGGGGAAAGGGCTTTGACGCCATTTTTTTTCCTTTTCCCACAATACAGAGCCTGGTCCCAGGCTAGCTGTTTGCGCATTTGATCATATTTACATGTATTTTGTGCAATATATACATTAAATTATTAATTATTATAATTATTGCTAGTAATTATTTCTTTTCCATTTTTCTCTTCACTCACTGGCAACGGATAGCAGAGACCTTAGTACATGTAGGTCGCTCCTGACTTGCCTCCCTCCTGGCTGTTGTTTGTATGGGCATGCAACGCTCCTCCCCACTTTCCTTTGTTGGGAGGAGCGTAGTGACGGGTGATGACACAAACCCCCGGACATGATTAACAAGATTTGTCTGTCTCTACTTAAATTGTGACAAAATTTGATCTTTTTCAAACTTTTGAATTGGGAAGAAGGCACAACTAATAACAGCAGTTTTCTCTAAAAACATCCTGCATCAATCACTTTAGAAAGGACTTGATATACATTTTCTTGAGAATAACCCAGCAACTAACTCTGTATATACATAAAGCTTCAGATGTGTTCTCAAACGGGCACCAAAAAGAATACCACCGGCACTAGAAAACATTATCTGGCCTTCAAGCCTTTTTGCATAATCTGGTGCAAGTGGCTGTTTAAGTTGATGTATAATAATAATTATTTCCATGACTCATTTATAAGCTAAGATGCATAATTTTCTGGAGGTATCAAAAATTTACATTATGGCTATGTACTTTTGCTTTAATCCTTTTTGAATGCAGTAATTAATATATTCCACAACAATTAATGAAAGAGTTATTGTAAAGTTTTTTATATAATTTCTATTTATTTATTTCGCTTTGTAACACTTATGTACCATAAAATAGAAGGGTGAAAACTCGCCCGGTGTTATGATCAGAACAGATTATTGGCGATAATGATAACTAGACTTGTAGATCATAGAAAAGTCTCGTAGTGATAGCAAATCAAATGTTAGATTGAAAAGCGGCAGAAGCATAAAGGTTAAATATGTTTCTGCTCATTACCCATGTTCAAACCTTTAGTTAAAATAAATTATAATCCCTGTATGTGATTAGATTTTCTACAATGCTTGAGCATACTGAATTAACTTATGAGATCAGTTTGTAAATGAACTGCATATGCCATCGCTGTAGTCCAAGAGTTATGTCTTAAGATGTTTTGCGGTATATGTTCATATTTCCCACCTGCTGAAGCGTAAAAAAATGTATTTTTTTCTTCTTAATTTTTGATTTAGTTTTTTTTTCTTCTCTTAATGACAGAACGAAACTAAAATAAGAAGAAGGAAAAAAGACGTTTGTTTAGCACACTCACGGCTCCAAATCTAAATAATCTCGTACCCTTACCCCGCAAAACGTCTCCCGAAAATATTAGAAGGGGACTATTCGGGACACTTTTGGATGTTTGTGAAACACTTTCTGCAACCCGAGAAAATCACATGAAAAGCGTCTCCAAATGTTTCAGGGTCTTTCACGTAACGCAGGCTAGCATGCGAGATGTTGTAGCACCTTAAATCTTTTAAAGATATGCGAAAGGGGTGCCACTTAACGCATTTGTCAACTGAACGGGAAAGGTCTACCTTCTCTGTCAAATAACAGGGTAAGGGGTTGGACCTCGGAAAGGAGGCTCCCGGTATTAAACTTTGCAGAGAGCCCCTCCCCTTCCGGGTACCTCTTCAAGACAAGGTTGGACTCACCGAGTGCTAACGATTTATCAGAGTCACTGTAGACAATTTACAAAACGAAGCTAAAACGCTAAGGGCGTGTTCGATTTACCGTATTCAGAAATAAGAATGGATTGGATAAACTCTTGAAATCACTGATTATAGCGTTCATTGCTTTGCAATAACTAAAAGTCTGCTTAAAATAAGATATCTTGATGATTTCCTTTTTATCAAAAAGCACGGCACAAGAAATTTCTTTTTCCGGAATACGTCCCTAACCAAATTGTACCCATTTTGTTTCCGTCACGCAATCATCATGGCCTGGTTACAATGCATTCTCGTGATTACTGGATTCTCCAAGATGGCGGAAGCAAGCGTGCTTCTGTTTCTTCTTTATTTTGGTCAAGGTTTGCCTTATGGCTTTCAAGTGAAACTACTGCCATTGCTTCTTCGAAAGCAAAGTTTCTCCTTGTCAAGAGTAGGTTTTAGTCGGCTTTTAAGTCTCCCTTGGATTTTCAAATTCACCGTAGCGCCTTTCGTCGACAATTTTTGGTCTCTAGATTTATGGATTTTGTTTGGCTTGATGGCTATGGCAATTCTATGCTTCACATCGGCCATTGTGGGATTTGGAAATATAATTTTTCTTCTTATCTGCGTATTCTTGATGAATTTGACTTCTGCTGTTCAAGATGTCGCTGTTGATACTTTCGCTATAAGCCTTCTCAAACCATCTGATCTTGGTGAGTTTGTTTAGGCCACTATCATATATAGCCTTAATATCCATTACCCTTGCTTCTGTCAATCACCCTAGCGGACCTCTCAGGATTTATTCTTTGGATACAAAGGGTCAAGTTTGTTGTTTGTATATTAGTGGATTTCAATTCATATTTTTTTTTGTTTTGTCATATATATATATATTGTTTATATGGTTAACAAAAGTAAAAAATGTGATTGTTGGTTTATTTTGGCGTGGTTACACGTTAAACAGTCAAACCTCTCCAACGACCACCTTGGGGGCATAAGAAAGTGGCTGTTATGGGGAGGTAAGGGTGTCATATAACAAATTCTTTTTAGGGAGTACAACCTGTTTATTGTGCTACATTCTTGCTTACTGTATCCCATAATGTTATACTAATCACAAATAATATACAGAAAGAAAAAAAACACAAAAAATTGACTAATACTTTAAATCAAAATATATATGCTTGATGCAACAGTATAAATGGAACACAATCAAAATACGATACCGCGATTAATCATCACCTCGCCTTATGGATTTCAAATTTCCTGTCCATTCCTGTCTTTTTCAACTGTCGCTAAAAAACTGACTGTTGTGGAGAGGTTATTTTGGCAGTCAGGGGCACCCTTTAGTGGCTGTTACCGTTGTACAGAGGTGGCAGTTATAGAAAGGTTTGAAAAAAGAGTCAATGTATGGACTGTCCACAAGGACAATAAAAAGTGGCCATCGTGAAGAGGTAGCCACTAGTGGAGGTTCCAATTTCCCAGGTGAGAAAACACATATCACTTGGGATATGTGTTTCCTGGGTAGGGGAACACATATCCCTAGTGATATGTGTTTCCCAGGTGGGGAAACACATATCACTAGGGATATGTGTTTCCCAGGTGGGGAAACACATATCACTAGGGATATGTGTTTCCCAGGTGGGGGAACACATATCGCTAGGGATATGCATTTCCCAGGTGGGGGAAAAATATCACTCCCGATATGTGTTTCCAAGGTGGGGGAACACATATCACTAGGGATATGTGTTTCCTAGGTGGGGGAACACATATCACTAGGGATATGTGTTTCCCAGATAGGGAAACACATATCACTAGGGATAGGTGTTTCCTAGCTGGGGGAACATATATCACTAGGGATATGTGTTTCCCAGCTGGGGGAACATATATCACTAGGGATATGTGTTTCCTAGGTGGGGAAACACATATCACTAGGAATATGTGTTTCCCAGGTGGGGGAACACATATCACCAGGGATATGTGTTTCCCAGGTGGGGGAACACATATCACTAGGGATATGAGTTTCCCAGGTGGGGGAACACATATCACTAGGGATATGTGTTTCCCAGGTGGGGGAAAACATATCACTAGGGATATGTGTTTCCCAGGTGGGGGAACACATATCACTAGGGATATAAGTTTCCCAGGTGGAGGAACACATATCACTAGGGATATGTGTTTCCAAGGTGGGGGAACACATAGCACTAGAGATATGTGTTTCCCAGGTGGGGAAACACATATCACAAGGGATATGTGTTTCCCAGGTGGGGGAACACATATCACTAGGGATATGTGTTTCCAAGGTGGGGGAACACATAGCACTAGAGATATGTGTTTCCCAGGTGGGGAAACACATATCACAAGGGATATGTGTTTCCCAGGTGGGGGAACACATATCACTAGGGATATGTGTTTCCCAGGTGGGGGAACACATATCACAAGGGATATGTGTTTCCCAGGTGGGGGAATACATATCACTAGCAATATGTATTTTCCAGGTGGGGGAACACATATCACAAGGGATATGTGTTTCCCGGGTGGGGGAACACATATCACTAGGGATATGTGTTTCCCAGGTGGGGGAACACATATCACTAGGGATATGTGTTTCCCAGGTGGGGGAACACATATTACTAGGGATAGGTGTTTCCTAGGTGGGGGAACACATATTACTAGGGATACGTGTTTCCTAGGTGGGGGAACACATATCACTAGGGATATCTTTTTCCCAGGTGGGGGAACACATATCACTAGGGATATGTGTTTCCCAGGTGGGGGAACACATATCACTAGGGATATCTGTTTCCCAGGTGGGGGAACACATATCACTAGGGATATGTGTTTCCCAGGTGGGGGAACACATATCACAAGGGATATGTGTTTCCCAGGTGGGGGAACACATATCACTAGGGATATGTGTTTCCCAGGTGGGGGAACACATATCACTAGGGATATAAGTTTCCCAGGTGGAGGAACACATATCACTAGGGATATGTGTTTCCAAGGTGGGGGAACACATATCACTAGAGATATGTGTTTCCCAGGTGGGGAAACACATATCACAAGGGATATGTGTTTCCCAGGTGGGGGAACACATATCACTAGCGATATGTGTTTCCCAGGTGGGGGAACACATATCACAAGGGATATGTGTTTCCCAGGTGGGGGAACACATATCACTAGCAATATGTATTTTCCAGGTGGGAGAACACATATCACAAGGGATATGTGTTTCCTGGGTGGGGGAACACATATCACTAGGGATATGTGTTTCCCAGGTGGGGGAACACATCACAAGGGATATGTGTTTCGCAGGTGGGGGAACACATATCACTAGCGATATGTGTTTCCCACGTGGGGGAACACATATCACTAGGGATATGTGTTTCCAAGGTGGGGGAACACATATCACAAGGGATATGTGTTTCGCAGGTGGGGGAACACATATCACTAGCGATATGTGTTTCGCAGGTGGGGGAACACATATTACTAGGGATATTTGTTTTCTATTTGGGAGAGCACATATCACTAGGGATATTTGTTTCCAAGCCGGGGGAACACTTTTCATCAGGGATATGTGTTTCCCAGGTGGGGGAACACATAGTGCCAGGGATATGTGTTTTCCAGGTTGGTGAACGAGTTGTGACGAGTTGGGGTGCAGGTGCATCATTATAACTAACTGCCATTTTAGAGTGGTAATTTGACTTAAAGAAACCTGGATTATTTACATTAAACTTATTTAGTCTTGATTTTCCTTTTTTGTGTAGGAATAGGAAGTACATTACAAGTTGTTGGATACAAAATTGGTGCATTATTTGGTGGAGGTGTGCTTGCCTGGCTAAGTGTCTTCTTCAGTTGGTGGTGGCTCTTCTGTCTTTGGGGCTCTTTTTATATTTTATTATTTATCCTTGTAGTCATCAACTTTAAACAATCTCCACAACATGTCAAAAGTGATAAAATGCAATACGGTAATCGTTCAGCTAACATTGATGATCCTGTTCCATCAGGAAACGCCAAACGAATTGAGGGCACAAACAGTGAAAATAAGAAAGACAGTCATAAAAATCAAGGAACAGCTGCATCCATAAGTAAAACTAGCCAACTAAATGTCACACAGATACTAAAGAATATTTTGCAAACATCCGACTTCCATTGGCTCGTGTGTTATGTATTTACATACAAACTAGGCGAACAAGGAGTTGTTAGCATGCTTCCTCTATTTTTGATGGACCAGGGAGTTCCCCATGATCAAGTAGGAGCACTGTCTGGAATATTAGGTCAGACTTCCTCGATTGTGGGATCTGCTCTTGGGGGTTGGATTGTTGGCGCGCATTATGGACAGAGGTAAGGTTTTATCCTGGGGGGGGGGGGGCACCCCCTTATTTGACATTAGCCTGCGCTGGTTATTTTTTACAGGCTGTGTGAGGGGAACACACTTAGAGGAGAAGAGGCCTCCTCTCCTTTTCTGCCCCTCACGTGTCCTCAAGATTTCTTCCTTTACCCTTTAAAATACGGCGCCTGCTACGCAGGCTAATTTAGACTGCGAGCAGTCCCTCTTCAGTCAGTCAAGTCTAAGCTCGGCAGGACTGGCTTTCGCTCGCTTCGCTCGATTTCCTCGCTCGCTTGACCATCTTAAGAGACTGCTCGTAGTCTAAGGCTAATTTGACCAAAGCATGTACTGCCCAACACGGTATGGTTTGCAAGGTCTCGAGTCTTACACATGTAAAGTTTGTATGGTATCACTATTTAAATTTAGTGATGAATAGGTTGTCTTCTAGGACCCAACCATGATTCAAACTGTTTGTGGATCATTTTTGAGCCCTTGATGTTGATTATAATTAATTTGAACTGGTCCGAAATTTAACTAAGAAAAATTTGAGTTCCTGTTGGTCCCAATAGTATTTCTTTGTTGCTTACTTGCATTCAGAAAACCCATGCAATGGCTACAGTGATTATAGCTCGGGAGCCAAAAATGGAAAAATTGCAAGCCACGATGATGTTTTGGACATGTTTCGTGTGAATGGAAAAGGAATGCAAAAAGGAATGCAGCTAGAAATAGCCCAGTATGCATTTGATTCTTATAGACTACAATCTTTTTATTTTGTGCGTACATTGACCATGGTCCATGTAACACACTTGTAATTCTGCTTCACTTTCTAAGGACCTGGGTGCTCAAAGTTCTACTATGGACTTCACATGCAAGACTACTGCCAATTTCATTAATATGGCTCTACTCCAGCATGCCTTTAAGCAACCTTTGGTTGAGTTCACTCCTTGAATGTTCTCTTCAGCTATCGGGTGGAATTATCACCACGGCAACTTTTACTCTGATGATGCTGAGCTCTCAGAATTCATCCCCCGGAACAAAGGCATCGCACTCAGCCCTTCTGGCCACAGTTGAAGTGCTTGGAAAGTTGTTCATGATCTCTTCATCAGGTTTTCTGGTGGACATTGTAGGATATCCATGCTTCTTTGGATTTTGTTTGTTTCTAGCTTTGCTTTTCATTCCTGTTTTGAGAAATGGAAAATTTTCTTCAAGCAAAAGGTCTCAATGAAAGTTGGCTGAAAACGATTATGCAGAAAGTAAATTGTTATGTACTAAATGTTCCATGTAACAATGCGCTGCTTTCGTGAGAAATCGCTGCAAGTTGATTACACAACCCTGCAGTAGATTACTGTAAATGCTCGAATAAGCGCCCCTTATCTTCAAATATGCGCCACTTTTTAAAGGCTCCACCAGCTTTAACGGCATTTACCAACAGGAGTTCCATGGTAAAATGTTCAAATGTAATATTTTTTTCTGTATGCGTCATTTCTTGATGTGGGGCAGTCGTCTAGCAGTCTGTCAAGCAAGCATGTGATTCAGGTTTGACTCTCACGTAAGCCGGGCTGGGCGAGCCAAAGTGTTTATATTAAGGGGAAAGGTTGGCCCAGCTAGGAGGGAGATGACTGTGCCGGTAACTGAAGTCATACAAAAATGTTGCTGAGCAAAATAAAATTGCGGGCTACTTGGATAAAAATTTCGGGCGACATAACTCTGGTTTCGGGCGACACAACTTCGGGCGAGATGACTTTCGGGCGACTTGACCGTAAACCGACTGTGCCATCACAAAACGGTGGCCCGGCTAGGCGGGCCACCCTTCTAGCCGAGCCAACTTTTTGTTTCTCATGTATTACTATTCGCCAGGTTTTGTAACGTTCGCCCGGCAGGGTAGCTCCTGTAGGCGAGTGGCCCTTGCATCCGGGACAACTTTTCTCCATATAAACGTAGCCTCCACCATGCCATACATGGGGCAGCATAAACAGTTGGATTACTGGGTTTGTAAATTTTATTGATGGCTGAGGTCAGTGTAACTTTAGGCTCGAGTACCAGCTGCTGCTCGGTAAGTGAGCCCGCGGGCTGAGTGTGCGGCGGAAATCGAGCCTAGTTGGTAGGTACTTCATGTATGGGGACTTTTGGAGCCATTTTGGAGAATTTGGAGTGAAGTAACACAACGAAAAAACCAATGTAATATTCCTTTAACAAGAGTTAAAATAGTAATAATAATAAAAAACCTTTGAAAGCTTTGGATAACCTTAGTAAGTCACTCTCCTTTAACGCTTTTGACGAGGATGCCATTTCAGCGAGTGGGTTTGGCACGTATACGCTATCATGGCGGAAACATGAAGTATGTACTTTCTCATGTGGAAGTGCGCTGACCTTGAAAGGCTCGAATACCATACATACATGAATAATTGTTCAATTTAAGTGGTTTAAATCAGGCTTACAACGTTTTCAGTTAATGTAGATTGTATTTGTTTTGAAAAAGGTAAGGAAAAAAAGATTTTACAACCGAAAATTTCCCACGGGAAATTTTGGTTTTCAAAAGTCAGTTTCCCCACCCTTAAGACTCCATTTTGAGTCAAATTCCCATCCCTGGAGCGAACTAATTGGCACTCACAACAGTCTTTATTGCAGCACTGAGCGTATTCTAGCTGGATATTTAGTGTGGCTGGCAATTTTACACACATGCTATACTGCTGAAAGTACCTTCGAATTGTTTCACACAGTGTTTACAGCAATGCAAAATGTGCAATGACATCCCGAACATGATAGGCCATCATCAAGAAGGGTTAATGTCTAAGGGCTGATATTTTGTACCTGTGGTCCAGAATTTCTTTTAATTGGACATTTTGAGTGTACTAGCAAATCTAACACAGAGTTACAGAAATCTTTCATGTCTTTTTGTATGATCTTTTGATCTTTCGTTTTATCAAAATCTTGTGTCAAGGCAGCATCTGGTGGAAACAAGTAAGTAGAAGGCATATTTTCAAAATGAGGCTTTGTGCAAGTATTGCTTCTCAATGGTGAGGAGCTCTGAGGGACAAAATACTTTTTGTCATAAAACTTCAAAAAATTAAAATGCAAGTTTCGTTCTGCCGTCCTTCACTTTCCAGGATAGCGGGTGAGTCAAATTTTCCACCCTCGGGACCTTCAGGGTGTCAAATTCCCTACCCATGTGCGCTTCACTGAGTCTAATTCCCGTGGGTTGCAACCTCCCCCACCCCATCCTAGGGCAACCCATTTATAAGTGCATTTATAATCATGCGCAAAATTTTTGTTTGCTCTTAAGTGGCAGGCTTTATACTGAGATCACTGCAGTAGTTTTGCTATGTTTCGCAGAACCCTTCGACCGCCGTCCCAGTATTTTAAGACTGTTTCAGCTGTCGTTTTGAGATCACAGAACACTGCGGCGGCACTGCCGAAAACAGATGAAACCGTCTCGAGAAAGCGTGATGTGGGAGACAGTGCCACTGTACGTCCGTTCGAAGAGATCCCAGGACCCGGGAAAAGCTTCTGGTCGATCGTTGAATTTTATCGGAAAACCAAAGGCTTTACGAAGCCATACAAAATGCACGATGTCATGTTCGCCAAATATGGGCCCATTTACAAAGAAGAATTGTTGGGTCGACCAACGGTGCATTTAATGGATCCCAATGACTTCGAGAAAGTATTTCGCGCAGAGGGAAAATATCCTAAACGGCCAAACCTGTTTGATCATATGACTGAACACCGTAGACGGAGGACTGGCAGCCCCGGCATATTCCTTTCGTAAGTAGACAAAAAGGGTCCTTTTTATCGGTTTTTATTTTTGGTGGATTTGTACTGTTTGCAGTTCCCTGTTTTCCGCATAAAGATCGTCGAGCTCGAACCCGGTGTTCGAACGCTTACTTCTCAATACAACAACTTGTTCAAGCTTCCTCCCAATAGAGCCAGATATCATGACGATCTTAAACTCCAGGGAAAATTGAGACGGAAAGTGAACAGGCTAGTGACACTCAATCGATTTGTACTCCTCTACGGAATATGGCGTGCCATCCCCTCCGAAATTAATGGTTTAATTTCTAAATTCATCATTTAAATAGTTTCGACTTCAACACTTGGATTTTATAGTTTGATTCAAAATTTTACACTCTTCTTTTAGATTTCACATCATTGGATTTTAAAACGTTTTAACTCGTCTTGTGGCTTTTGAACTCAACCTTTTTATTTGACCTTGCTCGTTGTACATTTTCAACTCTCTTCGTCACCTTTACCTGTATTCAAAAATTTGTAGTCTTGCAACGGGTTTGCCATCACGCAAGACGCCACGTCACGGTAGAAGTCGTAGAGCCATGCTAGTTTCAACTCGACGCTGTGAATTAAACTAAACACTGAACTAATTTTTATACGCTGTTATTTTTAAGTAGTTTTGATACCTGAACCAGCGCTCTACATTTGTTGGAGTCTGAGAGTAGAACTTAGCACTCGATACTCACTTGACCTCGACCTCGTAATATTTTCAACCCGAGTTTTGAATTTTCGCTTACGCTTCAGTGATCATTGGTCGAGACAATAACTTTGTGAGGGTGGGAGACTCTGCCCCTCCCCGTAGAGGTCTCTTTGTGTCGTAGGGTAGCCTGGGGCCAGACTCCTTGGAGGGGACCCCCATTCCCATCTGCTGGCGATATTTAGCCCTATTTCGCTCAACGAGGAGTCTATTCCTAGGCTAAAGAAAAAGTGAAATCGCCTTCTTTCAATCTTTTTCGCGATTTTTCCAACTCGCTTTAATACTTCGTCAAATGTAGGCACACTCCTTGAAGAGGAGCTTGCAAAAGAGAACATGTCAAGTTCAGAAGGTGAATGCAACTTCGATTCCACGCGCTTAATTCGTCAGTAGCCAGGAAGATTTCAAGTCTTAGCACGATTTGCTCATATATATTTCAGAAATGATCAAGAGTGGTACAGACTGCGACACAGTATCTCACCAAAAATTTTGCGTCCTAAAGTAGTAGAAGAAAACATCGAAAACTTCAAAGCCGTGACTAAGGACGCTATCGCCAGGTTCGTTGAGCTGAAGGAAAAATGTGGACCAAATGATCATATCCCTGATTTAGAAGGAGAACTGGGCAAATGGTCAATGGAGGGTAAGTAGTTGGCTTCTTGTTACGCTTGAAACAAACTACGTTTAGGGTCGAGATCATTTCACCTTGCGGTTATTATAGGTTATCTCTATACCATGTAAGTTTGCCAAAATAGTGGATATTAATCTAGATTAATTTAAGTCTGGATCTTTGAACGGAAGGCCCACGTTGAAAGAATGGCAACCACAACCCTCCTTGTCAGCCTTGTGGCTGGAAGGGAAGGGCGCAGCTAGCCGCAATGACAATGGTTAGGATATATACCGCGCACTAAGCAAATGTTAGCCATATTGAATTTTACAACGTTAGACTGACTGACTGACTGACTGACCGACTGACTGAACTGGAAACCAGCCATAGGAAGACAGCAGCTGTGCCGACCGTGTTTTCCAGGACACACTTCTGGCTAAATCTAAATACATCAAAGAAAGGAGGAGACGGCCGCCTTTACGGAGTTGGCTATGCAGTCCACAACATGTCACTTGACTGTATCACCACTCCTGTCGCTGACTCTGTTTAGAACTCTTACAGGACAAGCAACTGCCATCACTGCCTATGCCCCTACTCTTAACGCTGGTCAGCCAACTAAGGCAAAGCTCTGGCTGTAAGGAGACCAGCTGCGTAGTGCAGCAAGTCTCAATGGACAATCAGCTCTTTGTTCTTGGCGACTTCAACCCACGTGTCGGACCTGATTACCCGACAATCATGGTCATCCTACCTTGGTAGGATGAATGGCGATGGGCAGTGATATCATGGGCTATGGATGGGTTACAGTGAGCTCATGAATGGGCTGATAGCGGCTGCCAATGGCGCCCTTGTATGCTGACGTCCGAGCTTGCTGTTAACATGTTAATATTTAATGTAAAGAGGCCGTACCTAGTTCCCACGAGTCTCCTGTAGTTGTGTGATAGAGAATGTGGGCTGTTAACCAGAGAGATTTAGGAGGATTGGACTCCCATTTTTCGCTCCATATAAGGGAATCCGGGAAATTTGTGCGTGTGGAATGGAATCTTGGGCGTTGGAATCGGAAATACAGCACAAGGAATCCGGAATCCCTCTAAGGATTGGAATCCAGAATCCAAGTTCCACTGACAAAGACTGGAATCCAGTACCTGGAATCAGGAATCCACAGCTTGGGATCCAGAATTCAAGACTTTTTTGGATTCCATACATGGGGCGATATCTTTTTTTCCGAATGGACTTTTCGACTGAAGAAGTCTTGTTTTGCTTTATTCACCGGCGTTGATTATTACGTATTATCCTTTATTCACCGTGATCGTTACATTAAAAAAAAACTGGCTTTTTTATCTTCAGGTATAGGAACATGTGCATTCGACACTCGTCTTGGGCTATACGAGGACCCGCCAAATAAACAAGGTGTTCATTTCATTAACACAGTTCGTAAGCGCTTCGAGCTCTCTCAGCAGCTGACTTTTAATCCAGTTGGGAAAGTTGCTTCTCAGTATTTCGAGACACCAACATTGAAGAAGTTCCTTAAGGCCTCCGACGATCTTTTCGACATCGGTCAGGATCTTGTGAAGCAAAAGCTAAGGGAGCTTAAAAAAGAGACGGGAAAGGGACTTAATTCCTCTGACGGGCCACAAGGTAATTCGAGATAAACGCAGTCGTTCTCTTAGTATAGTGAGAAATGTAAAAATTTATTCTTCGAAAAAGCCGTGATTTAGCATCTTAAAATAGATGAAAAGGAGCTGAGGTTGCCGAGTGGCACTGTCAGTTCCACGCATACCCATCCCCTGTCTCCCCTCCCCTCGGGCAGTTTACAGGGAATTTTTCCAGTTGGGCAATTGTGTAGCTTCTTACGCAGGCGTTTTTAAGGGGGGGGGGGGGGGGGGCTCGTATTTCGTCCCTAAATACAAGCTCCCCTAAAAACGCCTGTGTGGAAGGCTACAATGCATGAAAGATGTTCCTCGGAGTGGGGAATTGATGAAGAAGAAAAGAAAGAAGGGAAATGTATTTAGCTTATATAAAGTGTAGGGTTTATGAGTTTCCGCCGTCCTTCAGACTTAAAGATGTAGACTCTTAGGGCTTTTTCTATTTGTCAGAACTGACCGGCCAGACCATTCCCGTCGCAATGATTATTTCCCAACTCTCCAGCCAGATCAGTCAAATCCTAAATAGCTAGTATGCACTAAGGATAACGTTTTTCACCAAGAATCATGGAAAAAGCCTGTTTCATTTTCAAACTGACTGGTCGGTCACTGGTACAGCCGGCCAGCTCTTACAAATGGAAAGTACCCTTAACCAAGATTAATGTTAGGTAGTTACAACATAAGATCTAAATTTGAACCGCTAACATATTCAACATCATAGTATAAAGTGAGCTTATAGTAAGTATTGCTTTGCCCCAAACACTAAACTCGAAAACAATAGCATAGTTATTTTTTTCTCTTTATCAGAGCATAAATGGAAAAAATACTTTGAGGGGAAATTTCTAAAAAATCATTTCTTTATCAAACTAGGATAATAATTTATTCATTTATTTATCCATTGGTTTTAGTTGTTTCGTTGTTAACATATATGATAACAAAGGGGAAACTTTCGCCAGAAGAAATCAACGGCATGGCACTTGATATGATAAAGGATGGAGTTGACACGGTGAGTGCAATGCTAACTAACATACATGTAGAGATGCATCACTGAAATGTCTTTACAGCGATTTTCCTATTACCTTGAAAAATGGTTTCGGTAAGTGTTCGTTATTTGTTTTATCAGCCAATGGATGAAAAGATCAAAACATGAACTCTTCGTTTTCCCGCCAAAGAAAACCCTAATATGGGCAAGGTATTGTTCTATTGGCCAATCGTGTTGCAGTATGACGTCAAAGCGAAAAACAAATTGATTTCTAGAAAGTTCTCGGGCATGAAGTTTTTTCACCTGATCGTTCGCTTAACCAACGAAAAGCCACGCGCGTTTATATCCTCCCATAAACCAATCAAATCGCTCTATTTGCGTTCGTTGGTCGTTTCTGTTTTGTTCGCGCGTTTTCGGTAATGCGAAAATCGCTCTAATGGGTTAAAAGGGGAGCTTTATGACTTTTATCAGTCTTGTTCCAAGAGCCGGGCCGCATTACCTATGTGCAACAGATGCGTACGTTGTGTGGCTTAGCCGTTGCCCGCCCGCTGGACAACAGTAACACAGCCTCTGGGAAAAGATTGGACTTCTACCCAATGACGGCTAAGTGGCCGACATTCTTGATGATGTCACAGGTAAGTAACAGCGCGAGTTCATGTAGTTTTTACAGGTTTTGTTTTTGGAATGACTGAAGCGCGAGTGCTTAGGAAACTCTTGTATCGCGATGTAAACTAAGCGCTACAGGGGCAACTAGAGTTTTATGACGTAAAATTCGACAAAATTGGCATATTATTCCCAAAATGGCCAATGTTGTTTCCTCTGGGCAAGACAAAGTCGACTAATCATGATGAGCATCTTTCGGGCCTGGCTGAACTCATTGACGAAAGCAGCCTGCTTCATAGTTTGCTAAGTTTGCGAGTCCTAACAAATAAGGGGAATTTAGATTCTTCAAGGTTATTTGCTTCTCCTTTTTTTTTAACCAGACATCAAATTCAGTACTGTGGATGATCTATAACCTGGGAAAATACCCTCACATCCAAGATAAGATATACCAAGAGGTAGAGAGTGTTGTTGGGAAGGATGGAGATATCACAACAAAACATCTTGCTAAAGTGTCATACCTCAAGGCTTTCACCAGGGAGTCAATGAGGTGCGCACCGTATTGCCTATGTTTAACCACAATGGAAGCTTGATTTTTTTTTACTGCAATAACCACTTCGAAAGTCTTTATCCAGTGAATAGCGTAATCATGTATTTTTCCTTACATAGCTACTATGACATGTTTTTATGGCGTTTAGTAAATACTTTAGTTGCTCTGCAAACCCTAAGTAAGAAAACAGGATAATGGTATCCATTCGGGAACCGTGGAGACAGGGCTGTGTGCGTGGCTTGTGGTCTGTTTCTGTTTTGAACATCGTTAACGTGGTAGGTGATCACACCTTTGAGGGTAAGTTTATTTAATAAACAAAGTAAAATAATGATGCTTGATTCGTTCCATAGTTTCTCTATTTTACCGCAGGTTAACTCCTGTGACTGGAGTGAACTTGCGAATACTGGAACAGGATGTCGTGTTATCAGGATACAAAGTCCCAGCACAAGTAAGTCTCGATTGCAACTTTCGGTAGCACCATTTTTACGTCCAAGACGCTAGGCAAAATTTACCCACACAAAAAAAGATGACTGGTAAACTATTAAGTTTATAGACGTATTCCTCTAAACATTAGTGTGTTAAAAACTTGTAAAAGGTAATATGTTGGAATGTAATGAAGAAAAGATAATATTAGACTTTCTGGTGGGTAATATGGTATAAAGATAACGGTTCATCTGTCGATACTGCCTAATCTAGTATCATAATCTTAAGGTTTCAAAACATATTAAGGTCATGGTTTGACTAGTGAATGAGTGTACGATTTTGTCTTTTATGAATTGGAATATACAGGATTGATCATTTAGACAAGGGGAGAAGGGGGGGGGGGGGGGGGTCTCGCATTGTTTATTGTTTATTGTTTTGTTTGCCAAAAAATTATACAAATGAAATAAAAATGGAGGGTACGCATGGAGGGTATGCTCGTCGTGTATGCTCTCCCCTGAAGGAGACTAATCTGGGTATAGCTCTGGCTTTTTTTGACCCCTAAAGGGAAGCTTTTTAATAACCACTTGCCTGAACTCGATGAAAAGTTTGGCGCCTTGTTGGTTTAATAGCTTCCACAATGTGCCTTGTATTTTTGTAGACATTTATTTTCTTTCAAGAATACTGCACAGCGCGTTCGGAAAAGTACTTTAAAGAGCCTTTGGAGTTTAAACCAGAACGATGGCTGAGAGAAAACAAAGATGAGATTCACTCTTTTTCTAATCAGCCATTTGGATTTGGAACCCGTATGTGTGTAGGTAAGGAACTAACATCATCAAAAGTGTAGGTTTAATCATTTAATTACGTGATGACTTTGTCCACTTAATCGACTTTAATAGCCTCCTGTCTGCTACAATGAAGAATGATTTTTCTAGTCGATCAAGCAGATATCAAAACGATTTGGAAATTAGATTTCCCAATCGAAGGGATCCAATCCCTGGATTTAGATTTCAGCGTTGGATTTCGCGTTTTATTGTCAATCTATAATCCGGATTTGAAAATCTGAATCCATGTTTCTCAATCGAACGTTCCCTTAGAAACGTGACCAAGCAGACGTGCGACCTTTGTTATATCCCTAGTTCGCCTTGGGCAAGGTAGCTTGAGAAAACAGCCGACATTTCACGACGCCAACACTGGTTTGCGCGCGCAATGACATCTGAGACATGAGCGCAGAAATTCCATACTGATGACGTCTAACTACCCGGATCTGGGTCGTGCTTCTGATTGGTTGAAGCAAATTTCCCACGCGGCACGACCAATCAGAAGCGCTACCCAGATCTGGATAGTGACGCGTCATCAGTATGGAATTTCTGCGCTCATTTCTCAGACGTCATTTGGCGGGGAAACCAGTGATGGCGTCGTGAAATGTGGGCTTTTGTTTTTTCACACCAGGTAATTAAAGACAATCTTGGATTGCGGACTCGAGGCAGTGGATTCTGGATTCCAGGATTGAATTCCAGATTCTTTGATAGTGGAAAAGGGATTCCGGATTTTATTCATAACCGGAATTCCAGATTCCTTGAGCTGTATTCCGGAATCCAAAGCCCGGGATTCCGGAATCCACGAGCCAAAATTTGCCCGATTCCAGAATCCGGATTACCTTACCTTGGCGACCAAGTATAGAATTGCAATGTAACGGCAGAATTAAGAACAGGGGAAACGAGTGAAGCACAATCAATTGAAGTACAAAATCGAGAGTTGTGTCGAGTCGAGTTTGGTGTAATTGTGACGGACCAATCGCAGCGCACATAGCGTTTACTACATTGTAAAACGTTTGACAGTACATTGCTGAATTGAAGATCTATTTTAGAATTATGATTTACCGATCTTTTTTGCAGGTCGTCGTGTAGCTGAGTTGGAGATCTATGTATTTCTTTGTCAAGTAAGCATCTATGTTCGGCAATTTTTGTTCTCATTTTCGCATAATGCTGAATGGGTAACTTTCACAGTCCCTCGGAGTCGCCAACTAACAACAAACAACAACAAATTTTATTGAAAATGGGAAAATAAATAATAAAATTATTTTCCCACCCGCAAATAGCTTATAAACTAATCGAGGTGGGGGGAGCTGAAGACGTATTACAAAACAAGATTTATGTATAGATGGACTAAATAACAGTGAAGACTCTACTATACAGAGAATAAACTAGGATCCAACTAGAATCATGACGATACCAACTGAAGGCGGAACTCTTTCCATGGCCCGGCTTCAATGAGTCAAATAACCTTTTTCATTTGTCAGAATTTCCACATGAGCCCTTGAATCCTAGCCTGCGTACGTAGCAGCCGTACTTGTCACTCGAGACCCTGACAGAGAACTCTATATAAAAATAGTCGATTTAACAATTATTCCACGAGTGCGCGTTGGATATGAGATAGTAGATAGCCAACTCGACGCTACGGGCCTCGTTGGCTATAATCATCTCATATCCAACAAGCGCGAGTGGAATAATTGTTTTATTAAAAACGCCCACAAAATATCGAGAATTCTTCCCGACTTTATTTGTAAAACCAACCGATTTTCAACTTGTTTTTAATTTTGAGCAGACGCGTATAGTTACCATATTTGGAGAGCATGGTATAATGGCTCATAAACCATGATGGTAAAACCAATCAGAGCTCTAGAATTGCATTATCCAATGATTCAGTAGTGAATAAATATGTATAGTCTATATCAGGGATTTACAATGTCTACGACGCAGGCTATTGAATCCTGAAGCACCCTCCTTCGAAAATAACGAAATGATCGCGAAAATAACCAATTGAAAGCACTGTTAAGATGTTCTGTAGTATTCAACAGCACATGTAAGAGCCAAGAAATTAACGAATACTGAAAAGAAAGACATAACGAACTGCTTAGCAGCTTTGAAAGTAAAGGAGGAATCCAAAAAATAAGAAAATGACAAGATTTTCTCTTTCTCTCTCCCCCATAGTTTCTTCAGCGTTTTCGCGTGGAATCGTGTCACCAAGAGCCTCTGGAGCCTCGCCAAAAGTTAGTTACTGTTCCCGACAAACCTGTTACGATCAGGTTGCTTGATCGCCTTTGAATGTCGCATGCCTGGGTATCTGAAGGAAAGAACAATGGCGAGCCGCAGGGAAGGAAAGGTGCAAAATCCATCATGACCCATAGCTAAATTGTTTATTCAAAATATTTGTTTTTCAAAATGCCCCGGCTAATTCTTCATGGCCAGGAAGCAGTAATCAATTTTGGAGGACGTTTGCTGATATCGATACGACTGACATCAATGGTATCGATATGGGCAAAAACGAGGAAAGCAGACGCAACGCGAAGAAGTCGCGCGATGCAGCTATTTAGGAGGGTAGAGATGGAGAAAATAGCGCGGAAGATTTCACACGTTATGCGAGACGAAATAACTGCTCTTCTGCCTCAAAAAAAGAGTAAGAATAGACAAAAATACCACTCGACTGATGAGAACCGCTATATAAAGAATATCTGCTGCAATAGACTTATCTCAGTTTTGGAAGCCATCTTGTCGGGTAGGCAACCGCGCGAAAAAATACAGTATTTGTGTGCGAATCTAACGTCCAGTATTTTTGCTAAAACGGCCGTTTTGAAAAAAATATAATTTAATCTAAGGCTACATAAAAGGATTTTATTGACAAAATTTGAGGGCCTTACCAGCGCTAAAATCCCCGGAAAGAACGGCTGAGCCGTTCCAAATTGAAATAGGCGTTCTTAATTGATTCAAACGCCGAAAGTTTCATGCACTTAGGGCGTGTTCGATGACCGTATTTCGGAACAAGAATAAATTGAATTTACTCTAAAAATCACTCATTTTGGTGTTCATTGCTTTGCAATAACTAGAAATCTGCTTAAAATAAGTTAGATATCCCGATGATTGTAGCGTTGTAAGTGGCACAAAAAGTACGCTGGTATTAGAGATTTGCAACAAAACTTTTACGGATTCTTATTCCGGAATACGATCATTCGAACACACCCCTTATTAAGCCAGAGTGTACTACTACATTGTAGATGCAGCTCATGAAAAGTTCGACGTCTATTAATACTTACTTACTTACAAACTTTACAGAATTGTGTGTTTTCACATGCCGTCATGGCGGCAATATTTGTGTCCCAAAACAATGAAACGGCGGCCATGTTTGTGTCCCAAACCAGTCCTGTGGGAGTTGAACTCTTTTCTTATGTAAACGCTTTCTTTTGTTCCGATAAATTTGCATAGATGCTGGCCACGTGAGTGAAAACACAGAATAATGGTTACTGTTTCTATAAAAACGTTAACCACAAAAACATGCATGATAGTATACACACAGGTGTACGCTGCTAATCACAGCCGGTCCACAAACTTGATTTTAACCGGTTTATCTGGAACGGCAAACAATTTTTGGTACATCTCTAATGGTTCGTGGTGATACTCTAGACGGAATCTTTGAAGCAACTGCAAGAAAAAAAATCATAGAAAAAGGATTAATAATAACTATAATTCCTAAGATGTCTCCTCCCATGACAACCAAGCAACTAGCAAATAGGTGTCTCACCCCCCTTGAGTAAGTACCTTACCCCTCTCTCCCTCAATTTTGTTCGTAGTATACAAATGGCAAGGAAACTTCTTTTCTCCTTGATAAAATTTGAAACTATTGCTTCACTGACAGCGATGTAGAGAAACAGCCTTTAGAAACCTACGACCCAAACGTGGGAAGAAAGAAGGCATGAAGTAATCGGACGTACAAGAACGCGATGAGCTCCCTCCCTCGCGTTCTGGTCGTCGTAAATACCAAGTCCAGTGTCCTTGAAAAATACTTAAATGGATCGGACAAAGAAACATTGGGCATAAAAACCCCTACAACGCATACCTTGCAGACAAGAATGTACAACTCCAACTCAGCCACGCGACGTCCTAAAACCGAACAAGACAATCAAACATGCTTTTGAATAAAACGTTTTGGCAAATTTAGTAACAACAACAAACTAAGCAGGGCCCACGGAGCGAGGTAACAACAAACAACAACAACAAAACTTTATTAATAAACTAATAAAATTACAAAAGTATTGCCCGCAGCTAGCAAAGCTAGCTGCTGCAGAGTAAAGACGAGGTAAAGAGTGAAGGTTAGCCGGGTTAATATAAACCCGTAAAGGTGAGCATTCCTGGGATTTGAAACTTAAGCTAACTTAGCCTGTTCACAGACAAAACGTAGTGTAAAGCAGTTGGAGGTCCAAACAAATTTTTAAAGCTAGACTGCGAGCAGTCCCTCTCTTTCTTCAGATTTACTGAGGGGTGTCGAGCGCGCGATAGTCTAGCGACGATAAAAGAGACTGAACGTAGTCTATTTCAACTAACGTAAGTCTCTTACGTACCAAGGCACATACGGGTTCCAAATCCGAATGGAAGATTGGTAAAGGCGTGATTTTCGTCTTTGTCTTTATTCATCCAGCGCTCGGGTTGAAAGTCAAGAGAGTCTTTATAATATTTTCCAGACAGTGCACAGCAGTAGAATTCCATTACTACGATGGTCTGGAAGAACCAATGTGAACCATTAATCAGCACAAATAAAGAATATCACCGCGCGTTCTTTCCTTAATTCATTAGCTCGAGAGAATGGACAACAGCTTAATCCCCACACTTTTGAATTTTATACCTAATCCCCATCACCCTGGCCAATGAACGCAAATATGTTTTTCGCTCCTAGGTGACGCTTTGAGCAACGGTCAAAAAGTCTATTCCATCAAACAAATTATCACAATTTCAACACTTCTATTCTGTGTTAGAAATTTAGTTTGAAGGAAAACAAACGTAATCTGAGCATAATTTAAAGTGAATTGAATTAAAAATATCATATATCCACGAAAAAACAGCAATTAAGATGGTAAAACGTCCGAGATTTTAAACGTTTTCGCTTCAGGTTACGTGATCAAGGGTGTGGTCCGATGACGTCATATTTGCATCTGTATATAGCCAATAAGTACTGCGCTATAAAATGGCTAATGCATGGCAAAAGGATTTTAAGTTATACGGCCAGAATTTTCTCTAGCAACAGTCCCAAAAGATAGGTCAGAGGGCCCTTAAGCAGTATGCAGGATTGCACCACTAATACGAATTGACGATTAACCAGAGCAGCGATCTGTGACGGGTTTTTGACAAATCGTATCCGTTTGCGTACAATTTACCACGCGGTTGATGGGCTCCTGGTGTAGTACTTACATTTGCAGGAACAGTATATCCTGATAAGGCAACGTCCTCGTCTAATATCCTTGCGAGGGCTCCAACAGTAGGGTTCAGCCTGCATGGATAAAATTAAATTCGATAAAAATACCTTAAAATTGCCAATATTTGGGAGTTTAAGCATAGGCATTTTTGAGCGACGCAAGTCAACCGGAAGTGGATTTTTTTTGCAATCTTTGGCAGTGGTTTCGTCTAAATTTTTGTCTCTATCAGGGCAAAGACACCAATGAGCATAACGAATCTGCAGCGTCAAGATATTCTAAAAGGGTAAACGCCGCACAGTACGTACGTCGACACTTAAATAAAACGCTTTTGCTTTAACTCGCTGTTATATGAACCAAACCCTCGAAATACAGCTGTAATAAAGCCCGTCAAAACGCAAAAAAACAAACAAAACTTTACAGTGAATTTTTTTCAACATGTTTTACCTTAATGATTCCTTGAGAGACGCCTTGAGATAGTGAAGCTTTGCGAGATTGTGCGGTGTAACTTCTCCGTCTATCCCAACAACGCTCTGTATCTCTTCGTAAATTTTTTCTTGCACCTGGGGAAATCTTGCCAAGTTATATAACCACCAAAGGGCGGTTATTGATGTCTGTTATCAAGAAGGAGATAAAAAGAAAGTTTCTTTATCTCTCTGCACACTTTTACAAGGTTTCCGAACATTTTTTTTGTGGGGGGGGGGGGGGGGAGGAGAGGGGTCAGGTGGGGCTATTAATTTACCCCTAGAGCCTCCCTTTTTGTAAAAATAACCCACATTATAAGCGAAAGCATACTTTGTAGAAATGCTCAGTCGATGTAAAGTATGGAGGGAAAAAAGCTTACCCGATTTCCTGACATCTATACGTAAAATGTACATTAAGCCGGTCACATTTTCGGGCTTTGAGCAGGTAATATATATAATTTATGCACTCTAGAGTAGTCTCTCATTTCTCATTCCGGGCTGTCGTGATCGCTTCTTGCGTCTCGCAATCTTGCTGCTCGCACGCACACCACTCCACTATCAAAACTATATTTTCCTTCAAATTTCAGGTAGAAAGGATTTATGCTAATATCTCCGAAGAAAAAATAAGAAAATACTGAAGGAAAATAATGAAAAAGTTAAGGGATGATAAAATTGCTAACAAAATTGATGATGATGATGCTTAAGTTATGTTATTGATGGTGATAGCGGAGCTCCACGCGCCGCGCTTGGGCGGAGCCCCATAGCTAAGGAAATGTGGTAATCTACCCATCCAAGAAAATTGGGTAATCACACCGTACACCGACCGAGCGCCCGACGGACCGTCCGTTCGCACCACAGGCATACCAATGTAAAATAACTCAATCAAAAGGTATGGCGATGCAAATGCAACTCAATTTTTATTTGGAAGGAAATCACTAATTAGATCTATTAGTCTTGAAGCCATTTTCATTGTCGTCCCCGTTTAGCATTACACGATTTAATTTTTTTTTTTTACTCGTGTTATTAACCAGAGCTACGCTTTTAGCCCTGGCAAAATCTATATAATTATTAATGATAACGCTTGTAAACGGGAATAAAGATGACGATAACAATGACAGCAAATGACGATGGTCTGGTAAGTAGCGTAACATGCAGTGATGATGACATATAGCACTGATTGACTACACCATTAATTAAAGAATAAATAATTATAATTCTCTTGTTCTCTACACTCACTGTATCAACACCCCCAGCCACCACATCAATAGCGTGGCCATTTACTTCCTCAGGTGTCAGATCTTCCTTTGTGAGTAAGTACGTCAGCACTGAAACAACTATGCAAAAAAGCCGGGATTAGAATGGCCTGCATTGTAGGTGTAATCTGGGAGACTCCAGATTCTGGATCGTTTCTCCCGGTCTCCAGATTAGAGTTGAAAATTTCCCGGATAATCGCCGCAGTTTGCTATTTCTTGTAGACTTTACTCTCCGACCCTAAAATTTTAATTTTTTGCGTTGTTTGAATTAATTTTACCGTTAACATGGGAATTAACTTCCCTTATAAACTCTGGTATGCCATTGTAATTTAAGCAAATCAATCAGAGTCAAGAGTATTTTTTGCTCAAATGATCTCATGCGCTGTGCGATATTTCGTCATCTATCATCCCTTTCCTATCAATTCTCAATATTGAAGACGTGGGGGGTTGACAGCCCTGGCAGTGTAATATAAAGTCAAAGATGGCGGCAACGATACAAAAAACAACAACAGACAAAGACAAGGAGCCTCCCAAATAAGCCTGCATTGAAGGCTATTATAAGTTCCAAGAATTATTTGACCTTGAAGCTATCCAGGTCAGTTCTTCATGTGTCCCTGAATTCTCAGCGGAGGAGTGCCTTACACCCCTCCCCCCCCCCACCCCCTTCAATCTCTTGACCTTACAAGCAGCAGTGGGAAACCAGGAGAGCATAACAGTGTGGTAGGAAAAAACTCATCGGCATACCAGCTATCATTCTATGACTCCCTTAACTTCACACTCTACCTAAAAAATTTTCAGATTCCAAAACTAAAATTGGTATTATATAATGAGAGTGGTCTGCTTATAATGTAGCTGCTTTTATCTTGTCAGAAGTAAAAAACAGCTGTATAAATAGGAGACCAATGTTATAGATTCATTTTATTATTTATTAGTACTCTATTTAGAGTTATGCTGTTTGTTTTATTAACCGTGCTTAATTTTCTTAATTTTTATTTAACTTTCTTGTAAAATTATTCATCAAGCCTGAAGGTTCTCATAAAAGTACAAGCAGGTCAATAATCAAATTTTTAACACTAGTATCTATCCAATCAGCTTGCACCAACCTTGAGAGTTATTAGAACTGTCAGTTCCTTTCTCTGCCATTTCTTTTAGTTCCATCATTTTTTTTTCCACAAAACCCTGCCCTATGTCTAAGATAGAATCACCACACTTGAGGAACTTTTTAAAAAGTGGTGTGTCAATGTATGGCCCAGCAATTCTGTGCGCTGCACTGAAAATAAGCTTGTGGGAAAGGGCAAAGAAGTTTTGAACCTCATTAATGAACTGCAGCGCTTCTGGTGGGATTGGATCATCATACAATCCAAGACGGGTGTCAAATGCCACAGTACCAATACCTGTAAAGGCCAAAAAATATACCAATATGTTGAATAATTTATGAATATTACAGTACCTTTAAGGCTACCCTTCATTCTTTTAGCCTATAAGAAAACAGCCTAAATTTTGCAACCCTTAATCAATGGTTTTTCCATGAAATGGTGTCTGAGGTCAAATGATGACCTGCACAGAAATTCCTGAAATTCCAGAGTCTCTAGTGGCACGACCAATCACAAGCACTTTCCAGATGTCATCTGAGTATGGAATTTCTGTGCTCATTCCTAAGATATCATTTCACAGGGAAACCAGTAACAGTGCAGACATCATGAAATGTTAGCTGTTGTTGTCAGCTGTTGATCTTCATTCAGTAGCTTTACAGTCCATTGAATTTATTTGAAGAGCTAGTTTGCAGTTTGTTCTGATTGGTGGGTTAATTCCATGAAATGATGTTCTTACGCCTGATCTTTGGCATGCAGTGCATCTAGCAGTGGCCCGGGCCCTTCCCCCCCTCCCTTATTTTTGGCCCCAGCTGAGGCGTAAAAAAAATTTTTTTAAGATGCCCCCCCCCCCCTCCCCCTTACATACATACATACCCACATACATATATATACATAAATATATAACAAGGACTGGATGACCACCCCACTTAAAAATACCTCAGACCTTGGGTGCTTCAGGCAATTAATTTATTATTTTATTTATTTTCCATTTAATTTACTGCTTCTTGGTCAAAGTGCTCAATTGTAGTTCTTTTGCTGAATAAAATATGAGGAAACCTCAGGCTTTACTGGTGGCATTTTTTTAAATCTTACGCAACCACTGCCTTTAATAATGGAAGGAGAACCTGAGAGATGTGAGATCGCTTATCAGTATTATATAAATACATGCTACTCGACACTTTAATTAGTCCATTAGTCCATATGATACTGACAAACTTACTTTCAGTTGACCATTTACTCAATTCCCCTTCCAAGTCAGGAATGTGATCATTTAGTCCACAATCTTTGTTCAGTTGAACAAACCTTGTTACTGTATCCTTGGTGACAGCATTAAAGTTGTCGATGTTTTCCTCAATTATTTTTGGGCGCATGATTTTTGGAGCAATACTCTTTCGTATTCTGTACCATTCATCTCCATCCCTACGATATATTAAAAACAACAAAACAAGTGAAGAGATGGATTGTGCTACACTGTAGTATTAAAATGCCATAATAAGCATTAAAATGAATGAATATATAAACAATTTCCATTCCCACTCCCTTACAAAATTGGTCTCATGATTATTACTTCCCCACCTCCCCGATGGAGGTGTCTTGCTTAATATCTTCTTACTGTTTTTGTAATGCGCAACTTTTTATCAACCCTAACCCTTACCCTGAAACAGCATTCTTTCAAAAAAAGACAAACCCCGACCGCACATTTTACTGACACCCATTTGAATTTGTGCATTTCTTCATGCATACTCACCCACCACACTTCCCATCCCCACCCTGCACTGTTTCTGGGCATATTTTGCTCTTTGGTGCATTTGAAACTGTTTATTATCTTCTGCTTAATATTTCATGATGTCAGTTGCAATAAGTGTCTGCCATTTCAATTGTGTTCATCTTGAAAAGTACTGTCACCTTGGAGAGGGGACCTTTTTTTTATCTACACCCACCACCCCCCCCCCCCTCCTCCCTACCCCTCCTCCCTACCCCTCCTCCGTCCCTCAGGATGAGTTCCTGAAAAGTGGGGCTAAGATGTAATTTGGACCCTTCGGACATTTCTTTCAAAATTAAAGTCATGCATTAAGTGTTAACAAAAAATTAAGGGTCCAGACCCCGGCCATGTTTGAGGAAAGGGTGGGGAGGGTAGGACACTAACCCTAACCCTAAAATGATAACCCTAACCTAACCCTAACCCTAATCCTAAATAACCCAGCCCCGGCCTTACTGACACCCAATTGAAATAATATTTATTCTATTACCTAACATTTACTTACGCACTA
This sequence comes from Porites rus, assembly GCA_964035705.1. Taxonomy (NCBI): domain Eukaryota; kingdom Metazoa; phylum Cnidaria; class Anthozoa; order Scleractinia; family Poritidae; genus Porites; species Porites rus. The sequence goes on along the minus strand of OZ038004.1, from coordinate 21,271,053 downwards.
AAGACTCCGATGAAATAATTCCTCCTTTTGCGGTGCTCAATCCAAATATCTATCGGCGGTCTGCGTGGATATCTTCCTTCAGAACGGAAAACTTTCTCAAAATCATCGGGATCGATGATGTGAACCGCAGGTTTGCCGCCAAACAATATGTCGTCCCTTAAAATAGGACCATGCTCCGTGAACAGTCGATTAGTTAGTTTGTAAACTTTGGTAAAACCTTCGGTTTCCTTAAAATATTTAATTGTCGATGTCAAGCCAAAATCGGGCGATGGAATGTCACGGAATGGTCGCGCTTCAACTTCTGCAGATTTTGCGGGCCTTGGGTCGTCGACAATTTCCCGCTTTACCAAAGGACTGGCCTCTGTTTTTTGCCATCTCCAGAACGAAGTCCGGCATTTTAGTTGCCGAGCTTTTGGGAGGAGAAAATTCGCTCGAAGAGAGCTGGCGGCACACGGAGAAAACATATTTGCAATCACCTGATTCCTGAGGGACAGGTTATTAACCTCGCTATTTGCTCCCTCGATCCCCTAGACGACGTAGAACGTAGATTATGTGCTTCTCAAATTTAAAGTTGAAACAGAACCTAAAAGTTCTGCGGTATTGTATTAGCTCCGCTCCATGGGATTTGAAGCAAATAATTATTATTAAGCTTATCGTTAATGCATCGTTCAATAGATTTTTCAAGTCTCTACAGGAGATTTCTGGTACCCAGGCCTTTCTCCAAACTCTGCATGCCGATTACTTTTTCGGCTCCTGTTCATATCTTATGTTTTTGGAGGTGTCCAGTCAGCCAAGGCATAATTCCATGTTAAGGTAAAGCCAGACTAATTTCTACACGTGTATAAAACTGTTATATTTTAAAGACTCCCGCTTCCCAGCCCCCCCCCCCCCCCCCCCCTCACCCCCACCCTGAAAAGAGGTTATTTAACTAAATAACCCTAATCTATGCATCAGGAGCCCATAACTCAGGGAGTGCAACCGCCAGGCTTACCATTTTCACAGTTGAAGTTATTTTTAGCATAATTTTGAACACATTTTCCCAAGAAAATGGAATCACCGTTCGGTAGGCTTGTGCATAAATAGTACGATAATTTCTTAGAAGTAAATGCTATCAAAACATCGGGAATACTTTTTTCTAGTCGCCGATTTTTGATGGCGGATTTGTAAGATTTTTTTTTTGACATTCAAAATTCGCTGGAAAATCGATCTGCAAATAAACTCGTGTCATGGCCTCCTGGTGCATGGATTGCGTTATCCCCATCCCCCAGGGTGGGGGGATGGGGGGGCGGGGGGTTCGGCGGGGACGTCGCCGCGAAAAATGAAGGAACTCCTCAGTTTAATGATTAAGTGAGAGCAGGTTTCTTCTATTTCTGATCTGGTCAAAGTTTCCCTTAGTGTGGGTCATAAAAGCGCCGTGCGGAGATACATACAAGTTTCTGACACTTTCTGGCATTTCCTTTCAATAATAAAATAGAGTGAACAAGGTTTTTTTTTCCTTTTTAAAGTGGAGCAGTCCCTGTGAATGGTGCTTAGTTTCAGCTAAATTTGAAACGCTATTCTAATAGACATTCAGTAAAGTAAGAAATGCTGTGGACATTTCAACGAAGTCTCGCGGCGAATTTTTGCGATTGGCACGCGCTCGAATTTCGCTCTTATTACTTCACACTACCAATCAAGACAAACAATTCGCCATCTGTTTCTCTATGTGTCCTTGTAGGTATGACATGTGTTTTTTGTTTGTTTTCATTGATTTTTTTATTGGCATTCATTGTGTGTGTTAAGCATCGTTTTTTCGTTCTTTTCAGTTTTTAAAATTCCTTTCAAGAAGGAAAGTGTCTCACCATTAGACTATAAAGAACAAAGGTCTTTAAAGAAATCTTCAAATGTGTTTATTTATTAATGATTGCAGAGAATAGATGTGTTTGGGTATATGTAGGACTTTGTCTTAAAACGATCACGGAAACAGTGGCGATGGCCGGAGAAAAGCGGCAAACATGTTGGCCCAAACTTCACACTGAAACCGATTACAAAAGCCAGCTCATTACAATTCTGTAAAACAGAAATATAAACAAGTCTTGGTGGCAAGAAAGAAGGAAATAAGCGACGGATATATAGATATGAAGTCTGGGCCAACATGTTTGCTGCTTTTCTGCAGCCATCGCCCACTTGTCGAGCTTCTGATGCTTCGGAAACCTACAAAATCATCCTGTTTCCTTGACGATATACGCGTCCCTTTTGATTGCAAACAGCAAATCAGTACTAAACATTAAAAGCTGAAGACATCCCACGTAATTGTATTTAAAAAGACGTCCATACAAAGTTATGTTAGGTGTAATCCGTGCTAAACACTCTGCAAGTTCACTGAAAGTCTTCATTTGCAATTTTTGTTTATCCTCCAACGCCTCCCTTTCATGACTAGGCACCAGTTTTTTCCCGCGTGACCGCCATTTGTAAATACGGTATATAAGTAAATTATATATGCTTTTCACAGCCGGTCCACAAATTTGATATTGACTGGTCTATCTGGAACAGCAAACAATTTTTGGTATCACTCCAATGGTTCGTGGTGATACTCTAAACGGAATCGTTGAAGCAACTGCAAGAAAAAAAAATTATAGAATTTAAGAAAAAACAAAAGGGATTCAAAAACGATCGTTATATCGGCGAATCGTAACTGACGTCACCCTTTAAATCCTTGCTCATTAGCATACGAGGTAACCTATAGAAGACGTTGCCATGGATACAATTTTGTTCCAAAAGTTGAAAGAGATGGGTAAAGTGAGCAGTTTGCGCAAGTTTCAGCTCTTTGCAGTCAATCACAAGGAAATGGCAGCAATCAAAAACTGCAAAACTGCTAGGTGGAAAAACGTTAATGAGCTCATATATTCTTTGTCAAGTCTGGGATCTTTCCAAGAGAATTTGTCCGAAAGTAGTTCGACGTCTATTAATACTTACTTACTTACTTACAAACTTTACAGAATAATGGTTATTGTTTCTATAAAAACGTTAACCACAAAAACATGCATGATAGTACACATACAGGTGTATGTTGCTAATCACAGCCGGTCCACAAACTTGATTTTAACCGGTTTATCCGGAACGGCAAACAATTTTTGGTACATCTCTAATGGTTCGTGGTGATACTCTAAACGGAATCGTTGAAGCAACTGCAAGAGAAAAATCATAGAAAAATTCTCAGACAACTGGATCGTTATAAAGGATTGATAATAACTATAATTACTAAGATGTCTCCTCCCATGACAACCAAGCAACTAGCAAATAAGTGTCCCACCCCCCTTGAATAAGTACCCTACCCCTCTCTCCCTCAATTTTGTTCGTAGTAAGCAAATGACAAGGAAACTTCTTTTCTCCTTGATAAAATTTGAAACTATTGCTTCACTGACAGCGATGTAGAGAAACAGCCTTTACAAACCGACAAGTGGGAAAAAAGAAGGTATGAAGTAGTCGGACGTACAAGAACGCGATAAGCTCCCTCCCTCGCGTTCTTGTTGTGCTAAATACCAAGTCCAATGTCCGTGAAAAATACTTTAAAGGATCGGACAAAGAAACATTGCGCATAAAAACCCCTACAACGCATACCTTGCAGACAAGAATGTACAACTCCAACTCAGCAACGCGACGTCCTAAAACCGAACACCAAGAAACTAATAAAAAACTAATAACAACAAGAAACTAAGCAGGCCCACGGAGCGATGTAACAACAAACAACAACAACAAAACTTTATTAATAAACAAATAAAATTACAAAAGTATTGCCTGCAGCTAGCAAGGCTATTCGAGGCGGGACAATGCAAAGAGTAAACACAAGGTAAAGAGTGAAGGTTAGGTTAATATAAACCCGTAAAGGTGAGCATTCCTGGGAAAATTTGAAACTTAAGCTAACTTAGCCTGTTCACAGACAAAACGTAGTGTAAAGCAGTTGGAGGTCCAAACAAATTTTTAAAGCTAGACTGCGAGCAGTCCCTCTTGTCCTTCAGATTTACTGAGGGGTGTTTAGCGCGCGATAGTCTAGCGGCGATAAAAGAGACTGAACGTAGTCTATTTCAACTAACGTAGGTCTCTTACCAAGGCACATACGGGTTCCAAATCCGAATGGAAGATTGGTAAAGGCGTGATTTTCGTCTTTGTCTTTATTCAGCCAGCGCTCGGGTTGAAAGTCAAGAGAGTCTTTATAATATTTTCCAGACAATGCACAGCAGTAGAATTCCATTGCTACGATGGTCTGCAAGAACCAATGTGAACCATTAACATAATCAGTACAAATAAGGAGTATCACCGCGCGTTCTTTCCTTAATTCATTAGCTCGAGAGAATGGACAACAACTTAATCCCCACACTTTTGAATTTTATACCTGATCCCCATCACCCCGGCCAATGAACACAAATATGTTTTTCGCTCCTAGGTGACGCTTTGAGCAACGGTCCAGAAGTCTATTCCATCAAACAAACTATCACTATTTCAACACTTCTATTCTGGGTTAGAAATTTAGTTTGAAGGAAAACAAACTTAATCTATGCATAATTTAATGTGAATTGAATTAAAAATATCATTTATCCACGAAAAAACAGCAATTCAGATGGTAAACGCCCGAGATTTTAAACGTTTTCGCTTCAGGTTACGTGATCAAGGGTGTGGTCCGATGACGTCATATTTGCATCTGTATATAGCCAATACGTACTGTGCTATAAAATGGCTAATGCATGGCAAAAGGAGTCTAAGTTATACGGCCAGAATTTTCTCTAGTAACAGTCCCAAAAGACAGGTCAGAGGGCCCTTAAGCAGTGTGAAAGATTGCACCAATAATACGAATTGACGATTAACCACAGCAGCGATCTGTGAGGGGTTTTTGACAAATCGTATCCGTTTGCGTATAATTTGCCATGCGTGACGAAAACAATGACGACATGAAATAAAAGAAACACCCCCCCCCCCACCCCCCTAAATGTAATAAACGGTTATCTACCTAGTAAGGTGTACTTAGTGTAGTACTTACATTTGCAGGAACAGTATATCCAGATAAGGCAACGTCCTGGTCTAATATCCTTTCGAGGGTTCCTACAGTAGGGTTCAGTCTTCAATGCATGAAACAATGTATGTTATGCAAGCAAAGAGATGCATAGATAAAATTAAATTCGATTAAAATACCTTAAAATTGCCAATATTCGGGAGTTTAAACATAGACATTTTTGGGCGACGCAAATCAACCGGAAGTGGATTTTCTTGCAATCTTTGGCAGTGGTTTCGTCTAAATTTTTGGGTTATTCGTCTCTATCAGGGCAAAGACACCAGTGAGCATAACGAATCTGGCAGCGTCAAGATATTCTAAAAGGGAAACGCCTCACAGTATGTACATCACTTAAATAGAACGCTTTTGCTTTAACTCGCTATTATATGAACCAAACCCTCGAAATACAGCTGTAATTGCTGGTTTTCAGTGTCACGCCATTCAAAATAAATCAAAATCAAAATCAAAACCATTCGATAGATAAAGTCCAGAATCTGGGAAATGAAAGGAGGTATATATACAAAGACCCTCGCCAAGATTTGGGCCGAAGGAATAATTCGTATACGAGATATCCGCGGAAATGTTTTACCCAAATTTATAGAGCTTTGTATAGAGATGCCATGCTGGAGCTCATCCGGATGAGCTCCAACATGGCGGACGGAAACCAACAGAAACATCTGTTGCCGAGTTCTGCTACAAAAGCGTGAATTTACTCCTAGAAGAACTCATAAACATTAAAGTAATACTTTTTCCAATACTTGAACTGTTTAGATAGCAAAATTCCTTGAAAAAAGTCACTTTTTTAACCTAAATGACACGCAAAAGCTTAAAAATTCAAGCGTACTCTATTACAAATTGAAGCGAAAATTTGTTTGAAAATTAGTTTTCAGCTGCTCTAATACACCATGAAAGTAAAATCTCAGTAGGATGGATATTTTTGTAGTTTGAATTTTAGTGACGTCATGTGAAAACCAACAATAAAGCCCGTAAAAACGCAGAAAAACAATTAAACAAACAACTAAACAAAACTTTACAGTGATTTTTTTCAATATGTTTTACCTTAATGATTCCTTGAGAGACGCCTTGAGATAGTGAAGCTTTGCAAGATTGTGCGGTGTAACTTCTCCGTCTATCCCAACAACGCTCTGTATCTCCTGGTAAATTTTTTCTTGCACGTGAGGAAATCTTGCCAAGTTATATAACCACCAAAGGGCGGTTATTGACGTCTGTTATCAGGAAGAAGTTTAATTAAAGTTGGCTTATCTCTCTGCATACTTTCCTTATAATACTTTCCTGATAATACTCCCTTTTTGTAAAAATAACCTACATTATGATTCAGGCGAATGCACAAAGAGACTCTGTAAAAAAAGCTCAGTCGATGTAAAGTGTAGAAGGAAAAAAGCTTACCCGATTTTTTGACTCTATACGTAAAATGTACATTAAGACGGTCACATTTTTGGCCTTTGAGCTGGTAATATATAATTTATTCACTCAAGAGCAGTCTCGCATTTTTCATCCCGGGCTGTCGCCCTCGCTTCTTGCGTCTCGCGATCTTGCTGCTCGCACGCACACCACTCCACTATGAAAACTATATTTTCCTTCAAATTTCAGGTAATATCTCCGAAGGAAAAATAAGAAAATACTGAAGGAAAATAATAAAAAAGTTAAGGGATGATAAAATTGCTAACAAAATTGATGATGTTGTTGATGGTGATAGCGGAGCTCCACGCGCCGCGCGTGGGCGGAGCCCCACAGCTAAGGAAATGTGGTAATCTACCCATCCGAGAAAATTTGGTAATCACGTGACCGTACACCGACCGTCCGTCCGCACCACAGGCATAACAATGTAACATAACTCAATCAACAGGTATGGCGACCTAAATGCAACTCAAGGTTTTATTTGGAGGGAAATCATTATATAGATCTATTAGTCTTGAAGCCATTTTCATTGTCGTCCCCGTTTAGCATTACACGATTTAATTTTTTGTTGTTGTTTACACGTATTATTAACCAGAGCTACGCTTTTAGCCCTGGCTAAATCTATATATTTATGATAATGCTTGTAAACGGTAATAAAGATTACGATAACAATGACAGCAATTACGATGGTCTGGTAAGTAGCGTATCATGCAATGATGATGACATATAGCACTGATTGACTAATTCACTTTTTCTCTGATCTACGCTCACCTGATCAACACCATTAGCCACCACATCAATAACATGGCCATTTACTTCCTCTGGTGTCAGATCTTCCTTAGTAAGTAAATATGTCAGCACTGAAACAACTGCAATGAAAAAAAGCAGAGATAAGAATGGCCTGTATTGCAGGTGTTTTCTTCAGGTGTACGAATCGTTTCTGCTAACGTAACGGTCATCATGTTGAATTCTAGAAAAAAAAACAACTTGTCCTTAGCCTGCGAGCAAGCTCTCCTATTTGGGCGAGTCAAGTGAGTCTCGCGAAAACGCGCGAGGCTCGCTTCGCTTGCCCAAATAGGAGAGCTTGCTCGCAGGCTAACTTGTCCTAGGCCGGTTGCCATTCCTACCCTCCCCAATTTTCCTCTGCAGTGACAGTGCCGTCAACTCTTCCGGAGAATCTGGGAGAGTCCAGATTCTGGACCGTTTCTCCCGGTCTCCAGATTAAAGTTGAAAATTTCCCTGATCATCTCCGCAGTTTGCCACTTCTTGTAGACTTGACTCTCCGACCCTAAAATTTCAATTTTTTGCGTTGTTTGAAGTAATTTTACCGTTAACATGGGAATTAAGTTCTCTCATAAACTCTGGTATGCCACTGTAATTTAAGCAAATCAATCAGAATCAAGAGTATTTTTTGCTCAAATGAACTCATGTGCCGTGTTATATTTCGTCATCTATCATTCCTTTCCCAATCAATTCTCAATATTTGAAGACGTGGGGGGTTGACAGCCCTGGCAGTGTTATATAAAGTCAAAGATGGCGGCAACGATACAAAAAACAACAACAACAAACAAAGACAAGGAGCCTCCAAAATAAGCCTCAGCATTGAAGGCTATTATAAGCTCCAACAATTATTTGATCTTGAAGCTATCCAGGTCATGTCTTCATGTGTCCATGAACTCTCAGCGAGGAGTGAGATAATCTTTTTAAGGGGACTAGAGTCTCCAGAAACCCTATTAAATTTCACCAGCCCCTTACAAAGCCCCAGCCCCCTCCCTCCCCCCCCCCCTCCTTTAATCTGTTGACCTTACAAGCAGCGGTGGGGAACCAGGAGAGTATAGGGGTGTGGTGGGGAAAAAATCAGCGGCATGCCACCTATCCTTCTATGACTCCCTTAACATCCTACTCTAACCAAAAATTTTTCAGATTCCAAAACTAAAACTGGTATTATATAGTGGGAGTATTGTAGTCTGCTTATAATGTAACTATTTTTTATCTTGTCAGAAGGAAAAAACAGCTGTATAAATAGGAGACTAATGTTATAGCTTCATGTTATTATTTATTAGTACTCTGTTTAGAGTTATGCTGCTTGTTTTATTAACTGTGCTTAATTTTCTTACCTTTTATTTTAAACTTTCTAGTAATTCATCCAGCCCAGTCAGGTTCTCATAAAAGTACAAGTAGGTTAATCAAATTTTTAACACTAGTATCTATCCAATCAGCTTGCACAAACCTTGAGAGTTATCAGAACTGTCAGTTCCTTTCTCTGCCATTTCTTTTAGTTCCATCATCTTTTTTTCCACAAAACCCTGCCCTATGTCTAAGATAGTATCACCACACTTGAGGAACTTTTTAAAAAGTGGTGTGTCAATGTATGGCCCAGCAATTCTGTGTGCTGCACTGAAAATAAGCTTGTGGGAAAGGGCAAAGAAGTTCTGAACCTCATTAATGAACTGCAGCGCTTCTGGTGGGATTGGATCGTCATACAATCCAAGACGGGTGTCAAAAGCCACAGTGCCAATACCTGTACAGGCAAAAAAATATACCAATATGCTGAACAAACATTACGGGAACTTTAAGGCTAACCTTCATTCTTTTAGCCTATAAGAAAACAACCGTATCAATGGTTTTTCCATGAAATAGTGTCTGAGTTCAAATGACCTGCACAGAAATTCCAGAGTCTCTATAGTGGCACGACCAACCACAAGCACTTCCCAGATGTTATCAGTATGGAATTGCTGTGCTTGTTTCCAAGATATCATTTCACAGAGAAACCAGTAAAAGTGTAGACATCATGAAATGTTAGCTGTTGTTGCCAGCTGTTGATTCTCATTCAGTAAGCTAAATTTGCAGTCAATTGTTTTTAATATTTGAAGAGCTAGGTTGCATTTTGTTCTGATTGGTGGGTTAATTCCATGAAATGATGTTCTTACGAAGACACTGATCCTCATCATGCAGTGCATCTAGATATGCTGGTGGGTGTGGAGCTAAACATACCTCAGACCTTTGGTGCCTCATGTTTCCATTTAATTTCCTCATCCGCTTCTTGATCAGTGTGCTCAATTATAAAAAATATTGCTGAATAAAATATGAGGATTAACCTCAGGCTTTATAGGTGGCATTTTTTTTTTAATCTCAGGCAACCAGTGCCTTTAATAATGGAAGGAGAACCTGAGAGATGTGAGATGGCATATCAGTATATCTGGCACTTTAATTAGTTCATTAGTCCATATGATACCGACAACTTACTTTCAGTGGACCATTTACTCAATTCCCCTTCCAAGTCAGGAATGTGATCATTTGGTCCACAATCTTTGTTCAGTTGAACAAGCCTTGCTACTGTATCCTTGGTAACAGCATTAAAGTTATCAATATTTTCCTCTATTATTTCTGGGAGCATTATTTTTGGAGCAATACTCTTTCGTATTCTGTACCATTCTTCTCCATCCCTAGGATTATCACAAAAACAAAACAAGTAAAGGGTTGGATTGTGCCACACTGTAGCATTAAAATGCCATAATAAGCATTAAAATGAATGAATATAATATAAACAATTCCCATTCCCACTCCCCTACAAAAATGGTCTCATGATTATTACTTACCCACCTCCCTGATGCGAGGTACCTTGCTTCATGTCTTCTACCCTAACCCTAACCCTGAAACAGTATTCTTTCAAAAAAAACAAACCCCAACCCCAACCACACGTTTTACTGACACCCATTTGAATTTGTGCATTTCTTAACGCATACTCACCCCACTCAGCTTCCCATCCTCACCCTGTTTCTAAGCATTTTGCTCTTTGATGCATTTGAAAATGTTTATTATTTTCTGCTTCATATCATTATGGCAGGTGCAATAAGTATCTGCCCTTTCCACTGTGTTTGTCTTGAAAAGTACTGTCACCTTGGAGAGGGGACATTCCATTTTTTATCTGCACCCAGCCCCCCTCCCCCCTTTCCCTCCCTCCCTCCCTCAGGGTGAGTTTCTGAAAAGTGGGGATAAGATGTAATTTGGACCCTTCAGACATTTCTTTCAAAATTAAAGTCATGCATCAATTGCTAACAAAAAATTAAGGGTTCAGACCCCAGCCATGTTTGAGGAAAGGGTGGACAGGGATGGACACTAACCCTAACCCTAAATAACCCTAACCTAACACTAACCCTAACCCTAACCCTAAAACAGCGTGATTTAAAAAAAAGATAAAATAGACCCCGACCCCAGCCCCGCGTTTTACTGACACCCACTTAAAACAGCATTTATACTATTACGTAACATTTACTTACGCACTAAAGACTCCGATGAAATAATTCCTCCTTTTGCGGTGCTCAATCCAAATATCTATCGGCGGTCTCCGTGGATATCTTCCTTCAGAACGGAAAACTTTCTCAAAATCATCAGGATCGATGGTGTGAACCGCAGGTTCGCCGCCAAACAATATGTCGTCCCTAAAAATAGGGCCATGCTCCGTGAACAGGCGATTAGTTAGTTTGTAAACTTTGGTAAAACCTTCGGTTTCCTTAAAATATTTAATTGTCGATGTCAAGCCAAAAACAGGCGATGGAATGTCACGGAATGGTCGCGCTTCAACTTCTGCAGATTTTGCGGGCCTTGGGTCGTCGAAAATTTCCCGCTTTACCAAAGGACTGGCCTCTGTTTTTTGCCATCTCCAGAACGAAGTTAGGCATTTTATATGTCGAGCTTTCGGGAGGAGAAAATTCGCTCGAAGAGAGGCGGCACACGGAGAAAACATATTTTCAATCACCTGATTCCTGAGGGACAGGTCATTAACCTCGCCATTTGCTCCCTCGATCCCCTTGACGACGTGGGACGTAGATATTTAAAGTTGAAACAGAACCTAAAAGTTGTGCGGTATTGTATTAGCTCCACTGCATGGGATTTGAAGCAAATAATTATTATTAAGCTTGTCGTTGATGCATCGTTCGATTGATTTTTCAAGTCTCTGCAGGAGATTTCTGGTACCCAGGCCTTTCTCCAAACTCTACAGAGATCTGCGTGATCGCGTGATTCATATCAGGTGCCGATTACTTTTTCGGCTCCTGTTCATATCTTATGTTTATGGAGGTGTCCAGTCAGCCAAGGCATAATTCCATGTTAAGGTAAAGCCAGACTAATTTCTACACGTGTATTTCAGATAAAACTGTCATATTTCAAAGACGCCCTATCCCCGCCCCCCCCCCCCCCCACCCCAACACCCGCCACCCTGACACTTTCTGGCGTTTCCTTTCAATCATAAAATAGAATCGACAAGGTTTTTATTCCTTTTTCAAGTGGAACAGCCCCTGTGAATGGTGCTCAGTTTCAGCTGAATTTGAAACGCTATTCTAATATAGTTAATAGACATTCAGTAAAGTAAGAAACGCTGTGGACATTTCAACGAAGTCTCGCGACGAGTTTCGCGACAAATTTTAGAGATTGGAACACGCTCGAATTTCGCTATTATTACTTCACACTACCAATCAAGACAAACAATTCGCCATCTGTTTCTCTGTGTCCTTGTAGGTATGACATGTATTTTTTGTTTGTTTGTTTGTTTGTTTGTTTGTTTTCATTGATTTTTTTTATTGGCATTACTTGTGTGTTAAGTATCGTTTATTTCGTGCTTTTCAGTTTTTAAAATTCCTTTCACGAAGGAAAGTGTCTCACGATTAGACTATAAAGGACAAACGTTTTTAAACAAATCGTGAAATGTGTTTATTTATTAATGATGCACAGAATAGAAGATGTGTTTGGGATGATATATTTAGAATTTTGTCTTAAAACGACCTCACTGTGTCACACTTCATAAACTACATATACAGTGTACATGGGTAGAACTTAGCAACAAATAAATATGGATGATTATAAGTAAATTATATGCTTTTCACAGCCATTCGACAAATTTGATCTTGACTGATCTATCTGGAACAGCAAACAATTTTTGGTATGACTCCAGTGGTTCGTGGTGATACTCTAAACGGAATCGTTGAGGCAACTGCAAGAGAAAAAATTATAAAATTAAAGAAAAAAGAAAAGCGTTCGAAAACGATCGTTATATCGGCGAATCCTAACTGACGTCACCCTTTAAATCCTTGCTCATTAGCATACGAGGGAACCTATAGAAGACGTTGCCATGGATACAAATTTGTTTCAAACGTTGAAAGAGATGGGTAAAGTGAGCAGTTTGCGCAAGTTTCAGCTCTTTGCAGTCAACCACAAGAAAATGGCAGCAATCAAAAACTGCAAAACTGCGGGGTGGCAAAAACATTAATGAGCTTATACATTCTTTGTAAAGTTTGGGATCTTTCCGAGAGAATTTGTCCGAAAGTAGTTCGACATCTATTAATACTTACTTACTTACAAACTTTACAGAATAATGCTTATTGTTTCTATAAAAACGTTAACCACAAAAACATGCTTGATAGTACACATACAGGTGTATCATGATGCTGCTAATCTCAGCCGGTCCACAAACTTGATTTTAACCGGTTTATCCGGAACGGCAAACAATTTTTGGTACATCTCTAATGGTTCGTGGTGATACTCTAAACGGAATCGTTGAAGCAACTGCGATAGAAAAAATCATAGAAAAAGGATTGTTAATAACTATAATTACTAAGATGTCTCCTCCCATGACAACCAAGCAACTAACAAATAAGTGTCCCACCCCCCTTGAATAAGTACCCTACCCCTCTCTCCCTCAATTTTGTTCGAAGTAAGCAAGTGACAAGGAAACTTCTTTTTTCCTTGATAAAATTTGAAACTATCGCTTCACTGACAGCGATGTAAAGAAACAGCCTTTACAAACCTACGACCCAAACGTGGGAGAAAAGACTGAAGGCATGAAGTAATCGGACGTACAAGAACGCGATGAGCTCCCTCCCTCGTATTCTCGTTGTCCTAAATACCAAGTCCAATGTCCGTGAAAAATACTTAAAAGGATCGGACAAAGAAACATTGCGCATAAAAACCGCTACAACGCATACCTTGCAGACAAGAATGTACAACTCCAACTCAGCCACGCGACGTCCTAAAACCGAACAAGACAATCAACCATGCTTTTGAATAATTTGATAACAACAACAAACTAAGCAGAGCCCACGGAGCGAGGTAAAGAGTGAAGGTTAGGTTAATATAAACCCGTAAAGGTGAGCATTCCTGGGAAAATTTAAAACGCAAGCTACTGACACTAAAATGGACAACAAAAAACGTGCAACGTGTTTTGCAACAGCGCTGCAAAACGAGCCCTGTTACACAAGTCCTGGAAGGAAAAGATGACGCCTTGCACAAGCAGCTCATGGGAACAACCACCTCAAGTCTACACGAAAAGTGTTTTGGTATTTTTGGTAAAGAAACATCCAGAGACAAAAATGTTGTGTAAAGCAGTTGGAGGTCCGAACAAATTTTTAAAGCTAGACTGCGAGCAGTCCCTCTTGTCCTTCAGATTTAGTGAAGGGTGTCGGAGCGCGCGATAGTCTAGCGACGATAAAAGAGACTGAACGTAGGTCTCTTACCAAGGCACATACGGGTTCCAAATCCGAATGGAAGATTAGTAAAGGCGTGGTTTTCGTCTTTGTCTTTATTCAGCCAGCGCTCGGGTTGAAAGTCAAGAGAGTTTTTATAATATTTTCCAGCCAATGCACAGCAGTAGAAGTCCATTACTACGATGGTCTGCAAGAACCAATGTGAACCATTAACATCATCAGCTCAAATAAGGAGTATCACTGCTCATTCTTTCCTTAATTCATTAGCTCGAGAGAATGGACAACAGCTTAATCCCCACACTTTTGAATTTTATACCTAATCCCCATCACCCTGGCCAATGAACGCAAATATGTTTTTCGCTCCTAGGTGACGCTTTGAGCAACGGTCAAAAAGTCTATTCCATCAAACAAATTATCACAATTTCAACACTTCTATTCTGGGTTAGAAATTAAGTTTGAAGGAAAACAAACATAATCTGAACATAATTTAATGTGAATTGAATTAAAAATATCATATATCCACGAAAAAACAGCAATTAAGATGGTAAACGTCCGAGATTTTAAACGTTTAAGCTTCAGGTTACGTGATCAAGGGTGTGGTCCGATGACGTCATGTTTGCATCTGTATATAGCCAATAAGTACTGCGCTATAAAATGGCTAATGCATGGCAAAAGGAGTTTAAGTTATACGGCCAGAATTTTCTCTAGTAACAGTCCCAAAAGATAGGTCAGAGGGCCCTTAAGCAGTGTGAAAGATTGCACCAATAATACGAATTGACGATTAACCAGAGCAGCGATCTGTGAGGGGTTTTTGACAAATCGTATCCGTTTGCGTATAATTTGCCATGCGTGACGAAAACAATGACGTCATAAAATAAAAGAAACACCCTCCCCACCCCCTTAGATATAAAAAACCGCCCATCTGCCTAGTAAGGTGTACTTAGTGTAGTACTTACATTTGCAGGAACAGTATATCCAGATAAGACAACGTCCTGGTCTAATATCCTTCCGAGGCTTCCTGCTGTAGGGTTCAGCCTTCAATACATGAAATCACAAGCGGAGAGATGCATGGATAAAATTAAATTCGATTAAAATACCTTAAAATTGCCAATATTCGGGAGTTTAAGCATAGACATTTTTGAGCGACGCAAGTCAACCGAAAGTGGATTTTTCTGCAATCTTTGGCAGTGGTTTCGTCTAAATTTTTAGGTTATTCATCTCTATCAGAACAAAGATACCAATGAGCATAACGAATCTGGCAGCGTCAAGATATTCTAAAGGGGAAAACGCCTCAGAGTATGTACATCACTTTAATAGAACGCTTTTGCTTTAACTCGCTATTATATTATACCAAACCCTGGAAATACAACTGTAGTCAAGCTCGTCAAATTCAAACGCAGAAAAAAAAATTTTACGGTTAATTTTTTTCAATATGTTTTACCTTAACGATTCCTTGAGAGACGCCTTGAGATAGTGAAGCTTTGCGAGATTGTGCGGTGTAACTTCTCCGTCTATCCCAACAACGCTCTGTATCTCTTCGTAAATTTTTTCTTGCACCTGAGGAAATCTTGCCAAGTTATATAACCACCAAAGGGCGGTTATTGATGTCTGTTATCAGGAAGGAGATAAAAAAGTTGGTTTATCTCTCCACATACTTTTACAAGGTTTCCAAATTTTTTTTTTTTTTTTTTTTGGGGGGGGGGGGGCAGGGGGGGAAGAAAAATAACAAAAAAGTTAAGTCATGATAAAATTGCTAACAAAATTGATGATGACGACGACAAGGATGATAATGATGATGATCATGCTGCTGCTAATGACATATAGCAATGATTGACTACACCATTCATTAACGCTTTAAGCCCCAGTATCCACATAAAAATTCTCCAAACTTATCTCCATACATTTCCTTAAAGAATTATTTGAGAGAATTTAATGATAGATCAAGGCATTTCTCTCGGGTGATCATTTTATTAATTCTCATAACTTATCTCTTGACAGTGTATGGATATTGTTAGGAGAAAATTGATCTTGGTCACTATTGGGACTTAAATGGTTAAATAATAATTCACTTTTTCTCTACACTCACTGTATCAACACCATTAGCCACCACATCAATAGCGTGGCCATTTACTTCCTCAGGTGTCAGATCTTCCTTTGTGAGTAAGTACGTCAGCACTGGAACAACTAAAATGCAAAAAAGCAGAGATTAGAATGGCCTGCAATGCAGTGTATTCTTCAGGTGTATATGAATAGTTTCTACGAACAACGGTCATCATGTTGAACTCTAAAAAAAAACAAGTCCTCCTAGTAGGGTTACCATTTCTACCCTCCCCAATTTTCCTCTGCAGTCACCTGAGTGTGATATAAAGTCGAAGATGGCGGCAACGATACAAAAAAAAAACAACAAAAACAAACACAAAAACAAAACATAGTATAACAGCTTTCAGGAGCCCCCAAAATAAGCCTGCATTGAAGGTAAAAGTTACTAATATTATAAGTTCCAAGAATTATTTGACCTTGCAGCTAATCCAGGTCACTGGTTCTTCACGTGTCCATGAACTCTCAATGGAGGGGTGAGTTAATGTTGTTGAGGGGACTTGAGTCTCCCGAAACCTATTAAATTTCACCAGCCCCTTACATTGCCCCAGCCCCCTCCCTCCCTGTTGACCTTACAAGCAGCGGTGGGGAACCAGAAGAGCATAAGGGTGTGGTGGGGAAAAAGTCAGCCGCATGCCAGCTATCCTTCAATGACTCCCTTAACTTCATACTCTACCTAAAAATCTTTCAGATTCCAAAACTAAAATTGGTATTATAAAAATATAATGGGAGTAGTCTGCTTATAATGGAGCTGTTTTTATCTTGTCAGAAGGAAAACACAGCTATATAAATAGGAGACCAATGTTATAGATTCATTTTTAGAGTTATGCTGTTTGTTTTATTAACTGTGCTTAATTTTCTTAATTTTTATCAAACTTTCTTGTAATTCATCCAGCCCGCAGGCTCTCATAAAAGGTCAAGCAGGTTAATCAAATTTTTAACACTAGTATCTATCCATATCAGCTTGCACAAACCTTGAGAGTTATCAGAACTGTCAGTTCCTTTCTCTGCCATTTCTTTCAGTTCCATCATCTTTTTTTCCACAAAACCCTGCCCTATGTCTAAGATAGTATCACCACACTTGAGGAACTTTTTAAAAAGTGGTGTGTCAATGTATGGCCCAGCAATTCTGTGCACTGCACTGAAAATGAGCTTGTGGGAAAGGGCAAAGAAGTTTTGAACCTCATTAATGAACTGCAGCGTTTCTGGTGGGATTGGATCGTCATACAATCCAAGACGGGTGTCAAATGCCACAGTACCAATACCTGTACAGGCAAAAAAATATACTGGTATGTTGAATGAACATTACAGTAACTTTAAGGCTAACCTTCATTCTTTTAGCCTGTAAGAAAACCGTCTAAATTTTGCAACCCCATCAATGGTTTTTCCATGAAATGGCAACTGAGGTCAAATGACCTGCACAGAAATTCCAGAGTCTCTAGTGGCACAACCAACCACAAGCACTTCCCAGATGTCCTCAGTATGGAATTTCTGTGCTCGTTGCCAAGATATTATTTCACAGGGGAACCAGTGAAACTGCAGACATCATGAAATGTTAGCTGTTGTTGTCATGCAGCTGTTGATTCTCATTCAGTAAGCTTTGCAGTCAATTGTTTTTATTTGAAGAGCTAGGTTAACAGTCCATATGATACTGACAACTTACTTTCAGTTGACCATTTACTCAATTCCCCTTCCAAGTCAGGAATGTGATCATTTGGTCCACAATCTTTGTTCAGTTGAACAAACCTTGTTACTGTATCCTTGGTAACAGCAATAAAGTTATTGATGTTTTCCTCTATTATTTTTGGACGCATGATTTTTGGAGCAATACTCTTTCGTATTCTGTGCCATTCTTCTCCATCCCTACGATATAAAAACAACAAAACAAGTAAAGGGTTGGATTGTGCTATACTATATACTGCAGTATTAAAATGCCATAATAAGTATTGAAATGAATGAATGTATAAACAATTTCCATTCCCACTCCCCTACAAAAATGGTCTCATTATTATTACTTCCTCACCTCCCCGATGGAGGTGTCTTGCTTAATGTCTTCTTACTGTTTTTGTAATGCTCAACTTTTTATCACGAACCCTAACCCTAACCCTGAAACAACATTCTTTCAAAAATCAGACAAACCCCAACCCTGTCAACACGTTTTACTGACACCCATTTGAATTTCTTCATGCGTACTCACCCCACCCTGCTTCCCATCCTCACCCTGCCATGTTTCTGGGCATTTTGCTCTTTGATGCATTTGAAAACGTTTATTATTTTCTGCTTCGTATCATCATGTAAGCTGCAATAAGTATCTGCCATTTCAATTGTGTTCGTCTTGAAAAGTACTGTCACCTTGGAGAGGGGACATTCTATTTTTTATTTGCACCCAGTCCCCCCGCCCCTCCCCCCATTCCCTCCCTCCCTCAGGGTATGTTTCTGAAAAGTGGGGCTAAGATATTATTAGGACCCTTCGGACAGAGTCCGACTCCGGCCCCGCGTTTTTCTGACACCCATTTGAAATAGCATTTATACTATTACGTAACATTTACTTACGCACTAAAGACTCCGACGAAATAATTCCTCCTTTTGCGCTGCTCTCTCCAAATCTCCAATATCGGCGGTCTGCGTGGATATCTTCCTTCAGAACGGAAAACTTTCTCAAAATCATCGGGATCCATGGTGTAAACCGCAGGTTTGCCGCCAAACAATATGTCGCCCCTAAAAAGAGGACCATGCTCCGTGAACAGCCGATTAGTTAGTTTGTAAACTTTGGTAAAACCTTCGGTTTCTTTAAAATGTTTAATTGTCGATGTCAAGCCAAAAACAGGCGATGGAATATCACTGAATGGTCGCGCTTCAACCTCTGCAGATTTTGCGGGCCTTGGGTCGTCGACAATTTCCCGCTTTACCAAAGGACTGGCCTCTGTTTTTTGCCATCTCCAGAACGAAGTTAGGCATTTTAGATGCCGAGCTTTCGGGAGGAGAAAATTCGCTCGAAGAGAGGCGGCACACGGAGAAAACATAATTCCTGAGGGACAGGTAACTTCGCTCTTTGCTCCCTCGATCCCCTTGACGACGTGGGACGTAGATTAAGTGCTTCTCAAATATAAAGTTCAAAAACAGAACTTGAGACTAATCGCTGGTGCATCGTTCCTTTATTTTTCAAGTTTCTGCAAACAGCTGTCGTCTCTGCAGGAGATTTATGGTACCCAGGGCTTTCTCCAAACTCTGCAGAGATCTGCGTGATCGCGTGATTCGTATCTTATCTTTTTGGAGGTGTCCAGTCAGCCAACGCATAATTCTACACGTGTATTTCAGATAAAACTTTTAGATTTTAAAGACTCCCCCCCCCCCCCCCCTCCCCTTACCCAGTAAAGTAGGTTATTTAATTAACTTGATCTATGCATCAGGAGCCGGCATAACTCAGGGAGTGCAACTTTTCTAGTTTCCGGGTTTTGATGACTGATTTGTAAGATTTATTTGACATTCAAAATTTGCTGGAAATCGATCTAGAAATAAACTGGTCTGTGGTTCTGGGTACAATAGAATTAGTCTCTCCGGGTCTCCGGGCCTCCTGATGCATCAAGTGCCTTACCCCCCCTCCCCCCCCCTCTCAACAAACCCTTTGACGTCCGTTGGGGAGTAACATTTGTGCGTTGTTCTTGCTTCTAAAAGTTATTCAGATCTAAAAAATCTGAAATCTAAAACGACCACCTGTTGTCCAGAGCAATTGCAGATCCTTTTCGGGGGTGGGGGGGGGGGGGGGGTCGTGGAGGCGAAAAATGAAGGAGCTATTGTTTAAAATAGAATCAACAAGTTGTTTTTCCTTTTTAAAAGTGAACACTCCTGTGAATGGTGCTCAGTTTCAGCTGAATTTGAAACGCTATTCTAATATAGTTAATATACATTTAGTAAATTCAGAAACGCTGTGGACATTTCAACGAAGTCTCGAGTTGAGTCGCACGGCGAAGTTTTGCGATTAGCACGCGCGCGAATTTCGCTCTTATTACTTCACACTGACCTTCACACTACCAATCAAGACAAACAATTCGCAATCTATTTCTCCATGTGTCCTCGTAGGTATGACATGTATTTTTCTTTTCATTGATTTTTTCATTAGCATAACCTGTGTGTTAAGTATCGTTTATTTTGTTCTTTTCAGCTTTTAAAATTCCTTTCACGAGGGAAAGTGTCTCCCCATTAGACACTAAAGAACAAAGGTCTTTAAAGAAATCGTGAAATGTGTTTATTTATAAAAGATTGAAGAGAATAGATGTGTTTTGGATGTATGTAGGACTTTGTCTTAAAACGACCACACACTTCACAAACTACATATAAGTGTTCATGGGTAGAACTTTATAGCAAAAAATAAATGATGTGTATGATTATAAGTAAATTATATATGCTTTTCACAGGCGGTCGACAAATTTGATCTTGACTGGTCTATCTGGAACAGCAAACAATTTTTGGTATGACTCCAATGGTTCGTGGTGATACTCTAAACGAAATCGTTGAAGCAACTGCAAGAGAAAAAATTATAGAATTTCAGAAAAAAGAAAAGCGTTCGAAAACGATCGTTATATCGGCGAATCCTAGCTGACGTCACCCTTTACATCCTTGCTCATTAGCATACGAGGTAACCTATAGAAGATGTTGCCATGGATACAAATTTGTCTAAAAAGTTGAAAGAGCTGGGTAAAGTGAGCAGTTTTTGCAAGTTTCAGCTCTTTGCAGGCAGTTACAAGAAAATAGCAGCGATCAAAATAATTGCGAAACTGCTGTGTGGCAAAAACGTTAATGAGCTGATACATTCTTTGTAAAGTTTGGGATTTCTCAAAGAGAAATTGCTGTGGTCTTTTAATATTCAGAGATTTTATGTTATTAGCTTCATCCAAGGGCCATTATGGCTCTTGCTATATCAGATAATAATAAGCATATATATGTTAAAGAGCCAACAAATGTTAACAAGGATTCGCCAAAACTACCACAATCATGATGACCATATTTCCTGCAATAAGAACCCAGCCCCTCAGGGTCCCCCATACCCCACTCCCCACAATAAGAACCCAGAACCCACCCCCTCAGGGTCCCCCTCCCCTTAATACCCCACTCCTCACAACACGAACCCAGCCCCTCAGGGTCCCCCTCCCATTAATACCGTACTCCTCACAACGAGGACCCAGCCCCTTGGGATCCCCCTCCCCTCAATACCCGACTCTTCGTAATCGATAATCAATTTGTCGACACAGAGCCAGTTTGTTTGGTATAAATTTCGCCGATCCCTTATCATATACTACTGAAACGGGTAGACCGCGAATTCACTAGATACCAGTGAAAGTTGATTTTGGCGCCAGACGTTAACGACTTAGATCACGTGACGTTGTCAAACAAAAAAAGGTGAACTCGAGTGATAACATTCTTTTCTCTTTGCTAGCTGCGTTGTTCGCAAATCAGAGTTGTCAGAGTTTATATATAGCGCTAGAAGGCTGCAACCGAAAGAACTTTCATCGATTGATTTTCTGCGAACGAAAATTTCTAATTTCTGGTTGACAGAGAACACCAATATTCGAATAAGCCTATCTTTGTCATCTTTGGCCTACCAAACGCTCAGGAATGTGACCACGTGAGTTGACTTTTTTTGATTTGACAAACCCATTCGGTAGTACAGTGTAGTCTCCTTGAGGCTTGAGCCTGAAATTCGCGATACTCTTCATGTACTTGCAGAGGTTTTATTTTTCACTCGCACTGCAAAGGTCTGCAAAAGTGAAGTTTCCGTTCGTCGAAGAAAACGACTTGTAGGTAAAAAGCGTCCACTTTGATTCACCAAATCCCTTCACCTACTTTGGTCCAAGCCTAAAATAAGCACCCGGTCAGCTATTTGAGAAATACCGGTGATAAAAATCATTCTGAAATAGCTCTAATCGGACATCCTTACATTAACACGAAGAAAACCATGCAATGCGTACCTTGCAGACAAGAATGTACAACGTCAACTCAGCCACACGACGCCCTAAAATAAAACAGTCCGAAATACGAGTTTCAACAGTAACACGACAAAGTTTATCAGGAATTGATTAACGGACAAACATGCAAATCAGAGGAATAGACTAAAATTATACATTAAAGATGTCATAGAAAAAGAGAAAGAAAAAATAGAAACACCTACACACAAGGCAGCTTTTCTTATAATTTTTTTTTTTTTTTTTCAAAAAAAAAATCTCATTCATTATCTCAGTTCTTTCTCAAAATAAAGATTTTTCCGGTGGGTCAAATTAGTAGCTACCTTCTGAACTTGTATTCAGAGAGCGCGTATCTAGCTCGTAAACGTAAGTAAGCAAATAACAATATATACTTATAGTGTAAGGCAATTGGAAAGGCAAAACCAACATGTTTTAAGCTAACGTAATTCACTTACCCAGGCACATACGGGTTCCAAATCCGAACGGAAGATTGGAAAAAGGGTGATTTTCGTCTTTGTTTTCTCTCAGCCAGCGCTCGGGCTGAAACTCCAGAGAGTCTTTATAATATTTTCCAGACAGTGTAGTGCAGAAGAATTCCATTAGTACGATGGTCTGTCAGAAACATTGTAAACCGAAAAATATAGTCAGCGGAAATATAGAAATATCCGCCATACTTTTCACCGACAGGCACCAAACGATTAAGTCCGATATTTTTCTGTTTTCTTCCGTTTGCAGTACTTTGAGACCATGTAAGGCGTCTTATAGACTAGAGCAGTCTCTCTTTTTTCTTAGCCCGTCGAGCGAAACGCACGAGGCACGCAAATAACCACGCGCGTGATTGAAGGCGCGAGACGCTCGTGAGCGCGGGGGAATCCTCTCACTGAATCTGACGAAAAGGAGAAACTGCTCGCAGTCTAGGCGTCTTACCACGCCTTGCCTTTTTTAGTAAATGCTATTGGGTTAAAAAGGCAAGAAGGACCATATCATGTCCTACACGGGAAGGCCCCGCCCGAAAGGGTAAATATTTTCAGGGCTTTAGCTATGGGAAAGACAACAGATTTCACTAAATGAAATATAAGAAAGGATAAAAAAATCTGCCATTTCGGTCTGGAAAACAACAACAAAAAAACTTCCTGGCTTAGTGGTTAATTACATTTAAAAGACGGTAAACTTACAGTGGTTAAACAGTATTCACCCAGATGTGAAAGGGGTACCATTTGTCAATGAAAGGTGAAAATCAACACTGCTTTCACCTTTTAGGGTGTACTTACTTGTGCTGGGACTTGGTATCCAGAGAGGACAACGTCCTGGTCCAGTATCCTTTGCAGGCCTGCTGCAGTAGGTGTCAACCTTCAATACATGAAAGAAGAAAATGTATGGAGATCAGGCTAGAGAATTTGCATGTGGATATAAAAAGGTTGAAGGAACAGACATTTTTCGTCCACATCGTATTCGAATCGCACGTTTGACACATTGTCCTCTTCTATCTACTTTACACTGACATAACAATGGTTTCCCATATTTAACAAGAGATAAAAATGTTTTTGCCAGGAACAAATGTTTGATCATTTAGCCACCTCTGCCAACAAAATAAGTCTAATAAAGTGAGAAAAAGTAGCCGATTATGGAGACTACGTCATTGACATTACCCATAATTTCAATATGCACAAAACATTAGCTGTGAGATCTTGGGCTGAACATTGGTCGAACCTGAGACGTTCCAAGGAAGGAAAACGCCCTCAGGCAAAGATGTTGAACATTGCACATATATTAAAAATTAATTTATGCTGAGTACTTTTAACAAAGGTCTACCTTAAGGATTCTTTGAGAGACGCTTTGAGATAGTGAAGCTTAGCAAGATTGTGCGGTGTAACTTCTCCGTCTGTTCCAACAACGCTCTGTATCTCCTGATAGATTTTTTCTTGCACGTGAGGAAATCTTGCCAGGTTATATAACCACCAAAGGGCAGTTACTGATGTCTGTATGGCGAGAGGGAAACAAATGAAGATCACTGGAGGACCAAATTATAACAAGAAAAAATATGGTGGGGTTTATTGTGCTCAAGGTGGTTTCAAGGCTTGGGTATTAATTTCGGGTGAAGACAAGCGAGGACCAGAAAAACGTCTGCGTTCCAAGGCTAGGGTATGACGACAAAATCAGCCTAAAGTTAGATCTTTGCAATGAAAGCTACTGAACAATTTTTTTCTTGTGCTGATTATGTTGTACAAGACTGGTACTGAATTTTGAACCGCTCAAAGGATAAAATCCTGAAGTGTAACCATCCAAATAAAAGCAACTGAGCAGTACTTTTTCTAAACTCTTATATTACGCCCAGAGGTTTAGCATAGACTTGAATCAACCTCGATTTTCTATGGCAGGCCCGCGTTACACAATTGGGTATACATAAAATTAGCTGTACCTTCTCATTTACATGTTTGCATCTACAAATGAATGGGAGTCACAAGCGGATAAAAAGTGGATGACAAGATGATGAAGACTTTGATGATGGCTATTAAGATCATAATGTTACTTAAAAAATAATAATAATAAATAGTTCTATTTAAAGTAAATAATCTATAAATTTAATATTCTACTTTGCACTCACAGTATCAACTCCCCCAGCCACCACATCAATTGCATGGCCATTTACTTCCTCAAGAGTCAGATCTTCTTTAGTGAGTAAATATGTTAACACTGAAACAACTAGTTTGAAATGAGAAGAAACAATAATTATTATTTTTCCCTATCCTATACCTGTCCATGATCTTTCTCTCTCAGTCCCCTCCCCCTTGAGTTAGTGCCCCTAGAGTCTTGTCTTTACTAAAAAAGTGGGCAATGGTTAGTAGAGCCTCTGGTCTACTATGACATAAGCACTTGATCACGACAAACTTGAGGAAAAATACATTGGGAGACAGTACTCACGATTAACAAATTGGGTGAAATCATCGAAAATAGCCCTATAGTCATTTAAAGTGACAGATACAAATAAATGGGAAAAATTATTTGGAAGAAAGTCCACAGCACAAACCTTGGGAGTTATCAGAAGGATCAATTCCTTTCTCTGTCATTTCTTTCAATTCCTTCATCTTTTTGTCAACAAAACCCTGTCCAATGTCTAGGATAGTATCACCACACTTCAGAAACCTTTTAAGTAAAGGTGTATCAAAGTACTGCCGAGCAAACCTGCTTACTGCACTGAAAAGGAGCTTGTAGGAAAGAGCAAAGAAGCTTTGAACCTCGTTGATAAATAGCAGCGCTTCCGGTGGGGGCGAATCATCATACAACCCAAGACGGGTGTCAAATGCCACTGTACTAATACCTGGGCAAAAAAAATTAAATGAACATTAACCTGAAGTTAGATATTTTTTGTTTGTTTTACTCTGATTGGGTGGTTCTTTGGAATAGTTGGGTTTTCACATAATAAACTATATATAACAGAGACTGTTTAGCCAACAGCCCCCCACCACCCCCACCGCCCCCCTCCCTCCAACCCTGTGCTTTCTATGTAAGTGCTGCTTTGAAGGGTATAAGTAATATAGTGCTTGAGGCTTTTAGTCAAGGCTCACAGGGAAACTGGAAACTGACACTTACTAACATGAACTGGCTAATTAATGTTTAACCCTCAACTCAGTTTTAGTAGCATCAATAAATAGAAAATTCAAGTCTAGGATAAGGAGGATTTGGGGAGTTTAGTCTAGTATAAGGCAGCAAACTTCAGTCGATTTAGATCTGGTATAAAGGCTCACAGTTCCAGGGACCCAGTACTAAGCACATTCCCATCCCAACATTCTTAGAGTATGGTAGTCCTCCCTTCAGTTCTTAGCAAAATGGAGCACCAGTGGATAATCTAGAGGAGGGACACACCAGGTTACCACTTCTACCTTGTTGTTAGACTCCACCCTGTGAAACAGGGATAAACTGCAAATAATCTGTATACTATTACAAATCTATACACAATCAGAATCTGCAGATCTGTAACAGATTTGTCACCAGATCTGCTGGTTTCCTGAGGGTTAACTGCTACATTAATTTTAGTCAGACATCAAGTGCCACCTTTTTTTTTTTTTTTTTTTTTGGCAGCACATAGCTAAATTGCATTCTAGGAAGCAGTAAAGTGAGATTGGATGACAGTATTTGAGACTTATAAGGGTGTAAACTATTCAGTGGTGCCTCAGTGTATGTGTATAGTAACACAAACTTACTTTCAGTTGACCATTTACTCAATTCCCCTTCCAAGTCAGGAATGTGATCGTTTGGTCCACAAGCATTGTTCAGTTTAACAAACCTTGCTACTGTATCCTTGGTAACAGCATTAAAGCTATCAATATTTTCCTCTATTATTTTTGGACGCATTATTTTTGGGGCGATACTTTTTCGTATCCGGTACCATTCTTCTCCTTCCCTATATTATCAAAACAAATCACGTGAGTTTTCAGACAGTAATTCGTTCTATACCGTCAATATACCCTATTCAAAAACATTTCACTGATAGACAATATTATTGGCTATGGGGTTGGGGAAAGGGGTATAGTTAAAGTACCTGAGTTTGTGTAATACTTCATCTTACAATTATTTGGCCACATTTTTTCCTTTGATCATAATTCAGGCTTACAGTGATATCAAGAAAGATGTTAGGCTGACATAAAGTGTAAAGGGTGAAGTTTTCAAAGATTTGAGTACTCACTGTGATTAGCCTGTTAAAAAGCCATTATTTGTCAATTTACCTATCAGGTTGTGGGGAAATTTAAACCTTTGGGGGCCCAGAATGATGGCGTTGGCCCTGTTTCGCAGATGTTGGTAACCCGGTTTAGATTACATCTGTGTCACAGGTTAACATGAGCAGAAAAAATAGAAATACTCAATGTGATTTGTGGGGTGGGGTTAGTATTAGGCTCCTATTAAAGCATGCAGTTTTAAATACTCAGCCCATATTGACTTACATATTCAAACTTTCCATCCTCACCACCCCAAAGATGGTCTCCTTTACATTACCACCCAGGGTGGACTCAAGAAAGGAATGTACATCGCTTTGAAGCAGCCATGTGCAGTGGAGGGGATTGCATGAATCCTGTCAAGCATTTGAGCTACCAATGAGACTACCCCTAAGGGAGACCAAAATCTGCAGTTTACACCGTTAATTAAGCAATACGACAAGCATCCGTGTTCTTTCCATATGAGAGTCCCCCGGCCCCACCCACCTTGGAGAGACAGAAATGAGTGCTCGAGAATGGGGTGTGGATTGGTGATGGGAGTAGGGTGAGTATTTAGAGAGCTCCAATTAGACCGGTACAAAATATTATTTACGTATCATCATTCACTTACGCATTAAAAACCCCGGGAAAATAATCCCTCCGTTTTCGATGTTCAATCCAAACTTCCATTGGCGGTCTGCGGGGATATCTTCCTTCGGAGCGGAAAACTTTCTCAAAATCATCAGGATCGATGATGTGTACCGCTGGGCTGCCAAAAAAGCTATCTTCCCGGAAAATAGGACCATGTTTCGTGAACAGCTGATTGGAGAGTTTGAACACTTTGGTAAAACCCTCAGTTTCACGAAAATATCGAATTGTAGATGTCAAGCCTGTCTCGAGCGCTGGAATGTCATTGAATGGTCGCGCTTCTCGTTCAGTGTTTTCAGCTGATTTTGTGCTGAGATCGTCGAAACTTTCCCGGTTTTCCAACGGACGTGCTTCTGTTTTTTGCCATCTCCAAAACGACGTTACACATTTAAAATGCCGAGCTTTTGGGATGACAACATTTCCTCGAAAGGAGTTACATGAAGAAAACATTTCGTTCACCTTATTCCCGCGGGATTGCTTCAATCTAAGTGGAGATCGCCTACAGTCTGTTCAAGAGCCTGCCCTCTTGTGTTGTGTAAATTGAGGCTTCAAACGGCAACGTGAATGGTCCACTTTACGACCACTTTAAGACACAACGGTTTCAAAACTACATGATTTTAGCTGATCACGCTGATAATTGTAAAGTGATTAGTACCCAGGCTTCACTCCGAACAGTGATGCGAAAATAATTTTTCTCTCTTTTTTACCATTGATATATAGTTCCGTGGAACTGTTATGAAATATAGTCTATTGACGTAGAAACCTTAAAAGTATTGAACCGTAAGCTGTAAGCAAAGTTAACTGTAAGATTTCTTATTGCGCCCACCAAATCAGGTCAAGTAAGGATCTAGTACAGTCTTTTAGGAGAAGGCCCCGCTAGCGGCGAGGAGTGAGGAAGGCGGCTGTTTTAGCAGGCTACTGGTACTACAGTAGCCTACAGAACAGACAGAACAGGCGTTATTTGGCGAGTGAGGGATGAGCGCGAGGCTTTAGGCGGGCGTGGAGCGCAAGACTTTTGCGACGACGGACTACAACAGTAGAAGCCCACGCTCGGTACCTCGGTTAGTTGCCAGCACCTCTTTGCTGCTCGTTTCAGTCTCCTCATTGACATGCCCGCTCTAATCAGCAGTAATGATTTTGTAAGGCCGATTTCTTTTTAGCGCTAAGGGTATGAGTTTCCTTGAAATAGAAGATAGAAAAGCCGGGAAGGGAAAGAAAAGAAACGATGAGATGTAGTTTGCATTCATGAGTAAAATGAAATGCGCTACCTCCATGGTCAAACCAAAATACTGATAAAAACGGCTTTTATGCCCTATTCACACCATCAAAAATGAAAAACGGAAACCGAAAACTGGAACACTTGCAGGATTCTATACAATATTTTACTCAAATGAACTTCAACATGTCTTCTAAACTGCACAAAATTCAACTTGAGCCAGCGACTAGCTTTTATGAGAGAAAAATTTTAAACTGTGATATAGGATCATTTATACACCTTGAAAACCTGTTCAAATAAACCCTGACCAGATGCTTCTTGGACGGTGCAATAAGAGAGCTTTATGTCTGAAAAAAAGGCTACTGACAACACATTCTGTAAATAACTCAAACCGATCGGTAAGAGTTAATACAGATATTACGATTTATAAGTAGGTATAGCTGCTTCTTCGGGACATTTGTTAATTGAAAATAAATTTCACACGAGAGTATGTCAATTATCTTGAAGCAGATGTTCAGTGAAACGAACTTTAAGGGCCACTCCTCAATTGAAAAGCTCAAGGCAATGACAATTCTAATTTAATTTGTTCTTGTTTCCGATCTCATTGCCGAAATGTGGTGGCTGTTGGTATATATCTTAACATTTCAGCAAGTCTTTCTTGCAGAGAGGTGAGGATTGAATTGTCGTGCCAATATCCTTTTTTTCGTTGGTTTTTGAAATTTTGCTCTCAAGCTATATTTCATTCTACCACTGTCAACGGAAAAATGAGCAATGCATGATCCGTGAGGAGCAATACCATGTATGTCAAATTGTGTTTTTCTGAAATGTCAGTCAACGCCTCAGATATAGTGTCGGCCGACTTTGCAGAAATACAACCATGCTCTGTATGTTTAAGCGTAACTGCTTAAATTATCATGATACGATGATAACATCGGGTAATTTTTGTTTTGCAGCGAGAAGGTTATTCGTGCTACTCCTAGTCTCGAAGCTCATCTGGAGTTTTTGCACGGATTAGAGGGACAAGGCATTAAGGTATAATAACTGCAAGGGGCTTCGTTATCTGTAAACTTGTGTCAAAAATTCCAATTTTGCTGTACCAAGCCGGACTTTCAAAGAACACTTGTTAGTGAAATTAAGGTTTTACTCTCGTTTCCGGCGTCAACTATGCAGAGTTTTTAATTAGTTTTCTTAGCAGCTATGCGCCCCACGTAACTGGTAATCTAACAAATACTTGGATTCTGGATCTTCACTGTGGATTCCGGATTTTAGGTACTGGATTCTTGGTTCCTTATCAGTGGAACTTAGATTCCGGATTCCAATAGCCAACGATTCCGTTTCCAAATCCTAGAATTCCGGATTCCACAAGCAAAAAATTCATTTTCAAAATTTAGTGTATCATTCCGTAGATTGATTTCTGGACGGAGCCAAGCAAGCTTTTCCAGCCTGTTGATATCGAAGTCGCTGATGAAGATTTGGGCACTCTCTCCTCCCTCCTGGACGACAATGGCATCGCGTTCACTATTCAAATTGACGACGTTCAAAAGTTGATCGAAGAGGAACTGCAGCCTGTTTATGTTCGTTCTGGGAGCTGGCACAGTGAATATCACAACCTTGAGGAGGTACCATGAGAGAACGAATATATGTTTTACGTACTATTGAGGTTTCTAGGTAACTGCCCACCCACCCCTGCCCTAAGTCAACATTAACACTTACTTCTCGCTTAGGGCAAAACTGTGACTCAGGGGAGGGGTAGGTGGTCTTTTACAGAGAGTTTTCTGGGAAACTGCCCACCTACCCCTTCCCTGAGCCAACATAACATTCACTTCTCACTTGGGCAAAATTGTGACTTAGGGGAAGGGTAGGTGGTCTGTTACCCAGAATAATCCCGTACTCATATATTTAACGAATATAGCTGATAAAACAAAATTTTGTATAATCATGTTAGAGCGGTTTTCATTTGAGTGTCGAAAAGTAATCGGTTTTGCACTTTCTACACGATGCGATTGGCTTAAAAGATTCGCGCCACTATTTCATCCAATCAGAAGTAAAACCAAAACCAATTGTGACGCGCTCGCATGCATTTTCCCGCGCTTTGCGTCAGCCACATGTAATTACTTCGAGTTTTGATTGGTTCAACGTATTTTCTGTGTCCTATGTGATTGGCCAGAGTAATTACTTTGGTTTTGGTTTTACGACACTCAAACGAAAACCACTCTAATAGATTCACTCAAAGCTTTATGAAGTTCAAAGAAAGTACAGAAGCATGGCGTCTGTAGAATTACTTGGCAGTTCTCACGAAAGGAAGAAGATGCTGGCTATTAAAGTGAGTTCTCTAGGTCAAGCTAGGTCATATAAAGAAAACTATATAGTCGACTTTATTTACTTACGATATACTTTCTGACTGGCCAATATTAGTTCGTTATCGAGTTGATTATATCTGAAAAGGACAGAACAGAGATTAACAGACGTATTTTACTCATTTATTTTTTCTCCGTTGTTATAAATTTGGCTTGCATCGTTGTTGGGGCAGCACTAGTAGCCGCCATATAAGCGTTTTAAAAGATGTATCAGAATCAAAATTTCGTCTGATTTCACGCAAGGTACTTGCCTCATTTCAAGTGAACCATGTGATATTGTACACTTGTGGGCCCGGGGGGCCTGCCCCCTCTTATCTTTAGACTAAACAAAGGCAAGAAGGATCGAAACAAGTTTTTTATACCACCCCCCCCCCCCCCACCCCACCCACTTATCTCAGGGTCTGGATGGACCGGGCCCGCTCCCTTATTTGAAGATCTGTATCCGCCACTGCTCTATATATGTAGCCTGATTTATATACCTACCGAAAATTGCAGCAGAAAGTGAAAAGACGCAAAAAAGGCCACTTTTTTGCAGCTTGAAGGCCGAAAATCACTTTTGATTTAAAGCAGCAGAGATTAACAACAGTATTTAACCTAAAAACTGTATATCTGTGCTTAGATACGAGGACGTCACAGTTCACGCAAGCCAGTGTTTTTTATTCAATGTGGGATTCACGCCAGGGAATGGGTGTCTCCTGCTACCTGCATGTACATCATTGACCAGGTAGAATCTCTTACATTCCTAACATTTATGCATGGCGCATGGCCAAAGTTTAGCCAGGTACAAACTGGCTCATATCTCCAACCATCCCTTTTACCTTTAAACAACGTCACGTTGCCATGGTAACAAAATTTCTGAATCCCAATAAACCGTGGTCTTGCAAGTATGGCAGAAAACAACGAAAAGCATGTAAGACTTTCCAATGCATGATTTTAATGAGGAACAAAACGGTAGCTCATACTATTCTTCACATAGTTCCACAAAGCAAATGGCAGTCTCTGTCAAGAAAGTCTGTTAAGATCCAGAAATTTTGCTCCTATGGCAACCTCACGGCGCACTTCTCCTCTTTATTGAATACACTTGTTAAGGAGGTAGATGGAAAGGAGAGAAAAGGACTATCTCCTTCCCATCGTCCCTTTCGCCGAGGTACCGTTCAAGTCCGACTGCGACCGTTCCCATGTGTAATTATGATAATATTTTGTTCTAATTATCTAACCGAGGGAGCCCATTCCTTATAAGCCCGGTGGCTTCTCTTGGGCTTCCTCGCCATGAGAGTTTAACTAATTAGATTTTATTTGATTTGTACAATTTTTGGCAAACAAAACAATAAATAATAAACAACTTCAGTGACCTCTTACGAGAAAGACAAGAGACGACTGAGGACGAGTCAGCAAGTACCAATGAGTGTAAGGATATGACATTCAAACGACTTAATAAAAAAAAATCAATCTAGTTCCTGTTAATCTTTGTGTTCTTTTTTAGATGACGCAGAGGTATCGTACTGATGATTCAGTCACGCAGTTGTTGGATAAGATTGACTTTGTTATTCTACCTGTCCTCAATGTGGATGGATATTCCTACACATGGATTGACCCGGTAATGATCTTTTTAGTTGTATTTCCTTGATTCTTACAATTGATTATTTCCTGGGAGGGGCTTATTTTCGGAATTTTACGGTTGTTTTGTCAACGTGTTTTAACGTCCTTTAGAAACTTGATATATGAACGTTGAGCCTTTTCTGACTTCTCTTTCTTTCTTTCCTTCTTTCTTTCATTTTTTCTTTCAGCTTTTTCCTTTTTTTTCTTTTTACTGATTCCACTCATTCTTTTGTTAAAGAGAAATAGAAGATATCGGTTGTGGAGGAAAAATCGTCGCCCACATAGGCGCTACGGTTGTCATGGCGTGGATTTAAATAGAAATTGGGGATATGGCTGGGGAGGTAGGATGATAAGATATTTTGTTGTTAGCATTACAGTACAGGGCCAACGAACTGACAAAATTCGTTTGCTATAACGAGATTTCGTTATATCGAGGTTCTTTTTCATATATTTTACTATTACTAAGGCAAATACTGTCGTTCGTTATACCAAGGACTTCGTGAAATAGAGGTCCGTCTGTTTTTTTCACCGCTGAAATTAAAATTTAATAAAAGGTACAAACTGCCACCAAATTCAGTAAAACATAAAAATAAACGCTCAAAGGTATAAATGACACAGAAAATACAAAAAGCGAAGCACAGATGGCCAAACTTGAAGAAGATGGAAGCGGATTGCTATTGTGATTTTTGATTTTGTCATTCACAAGTAATTTCTCAATTTTAATGGCTAATTGAAAAATGAGCTAGGCAGCCCCTTTAAAGACGTAATTTTGCGGTGTCTGCGCATGCCTGCCTGACAATGGTGTCGACAGCAGATTCGTTGTTACTAACTAAAGCTTATTTCTCCTTTTGTATTTCCAGGCTCTGGGGCAAGTTGGCGTCCTTGTGATAGCACATTCAGAGGCTCCAACGCCTTCTCTGAAGTAGAAACCAGAAACGTCCGCAGGTACCTGGAACGACTGCAACAGTTGAAAGGGTTTATCGATTTCCATGCCTACAGTCAAATGTGGTTCATTCCTTGGGGATACACAGCCAGAGATACGGCTGATCACAATGAGCAGGTATGATATATATTTAAATTAACATAAATACCAGGTGACTACCGCACAGGTTGTCGAAACGTCAGTCACTGTCAACAACAGTCCTATTCAGACTGTTATTCAGGGCCCAGTTGTTCGAAGGCCGATAAGCGCTCAACCCGGAGTTAAATTTAACCCAAGTTTCTTTTTCTTGTTTTCAAAAGCATTTTCTCGGATAATTTTCTGTGCTATTTTTAGAGCTTCTAATCATCAACTTGTAGACAAAAAGAATTAAAACTGAAATGCTTTCTGAGCTTTCATATCTGAATTCAAATATCGCACTAACCCTGGGTTATCTTAACCCAGCTTTGAACAACTCGGCCCAGGACTATGTTCACCAGGACGATCATACTCAACCTACTTTGTTAAATGACTCCTGGGTTCAAACCGTTCACGCAGTTAAATATGTTATGATTTCATACGACGGCTATCTACCAGGAGCCACTCTTTTAACCCTTTCGCTGACGGAGTGTTTGATGGAGTTTTGTAAGGCGACTCTAACTTTTGAGTCTATGCACGAATCATATGATGTGACCATTCAAATGAACGTTCTCCGCCTGTACTTTCACATGATGCCATTTGTTTCTCAAAATTGTAGAAAATGAAATTCGGAAATGAAATTTGCCTTTGGCCACATTTGGCAGTGTAAGCCTGTAAATGTTGTTCTGATCCTGTAAATGTTTCCTCTTAATTTGTTGCCAGATGAGGGTTGCTAGGATTGCCTCCGAAGCCATCACAAGGAAGCATGGAACTCGATTTCAATATGGGTCGTCTGCTGCTTTACTCTGTAAGAAAAGTGTTAATTGTAAAGTTTCCCGTCTTTAAAACATTTCCTGTTTCTTTGTAGTTTCTCTGAGCGTATAAATACGAAGAGATGTTTATTCTAGCAGATAGCACCTGTTATCCGTCCAGTAGTTCCAGGTTAAGGCAGCAGTTCTTCTATTTTGCTTTCGCAATGAACACTGTTTTCTCCCGCTCTGTACTATTAAAAAAAGCCAACGCGCCTTGCGTCCCCTTTACAGTCGATATCATTGTGAGTGACGTAATTCTTGCTGATATCTGGAAATGCTTTCAAAACGTGGTCTTAACAACCTGGTTTAAAAAAAAAGCAGCAGGATTTGAGCCAATCAGAAACCGAGAAATATTTTGAATGAATAGTAATCATGCATTTTATTCCTTCGAGCGTATAAAGATGGAAATGAGATACATGCATTCGCTACTTTAAAAGGATCGAGAACGAAAATGCCTGAGCCGAAATGTGCCCGCTGTTGTTTCTGGGATCGCTGCTGGGGGCGCGCCGGTCATCTATTGGTCATTTTTCCCGCCCTGGTAACAATCCCAGAAGTCTTTGCGAAAGCAAACTCGTTCCAATCTCCTTCTTGATTCTAAGTGGCGAATTCGAGAATCACACTAAGTTATAAAATGTTATTGCTGATTTCTAGATGCCGCTAGCGGTGGTTCGGAGGACTGGACCTACGGACAACTGGGAGTAAAGTACTCATTCTCGGTGGAGTTACGTGATACAGGGCGTTACGGCTTCCTTCTTCCGAAGGAACAAATTATCCCGACAGGAGAGGAGACGTTCGAGGGTTTGAAAGCATTGGTCAAGGCAATGGTCATATAGTTAACAGGCCAACTATTGATACATGTACGAGCTAAAGTATCAATAAATCATACATGCTTACAGGCAGGATGTCGTGTTTTGCTTTTTTGTTCAATGTTCTCCGGCCTCGTGTCCTCGGGACGTGGCAGTTGACTTAACTTATTCTAAGGACCTGTTTACATGGAGGTGAGTGACCCCAGGTAGGTGAGGTAACCCGCTTAGATGGGGTAACCCGCCTGTCCATATACTCCATTACGTTTTCATGATAGGTTGGGTAACCATATGACAGATTATATGGGCCCCGACGGGCGGGCTACCCCACCTAACCGGGTTACCTCACCTACCTGGGGTCCCTTACCTCCATGTAAACGGGTCCGTAGGGATGTATTTCCGGGGATTTATATCCCTCTGACCAGGAACCGTCGGAAGATTTGTCGTCGCCGTCGTCTTTGTTGTCGTTGTTGTCGATTGTTACTTGGATCAGCGTTGTCGTCTTCTTACCTAACAGTTTTTGGGGGGTTGCAGTACACTTTAATTTTATCTATCTTGAACTTAAAATATTTCGTTTACTGAAAAAGAAAAGCCTAAATCAAATACTGCAATTAAAAAGGGTCATAATTTATTTTGTGGTGGCATATCTATGTTTTATACGCATTACAAATAATAGCTTTTCAATTCAGATTTTTAATCACATGTACTGGAAATAACTGAAACTGCCGAACTCGCTCTTACAGCGCGCATTCTCTTCACAGTCCGACTTCATTATTTAACAAAAACAAACTGAAAACTCGGAAAATGCACTAATCTTAATAAAACAGGACTACTCTGTATATAATGAACGCAAGGTCATAGGAGTTCGTTTGTCTAGAAAAAAAAAAGAGAGATTGAAATACATCTTTTGTGCGTCGTTTGTCTCGAGTAGGTATATTTTTGCATAAGTATATTTTTATACTTGACACAAATCATTATGATTATCGGAAAAGTTGGTTGTTCGTAGAAGCAACTAAACTATTGAAATAGAAATATCGCTATAAATCTGATATAAAATCCGTAAAGAATGCATAACGATGCGATGCAAGTTAACATAAAGTCAGATTTAAAAATACCGAAAATGTAATAGGTCTTCATTTAATGACCTTTACTTTAATCCATCTCATTTATTCTGGCTTTACTGCAGTGCAAACTGCAGTGCTATTTACCTTAATGCTGCATTCAATTTGCATAATTATGTAGGTACACTTTCAATTGGACTCACAAGGACACATTACAGCCTTGTTTATGGATAGCAATTACAATTCCTTTACGAAAGAGAGATAAAATATAATATTTTTACGGTCTATTGAATGGCATGGTTCAGTGTTAATACATGATTTGTCTAGTTGTACGTTTTCTTTTAATTAAACAACAACAGAATTAAAAATGGACATCCTAGTGTTTAGCCGCTCTCAGATTTTGGTGTACAGGACGTAAGGAAATAGGTTTAATAATCTCTTCTTTTATAATCTGAAGAAACTATTGTTTGCAAATATCTCAAATAAGCTGCTTTTTAAAATAAGGTAAATTCTTTGTCTATTTTTCCTTGCATTAGATCGTCCGATTCAAGGACAGCGCCGTGAGATCAAAGCAGGCGGCTTGTATTTCGTGCTGATTACTCAGTTCTGAGAGTGACTTTTAATTCAACAATGAGGCAAATATAATGCATTAGCACCATGAGTCGAACAGGTATTTCAAGCTCCATTTTAGTCAACTCTTCTATGCGCACCTGCTCTCATCAAACGGATTCATGACGCGCTTGAGAAATCCTAGAACTGAGCCGATAAGCGCTGTTACGATGTTATGTTCGATTCCAAGCCCAGGATATATAAACAGCTGATTTCTTCTGAGGTAAATTATGAATTGTTAAAACTTGAAAAATTTTATTTTTACTTATTTCTTTGTTACTATAATTATTTTATTTCCAAATTCATGCGACAATCAGCACCATAGTATATGCGATGTCTTAGTCATATTCGAAACGTACTCTTCGGTAATATAACAGTTCGATTCTGAATTGTGCATGCGGATCACCGAGAATTAATTTTCTCTCTCCTTGTTTTAAAAAAATATTTTTTGAAATGGTTTGTTCAGACTATATAACTACATGTCAATCACTGTATAATTTGAAATATATTAAACAAGCTCCATTAACATTTATCCTTAAGTGAAAGAACCAAATATGGTCCACAAATTCATCAACAATTCTGTGTAATCAAGAAGATGTTTTGGACATTTTATATATGCGGTCGGTTTTTGGTTTCCAACTGTCTGAAGTGAAGGAAATATGATTTGTTCCAAGTGACTGTGATTCCAGATTCACTTTTCGAATTGCCAGTATTTTCGCCGCAACACGCATTATTAATTCATTCTTTCTTTCCCTTCAGCATTGTCTTATCTGAAGTTTCTTGCCTTATCTAAATTGAAAGTGAAATACGTTCAGATCTGAATTCCAAATATTTTTTTTCGCTCTTGCTAAGTTAGGGAAAATCCCAACCTTATTTTCAGAGTATTTTTTTTTCTAAATTGAAGTGAATATAAATTATTTTTTCCTAATTGCATTAGCACTGTCCACTTATATTAACAGAACTTCCTAAGTTGTGTTAAGCCTTAAGAAACGCTTTGAAACCACAACTTCCTCAATTCGTTCCCAAAGCTCGAACGAAGGAAATAATAATAACAACTAGAAAAGAATGTCTTCATTGGTTGTATGAAAACGGTACAGCGCAGCGGGTCATCGATTTCATACAGAAATCATGCATGGAATTAAAAGTGTATATCTATTATTTTTTCCTTGTTCATTCCTTTTGTTTTGGTCATAGTACTACGTCTTAAGGCCTGATTCACTGTGCAGCCTGCCCTCCTACGAAAACCAAGACATGAAAAGTGAAAACCTTCGCCTTCCTTTGATTCACCATTTTCTTCTGTTTTTGGTGTTTCTGTTGGATCACGTGAATGCGAAAAACTTCACTGAGTAAGTCTTTAAAACTCTTAAAATAATTAAACGCACCTTGTTTTCTAGCGCGCCAAGGATGCTGCTATTTTTTAAAACGCCGATCTACAGGATCTAACAGTCACATCCATCCATCCATCCATCCATCCATCCTTCCGTCCATCCATCCATCCATTCATCAATTAATTAATTAAATAATCCATTGATTAATCAATTAGTTTACTTATTGTTTATTTATGATTTATGATTATTGATTTTTGAAAAGCCATGGTCTTGAGTTCAGGGTCCAAATATCAGATGTGCAATCCGTCATCGAGCAACAAAAAGGAAACCATGGTACCAAGCAAAGACTGAAGTCATGGTCTGAAAAGTACCATCAGTTAGACGAGGTGAGATAATCTAACAGATACATACATAGAGAATAAGGAAATCAAAATTTTTAAATGTCGCCCGAGAGTTGGTGTCACCCCAAATATCAATATATTCCTGAGATTTTAAGAAAGCAACTCGATCAAGACTACAGTTAAACTCACCCAACACAGACGTTCCTGGGCCTTTGACGCGCCTGTTCGAAAACTATCAATTGTGTTGCCCTAAGTAAGGGAATCCAAGACATTCTTGGATTCTGGATTCCAGGTACTGCATTCCGGTTCTTGGTCAGCGGAATTTGGATTCAATCGTCATTGGGATTCCGAATTTCTTGAGCTGTATTCCAGATTCCAACGCTAAGGATTCTGGATTTCCTGGAATCCAGATTTCCTTACTTTGGGAAGAATCTAGAATAGGTCATTTTCTTGTCGCTTTACCTGATGAAATAACTTACAAAAAGTATAATACATTCTGATTTTCAATGTATCCTTGAAGATCCTCACTCTGCTCAGAGAGACGGCTGATAAGCATAAACGACGAGTCCGCCTGTTTTCTGTAGGAACATCTTACGAGGGACGCCATTTGTTTGCCGTGGAGGTAAGAATTTTTTTTGCCACATCCGTGATAAAAACATGAAACCTTGCAACCGTACAAACTTAATTTGCGAATTTCTAGTTACTCGGATGGTTGATAAAATGCTTCAGAAACAGGTCAAACTTTTTATCGTATATCAGCGTAGGTTAGGTAAAACAAAGAGATAAGGTTAGCAAGGTAAATTTATGCATATCAGTTCCAGGACAGTCTTTCAATTTTCTTCAAGGCGCGAACTTTTGAAATTATTGATTATTGGCCTATTTGTCCTGGAGAAAAGATAATGACGCCATTTTTTATTGTTTAGATTAAGGCAAATCAAGATATTGCAAAACCACTTGTGTTTATAAACTGTGGAATTCACGCGAGAGAATGGGTGTCCCCAGCAACATGTATGTACGTCATTGAACAGGTCAGGAAATGTTTTGATGACAGATTACATCGTCCGTTATTACATTTGTTATTTTCAAGCCGTTAGAGTGATTATACATTTGTAAACTAAAGTTAACCTATGACGGAAATATTGGGCTGAATATCAGCATAATTTTACCAACCCACGATTAACCCCTGTGACCAACCCACCATGAAGTTCCAGTATAGCGTGCGTTTAAAACTGGGACGATAAAGAATTTTGTTGAAAATACGATTCTATGAAATGTTTTATATTATCATTTTATAAGTTTAACTTTAATCATATCTAATTAATAATCATCTTTAAGTGTAAATTGCGTGTTCGTGTTTGTTTTGCAAATTGTATTTGTCTTGATGAGCTAGGGGACAGTTGTAAAACTGGAACGTACCCCTGCCGATATCCGGATCACGATATCCCTGGCATGCCACTTATTGAATTAAAACGATATAACTAACCATAATATTCTTATTTTCTAGCTAGTTTCTCTGTACCCAGTTGATGATTCAGTAAGGGAAGTTCTTAATAAAGTCGATTTTGTCATTTTGCCGGTGTTCAACGTAGATGGATATGTTTACACTTGGGAAAAGGTAGGGTAAATTTAGGGCCTGTTTACATGAAGGTGGGGGACTCCAGGTAGGTGAGGTGACCTGCGGCGGGTCACCCCACCCATCATGTAAACGTGATCAAATTAAAATGAAAGATTATATGAACAGACGGGTTACCCCACCTAAACGGGTTACCTCATCACTGAACCTGGGGCCCCCCACCTCCATGTAAACAGGCCCTCAGTAGTTAGAGACTCCTGATATAATTAGAGCCTAGATAATTGATAGGGAATTTAAGTAGTCCGCAGAATTTTGCTAGATGAAGATCTACTCATGAGAATAACGAGCTCAGCTAAGTAATGTGACGAAAACACCAGTTAAACAACTGCAGTAAAGAAAGTATGAAGAGAGAAACCACTCAAGGTTGAAAGAAGTTTAAAAGGGGTGCGATGAACAAGAGTAAAGTACAATAGAACAACAGTTAGGTATAAGCTAAACAAATGCGGTAGGAATTAGAGGAGTGAATTTGACTGATAAGAAAGATACATAAGATTTATTAGTAAAAGAGGCATACGCTTAAAACTATTAAGAACCGAAGCCGAATCGGTGGAAGATGACACTGGCTTTAGTATCATTATTCCAAAATGACAAAGGTGGGAAAAGAGGGCATCATTTTAACAAAGCATTAGACTTCTCCCTTTTAGATAGATTTCTCAAAAGAATTTTACTAGTCAAATGAGCTTAGAACTTTACTTTATCGAGTGGTCTATCTAAAAGACTATACAAGTTAATACTTCGACGCATTATTAATATACGGTATCTAATTTATTTGTTCAAAGGATCGCATGTGGCGTAAAAACAGAAGTGGACAACATGGCTCGAAATGTGTTGGTGTGGACCTTAACCGGAATTGGGGTTTTCATTGGGGAGGTGAGTCAGTATTCTTCTTATACAAAGACCAATTAACGACCAACAGTACAATAAATCCCAGTTTAGGTTGCAGCCTTGAAGGCCTGCACAAAAACAAAAACAAGATCAGTAAAACTTGTTGTCCAACCCTTGTTTTTTAACCGTGTTTCTTTGAATTTTTCATTAAGTGAGAGGAGCAAGCAGTGATCCTTGCAGCGAGGCTTTCCACGGTGAAGAGCCTTTGTCAGAAAAGGAGGTTCAGAGTGTTGCTAGGTTCCTCGAGTCACAAAAGAAAAGGCTGGTCGGCTACCTGGATATTCACTCGTATGGTCAGATGTTGTTGTTTCCATGGGGATATACACAGGAACAAAGTAAAGATCATATCGAAATGGTAAGGATTATAAAAACAGTGGCCGATCCAGGGGAGGGGTCCGAGGGGCGCGGCCCGTCCTTATTGTTAGACGAAACTGAGGCCCGAAGGGCAAAAAAAAATTTTTGTTACCCCCCCCCCCCCTCCCCTCCTTATCTGAAGGTCTGGATTCGCCACGGAAAATTATTAAAGTAGAACGAAATGCAGTAACAGATGGGAATCGAAGCTTTCCTTCCTCACCCCTTTCAACGACTGAGGGAAATCGACTGTGCTTAACCTTAACTTCACTGAATTTAGTTTAATTAGATTTTGAAATGATGTTTCACAATTGACTGGCCCGCATGTAGCAAAAGCTAAATTTGCTCCTGGAAAATACATGCAACAAGTTTTGAAAGGCTGATAAGACTAACTATAAACTCATCGAATCTTCTCGATTATTGAGTCTCATCTTTTTGTGTGTTACTAAATTGTTTGCTATGTGGCAATCTAAAAGCATATATGGTTATTTATGTTTGAAAGACACCATAGTCTTAGTTTATATTTTGTAGTGTTCCATACTAATTTATACAGTAAACGACGACACCAACAACAAACAACAATGACAATGAGAGCCTGAGAAGAAAACAGCCAACACTCTCGCAAACCACTAGCCATACGCCGGCGCGTAGCGAGATAACGATTGTTCTCTTTGGCTACAACAACAAACTCCACCTTTGATTCATTGAAGATTTGAACCACCCTACAACTCCATTTGCCTAGGAGTGATTAACTACTGATGAATTTTAGTGTTAGCGTCCAAAGCATTACCACTTTAATGCTACAGTTATATCAAATGAATTGAGCAAGCAAGCGATGCAACTGGTTGCAAGGCACTGATCTACAAAAGATAAATAATATTTTCTTCCTTTATTATTTTTATTCCAGGAGAGGGTTGCCATGGCAATGGCCAATGCAATCAAATCTCGTGGTGGCTACAATACTAGTTACATATTTGGTCAAGCTTCACATATCTTATGTACGTAACAAAATAGCTATTTTCTGGCATTGAGGAACTCATCATTTTTGATCGGTTGTTGAACTTCATTTCCCTTCATCTCTTCGAGAGGAAAACCGTAGCTATAGATTAAAATCTAGCCAGGCAACAATAAAATAGCGTTGTCTGTGAGGACAGACATCTCATCTAACCCTAACCCTAATCTTTCCTTCACCCCTTCACTTTTTTGTGAGTGTCTAGTCAGTAAATAATTAATACTTTCTTTTATTTATTTTTAACAGATACGGAATCAGGGACAACAAAAGACTATATTTATGGGCATTTGAATGTTAAGTACACATTTTCAATGGAGCTGAGAGACACCGGGAAATATGGTTTTCTTCTTCCGCCCAGACTAATAGAACCTACCGCAAAGGAGGCATTTGAAGGAATCAAGGCAATGGTCGAAAATATCAAATTGGATAAAGAGTCTGTCATCAGTTTGATTAGATAACTGTAACACGTTAATCAAATTAACGGTATGCTGAAATAAAACATGCTCTCCAGTGACCGAAGTATCAAGCGAATTTATTGCCTTTTATTACTTACTCAACCTTATCTTTTCTGGACTATGCCACAGGGAACTCAGCAATCAGTTTATAATATTTAAATGAAGATTAATTACTTTATCGATGATTGGAATTTGTTTTGTGTGGTTGCCATTTTGAATTTTGCGGTCAACTGGTACAAGGTCTGGGGTCCGTTTTTCGAAAGGCCCGGAGACTTTTCGTGCCCTAAGGCAAATTTTATAATCCAAACCTGTTGAATAGCAGCACAGTTCCTCACCTATAAAACCAGTCAATTCTGCTTCGTGAACTGATAGTTTCATTTTATTATTTTCAAAATTATTGACGAAACTCTGATCTTGAATGTAAACGCGGAAAACACAAAGCAGCTTTCCGCGCCCGAGAAGTTACCCGGACTTTTGAGAGACAGGCCCCTGGAGCCTAGATATATTGGGTGGTCTAGGACAGTCGGAAAACTCTCGGAAGATATAATCGTTTGCCGAGTTAAATATGAAGAGACACGAGCGACTCCGAAGATTTCTCGGTTCCCGGCTTCACACCAGCTGCTGACCGCAAATTTCAAAATGGCCACCATAGGTGAATCTGATTGGATGAGAGACTGCACTCCGACAAGAGACAAGATAAGCGTGGGATCTGGATACGAGATTAGCCCCAGGAAGCGCACCAAATTTGTCGAATAATCGATCACATTTTAAATATCGCAATGAAATGAAATAACCCAGAAGACTTTTGTAAACTTCCTAAAAATATATATAATAAAAACGAACAAACGAAACAACGCCTAAGCGACAACATAAACATCTGAAAGGCACGCCTTTGACTAAGTCCCGCGCAAAGCGCGCGAACTTAAAA
This sequence comes from Porites rus, assembly GCA_964035705.1. Lineage (NCBI taxonomy): Eukaryota > Metazoa > Cnidaria > Anthozoa > Scleractinia > Poritidae > Porites > Porites rus. The sequence goes on along the minus strand of OZ038004.1, from coordinate 21,227,287 downwards.
CCCCCGTCATATATTGAGCATGAAATGACTTTGTCAAAGACTGTGAGGTTACAAAGCAACCAAGATGGCGGACGCGTTGAGGCTGCAAATGAATATTCGACAAAATGCAGAAGAGTTGCAAGACGTTCTGCAAGATTTAAACAAGTGGGAGGACGAAATGAAGACCAAGGATAATGAACTCCTCAACTCAAAGATAGTTCACAAACAGGTTTGGGTTTAACTTGTTGACTTCACCTTTTTTCTGTTCAGGGCTCTAAATTCGATGCATCGAACTTTAAGCTTAAATTATTTAAGCTTAAAGTTCGTTGCATAGAAGCAACTTGTCGCTAGATCTCGCCCTAGAGTTCATCATCTTAATTTCGAGCTCCGTGGTTTAGGCATCGGTAAATTTTCTGGAAGCTTTATACATGAACAGATTTGAGGTGCCAGTATTCTTTGGGACGTTCGATTTTTTATCCGCATCCCCCGTTTAAGGATGACTACAATCCCAACCGGCAACCCTCCAGATTTTTACTGGCACCCTTTGAAAAATGAAATCCGAAGGGTTCATTTTTTGTCGGCACCTTTAAAAAATTTATCCGAAGGGTTAAAATTTTGTGGGCTTCTTTGAAGAAAAAAATAATTATTCAAACCTCCTTATTCCAAAACCCGCCATCCTAAGGTGGGTACAGATAAAAAGTAGAACATCCATACCGTGCTGTGTATGGTATGTTAAAGATGTTAATGGTTGTAAAATACAAGCTCCACATGTAATTACACATTCCCTTGGCAGTTTTTAATGTCCTCGGGAGTCACAATGGTGTTAGTAGTATTTATTAGGATTTGTGGAATCATTTTTGAACTGCTTAACGAGGTGTCCATTGTACAGGGGTGTTTGTTGAAAGCAGGGTTCTATGATAATTATTTATACAGTACCTTTCAAATGACAGCCTCAACATGCTCCTTGAAACTAATAATATTAATTATCATTCAAAGCTGAGAACCCACTATGTGACCTGCCAGTAAATGCCTACAAATAATGGTCTGCTCATGTGCAATGCTGTCCAACTGTGTTTTGCTGCAAATAATATTCTGCACATGCGTAAAGGAAACTGTGCTTTTCTCCTTCTTGCGATCACTCTTGTGTGAAAATGGCAGATCACTTTGCTTCCCAAGGATATTTATTAAACAGACAAACTCAGTGATCGAATGATAAAACAATTATTGAACTCAGTTATCACAAAATATCGTGATTTGTCAGTGTCTCACAGATGAATTATTTGCCTCAGCCTTTGGGTTCGGCAAATAATTGATCTGCTTGCCACAGACAAATCACGATATTTTGCTCACCCTCGTCCAATAATTGTTAAATATTCTGCTTCAGAGCCTTCCTCCCATCAGGAATCAATCTAACAGGGAGAAGAAGAAGAAGAAGGAGCAGCCGTTAGCTTCTAATAAGGATAATGTGTCAAAGAGCGAAGCACGAATAAGTTCATATGACTACAGATCATGGGATAAGTTTGATGTGGTAAGTTTCTGGTATCTGATGCACAGTACATAGTATAATTTAGAATCTCATGGGAATTTAATATTCATATCCTCAAAGGCAGATTGGTCTTTAGGCCAGCCCAGCATTACTACTGATATCTTTTTGCATTTTCACAATAGAGCTATTTGACTTGTAACTCAATGTTGTACCCAATTTGAATCTCGCGTGGTTAAGATTCTTTGTGTACATATTGTATTTGCTTTATAATGTGGCAATCACAATTAAATGATATGGAAATTCCTGAAACAAGACATTTTATTTCCAAAGGGTTTGAATTGGGTACAACATTGACTTAGCCAAATAGCTCTATTATATCTGGATGCTTGATGTTCTTTGTTAAAACATTTTCTTTAATTTTCAGGATAAGGTTTTAAAGGAAATGGATGAACAGGAGGAGATGAAGACATTTTCAAGCTCTGAGGAGGAAAGTGATGAGGCAGATGAAGACATTGAAAATGAGAGACGGTTGCAAAAGGCACTTTTTGAAAAGGACAAGGTTTGGATTGTTTCAGTTAATTGTTGACTAAACTTACAAGTTGATGAAAATAGTGTCTTCTACTGTAACTTAAAAGCCATGTTTTTGCTTTTGTTTTTAACATTGTCCTTTCATTCTAGACCCAAAAATTGTGTGACAGCAGACAGCAGAATTACATGTTGTATTAGAAGAGTTTTTCTGTTTCATAATACCGTATTTATTTGAGTAGGTGCCATGGGCGCTTATTGAACTTTTGGGCCTTGAGAGTGGGCACTTATTTGAGGTTGGGTGCTTTATCGAATAAATACGGTATCCACTTTTTGAAGATGGTAACCACACTTAAATCTCTCTAAGACAGACACCTTTGGGAGGGGTGCTAAGTGTCCATCTTAGAGAGAGATGTCTGTCTTATAAAGTCTGAATAATAAAGTTCGTAAAGAAAGGCAGGGACCAGCTCGAGGTGTCCATTTTACATGTGTCCATCTTACACAATGTATAGAGGTGTTGAGAGAGTGTGATAGAGAGAGTTGGCTGTTAATGTTTATTATGTTCTGTAGGGAAATGCTCTTTTCAAAGAAGGCAAGTATGAAGAGGCTATTAACTGTTACACCACAGGAATTCAACTTGACCCAACTAATGCTGTACTGCCTGCCAACAGAGCTATGTGTCTGCTGAAATTGCAGAGGTTTGTTGTGATTTTCCTGTATTTTTTACTCGTATTAAGGAGCATCATTAAGCCCAGGAGGTTGGTCTCTTAGCTGAGTTCATTAGAGCTCTGGTAGTCTAATCCAGAGGTTGTGAGTTTAATCGTTGCTGGGGTAGAAAACATTTCTCTTATTCTTGGGATGTTTACCATTGAAACAATCCTCCCTGGCTGAAATCTTGTGCATAAACATAAAACTATAAAATTTTACGTGGTGGAAGAACAACCGCTGCAAAGTTTGTCCAAATCAACTGAACATATTAAAAAGAGTAGAAAAATTGCATCACCCCAAACCAAAGCCCAACCAAAGCTTCTGAAATGGACTGGCGCAAATTGCGCTGGCTTTCCTATATAAATGTTAAGAATCCCTGGTCTATTTCACTTCCTTTTCTAGAGCTTGCACTCCCATCACTCCCATTATAACACAATACACATTCAATTTTCTGCGCTTACTGTAGATACGGAGCAGCAGAAGCTGATTGCACGCAAGCCTTGTCTCTGGACAGTTCCTATACTAAAGCTTACTTGAGAAGGGGTGCAGCTCGCTTTCAGATGGGACAAGTTCAACAGGCTGAGGCTGACTACAAAGAGGCACTTAAACTGGAGCCAAGTAATAAACAGGCCCAGGTGGAGCTGAAGAGCATAAAGAAGGTAAGCATCTAATATGCACCCAAAGTACATGAACAGCCAAAACACTATGGTGCAGTTACCCCTTGTAAGAGACCATCATCTAGACTATAAGCTATGCTGGCTAACCTATCGAAAACAACAAAATGTTCCCAGTCAAAGATCATAGCCGGAGCCTCTCGTAAACAAACTTCTATTGTAAGCAACGGCATCCACTTTTTGATATACTGTTTTAAAATTTTCCTCTGTCTTGAACGCCCTTTTAGCACCTTAAATGGTAACCTGTAAACAGTGTATTTTTATGCAGGGTGCAAAGAAAGTCAGTTTTACAGCCTGCCATTCGGGCAAGCTGTAGCTAGCATGTACTAGCCCACAAGTCATTTCAACTAGCCAAAACCCTTTTTGATTAGCAGGATTGATTAGAATCCCTCTGTAATTTGAATTTCCCCAAAAAACAACACTTGCCTGTCGGGCAAGTTAAGAACAAAAATCACTAGCACAATAGCAAAGTTCACTAGCCCCGGGCTATCAGACACGACTTTCTTTGCACGCTGTTATGTATGTATGTTAGCGACCAATTGACGCTGGGTCCGGACTTCTCTCTATATTTCCTATACATGTACATGTTCATGCATGTTTGCTGCATGTGCTACATAACTCGGAGTACGTGAAGGATCAGATCAAAGTCCTTAGAAATTGTATGCATTGAATTCTGTAAAAGTGCTCGGCCCTCTTCTTGAAAGAGAGCTCTGTGGTTCGATTCTTCTAGTTGATTTTTCTCGCGACATTTTCAATGCTCTACAAAACAGAGTGGTCTTACTAAATTAAACGTGATTTTATGAGGAGAACTTCGAGTGTTTATTTGTTTTCGTTTAGTTGCTGGAGGACAAGAAGAGGGAAAAGCAAAGTGAAAAGCAAGAAAGTGAAATTTGCACAAACAAAACACCAGTCAAGTCTAAAGTAAGCCTGTTTTCTTGATGTTCTTTTTCAATGGATAATTTATTACACAACTTTAAAACTTGCAAATAATTGATTAAGATGTGCAGAGGAAGTTGACGTTGACGCTTAATGAGTGTTTTAAAATCCTATAAAAAATACTTGAGTCTTATACACCTGTACATGTATAGCTCTTCAAGTTCTTAGTCAAAATCTTAATGCTGTTCCCCGAAGCCTAAGTATTGATGGACAAATGAACAGACTGCGAACTTTACTTAAAATTCGTGTTTTACCACTTTCCCTTCGTGTCTTAAACGTAATATTATAAGCTGCCGCTTATATTTCAAGCCTCTGTTTCAAAGCGAGGCTAATGCGACGCCATTAATACGAAAGTGATTTTATTTTATTCTCATACAAATAAAAATGACCTATTCGTTCCAAATCAGTCCCACAATGTAGTTCAAGGCAACACCGCCCCTGTCTAACACATGTACACACAAACCAAGTGTTTTGTGGATTTGGCTTGATAGTTTTATTTTTTGTATCTTAGAAACCTCTGAAGAGAATTGTCATCGAAGAAATTGGCACAGAGAGCGAAAGTGAGGATGACTCGAATGACATTTCTACTAAAGCACAAGCGACAGCGTCCTTGTCTACCGAAGAAACGAGATCAAACACTCAGCAAGCACTGTTGGCGAGACCTGACGAAAGGACCAAAAACTTAACCTTAGAATCAACGGACGTTTCCCCCAAAACAGCACCATCTTCGGTATTGTCGACTTTATCATCGTCATCATCAGCTTCACCGTCATCATCTCAGCCCCAGTTCCTCTCGTCAACCTCTCGATCCAAGTCCGCTGACAAGACATTTGCCGTGCCAAAGTCATCGGGACAGTTTCAAGCAGATTGGAGAGCACTTCAAAAACAACCGGACAGGCTTTTTGCTTACTTCAAGGTTGGCTTATTTTAAAACCATTTTAAACGCTACATTTCGTATGTTAACATTATTTAGTGTGGATGACACGTGAACTGAAAGTGATAAACATGTGGCCCTTTAAGTGGCCCCAGCTAATTGAAAACACCTTCCACATAGAATTAGAATTTGAAATGTTGATTTTAAGTAGAAGAAAGAACCGGAGAACCTTGAGAGGGAGGGACGGAGAGACGGAGAGACCTAACGACAGTGACGTCGAGACTTGGACTCGGACCAGGCCACATTGGTTGAATGGGATACGGAATTGCCCCCATCCCTTACCAAGCCCCCGCCACCCTCCCACCCCCCAATGCGCTCTCCCTTAACAATAATCTTCATTCCTCGTCAATGAATTTTTAAGCTAAAGGGGTCGCGGGGGGGGGGAGGGGGAACGATTACTCGAGGGAGGCGATTATTTTAAACATTTCCGTCAAAGGTGGGCGGTTATTCAAGGGAGGCGATTAATCGAGGCGACGTCTATTATTCGAGGAAATACGGTAAACATGTCTTCCATATAGTGAAATGTCTTTATAACGTCTACATTATCTTTTTCGTAGAATATTAAACCGAAGTTGTATCCCAAACTGTTTCAACAGTCAATTGAGCCTGACATGTTGGTGAAAATAATCTATCTTCTACGGGACTTCAATTTGATGTGAGTAGTTTAGATTAATTTGCAATCGTTTACGTGATCTGTTGGGTGATGGCAAAAAAATGACCGACAAGGTCAATTTAAAGCGTCCATTGACCCGAGAAGTATTGTTTGCTGCGGAACAGTTTCCTATGCATGAAAACGCACTATATCAAACTTCTAACCAATCAATATTTGATGCGTCGAGTAGATGTTAGAGCTATTTTGGGTAGTTTTATTTCTATTATTGTCTATTTAACAAGTAGTATTCAAAGATCGTATCGCTGTTTTGCATAACAATAGTAAATAATTTCCTGATCAGGCTTTGGTCTACGAAATGTAAGCAAAAGAAAGAGATTAATCATTTTTGGAACCGACACATCGATTTCTTTCGCTTAGAAACACACACAAACTGCCCACGAAATCACAGAATACCCAACGACTCGATTAAGGAGCGTCACCTTTGTCGGCGCAATAAAATTACTGTCTCGTTCTTTCTTTATTTATTTTTGGTTTCATTTTGAAGGAATGGTCTTCCTGTGTATGAGGAGTTGAAGAACCTGGCTGAAGTGAAACGGTTTGGAATGGCCATCATGTTCTTATCAGACAAGGACAGGAAAGGTAAAAATAATCATAAAACTTTGAAATATGAAAAAAATCCTCAGGTGACACCTACGCACTGTTATTGTTGGTCAGAAGTGTTGTATTGGGACGGCTTCACATGGTATTAGTAAAACTTGTTGCTTTCCCTTTCCCCCAAACAGTGGCACAATATTGCTAGGAAATGGGGGGAATATCATGGTGTTAGTATAGGTAATAAATAGCATGATTAGTAGTGATATTTGGCATAAATACCACGAGTGATATTTCAAAATTGTTATACGTAATTTCACGAGCCGTTAGGCGAGCGAAATTTGAGACAATTTTGAAATATCACGAGTGGTATTTATGCTAAATATCACGTACAAATCATGCTATTATATGTTTATACTACTACCCGCGAAAGGTTTGTAATTTCACATGTAGGTATTTCAAATTAAGCTGAAATACCACTGCTCTAAGCCAATCAAATTACAGAAATTTCTCATGTAGTAGTATAAGGGTTTAAACCCAAACCCGATGACAAGTGCTTTGTTTTAATTTTGTTGCTTGTGCTCAAGTGCACAGGAGTGCGTCTTGTTATACAGGTCAAACTTCAGTTGCTAAGCAACCAGGTTTTTGAATGGAAGTGAGGCTGGTGGTGACTTTTTTTTGAAAGAAACGTCAGCGTAATTCATGTGCGTAAGAGCACGATTTGTAATTGACAGAAAGGAGGTTGTTATCGAAAAAACGCCGCCTCAAGCTTCGCTTCCGCACAAGGCCAGCATTGTCAGTAAATAACTAAATCATGCACAGTGCGACTCGAAGATAGCGTCCAAAACACACGCAAGGCATACGCGCATCTTCTAAATAGCGGTAGCGTTAAAAAAAGAGCTGTGCATACATTAACGTGATAGCGTCCAAAAGAAGATACGCATACACTCGCGTCCAAAAAAGGATTCGCGTACGCGCGTCTTCTGCGTGAAAGAGTCCAAATGGCACGTAAGACATGCGCGCGTCTTTTTGCGTAACTCATCTAATGAGACGCTTTAGAAAACCGTTTTTACATGAACCGTGAAATAAGATTATATCTCAACACAGCCGCATTCAAATATTCGTTTGTTGAGATTTTAATATCGATTGAATTTTGTCTCAATTACTTATCCGATTTGACTGGTCTCAACTAAGCGGATCAATGGTAATAAGGGTCACTTCCGCCAGTAGCCAATCAGCGATCAGTATTTTGGTCAAGTGACGAAAATGGACCAATCAGCGTTGCATCCTGATTTATTGGGACAACGGATTTGTGACGTCATCAGCTCAACTCGAAAGCTGATTTGGCCATTTTTGTCATGTGACGAAAATACTGATCGCTGATTGGCTACTGGAGGAAGTGACCCTTATTACTACTGGGATCGTTCTTGAGACACAGCGGCGTTTCTCAAGCGAAACCCAGCTTTATCCATATAGAGTGTAGTCATAAACACCAGGTTGTTGCGTTGCAGTTATCAGTGACCTTATAAACAGCGTACGGCAAACCAAGGAGCTGTTTCAGCTGTCCGAGGACGATATCCTTGACTTGGCTAAGAAATATGGAATGTCTTAGCCACTACGGTTTTCTACAATCAGTTTTTAGATGCTATTTATTTATTAAATGTGGTCAGCTATTTGAGCTGGTGGACGTTACACAAGATAGTGCTACTTTTTTGTCTTTGCCATTTCAAGGACGGACTGGTTGTAGTGGTACTTAACCTCCGCCTTTGTGACGGAGTAAGGTAAAGGTCGGGAAAAGAAATTACAATACGTTGTAGTGGATGTTACCGTATTTAAATATAGGATCAGGTGATACGTGTGGGTGATTTCAGCCTTGATGGGCGCAGGCTCTATCAGTTAGAAGGCATAAAAACGCATAAAACAGTTTAGGGTACGGTACACTGCTCAGAGTTAAAAAACTCATTAATAATTCATAAAGAAAAAAACAAAAATGTTTAAAAACTGAGTGTCTTTACATGTTGTATAACAGATAAAGACCCGGCTAAACTTTACGTCGAACTTTTTAGACCAAATAAAATAACCCTAAATCTAAATATTAGTGCAAAAACGAGTTGATCTATATCAGAGATTTTGAAGCCGTTCAAAAACCTCGCAGTTGTGTATTATCAGGTTTAAAAACTCTCGGCTTTGCCTCGAGTTTTTAAACCTGATAATACACCACTGATCGTTCTTTAAACATTACTTAACACATTTCATAACACTTCTTACAGTGGCTCGAAGAGTTGCTGACAAAGTAGAAGGACATTTGCTTACATTAAATTTTTGCCAGATCAATGGAACCTCTGCTGACATGGAACTTACAAACAAGTCTTTAATCTAGCATTTTGGGTATGCTACTATACTAGTTTTATTGTCCATTGCACGTGTTTGTGGCTTACAAAAAGCCTAAAGATGTAAGGAAAAGACCATGCACTAGTCCCAATAGTGAATGCATTCAAACCAGCACCAACTCACGAGTATGTCTGCAGTACTAAGTATTTTGTAAAGCGTAAAATTCTGGTGAGGGAATGAAATAGTTCGCGCCTTTCGGTTTGGGAAACTTTCAAAAAAAAGAAGAATCTCGTTTGACGTGACGCATTTTTTGTACCATTTAATTAAATTGTTTTATTGAGCTTATTTGGGTGGCAGTCTGTAGTGGGTCCTTCACCCACAAGGTCATGTTTAATCTGTTCTCAATCCTTGTGCGCGAGATTTTCAATCGGATCGTTTGCGTAAATGATAATGTGGTCACGTACCCTCCACGCCCTTTAAAAAAACGTTCATATTTCTGCAGTTCTAACATGCTTATATCCATTATATATCTTGCTGAAATATGTCTCTCTTTGTTGTCTCGTCTGTTTCTTTCTTACCCTACTAACCAAAACAAGAACGAAACGATAAATACCCAATATAACATTGATATACCTATATTATGCTTGCGGCCTCTTCCTTGAATATCTTGACACGAATCCCCAATACTTAGAAATGATCAAAAACAAGTTTTTATCACGTTCCCTTGCTACAGCTATGCCCGAACTACATCTTGCGTAGCTGTTTTCTTGAGTCTTCGTTAGTTTTAAGCCTTTTACGGTTATTGTAGGGAGTTGTTGCTCATTTCCGAATTGCCCACAGTTTTCATTAGTGCTGTTGTTTAATTGATTGCTAAGAAGCTCTAGTACATCGCGGTTATTGCTGTTGATGCTACCTTTTAATCACTCTACACATGTCGTAAAAAATTCGCACTACAACTTTCCTTATCTTGCGTAAGCGCCAGCAATACACAATTGGGTTCAAGGCAGAGTTTGTAAACACAACTGTTGAAGACAACGATCTTGCGACAGTCGCACTGTTATTTCTAGAACCGGAAGTCACAATGTAGACAACCAAATAGGGAAAATAGCAGACAAAAAGTACTATGAACACAATAAAGGCGTTAAATGCAGATTTATGAAGGCTCTTCATGTTAATTATAGTAAGACTGTTTTCGACGGCTTGCAGCTGAACACCAATCTCAGCTTGATGGCGACGAACGATTTTGTACATTTTAACGTGACAAATAGTGGAGACACTTAGAGAAATGCATACCACAGATGCAATTGAAGCAAACAGTAGTCTTTTCTCCCAGAATTGAGAACTTGCCAACAATAAGCAAATTGACCAAATTGCCAATAGCAGACGGCTTATTCTGTACGTTGTGACAATACTTGGATATCGTAAGGGTTTTTGAACAGCGATAAGCCTGTCAATGCTAATACAAGCTATTGTACATAGTGACACTCCACACAGATAGAAACCAACTGTGTTGTAACAACGACGAAATGTATGTTTAAATCCCTGAGACTGAACATACAACTGAACCAAAATATCTGCTATAAAGAAAGGTTGTACAAGTGTACCAACAGCGAGATCTGATAAAGCCAATCCACAGATAAGAAAAGTTAGTGGTGATCGAAGAGATGGCGTTTTCCGTATTGCGTGTAGAACCATAGAATTCCCAATAACAGAGGTCAAAGCCAGAGGGATGTTCACGGCAACATTTGTTAACAGAATAACTCGTTCAACATCATCTTTCATAGCTTCTCTTTAAAATTGTTCTGGGTAAGTCAAACTTTAAAACAGTTTCTTATGCTTCAAGTTCTGTGAGTTATCTGTCTCTTTTACCTCTTCCGGATGATGTGATTGGTTTGACAGTTTGTCTCAATGCGCTTGCGTGGTGTTTTATGAACTGGAGAACGTTCTACTGTGTCCAGACAAAAAGCTTTCCAAAATATTCAGCAGAAAACAAAGAAGACAGCTGTCGCCCTAAACGTCAACTTTTGAATCCCCTTCCAGTGTTAAATAAACAACTGAATTTTTGATGATTCTCGGACGGTCTAAGCCTGGAAGGCGTCTTTCCAGGCCTTCTCGGTCAAATAATTTCACAAATTCGCTCGGACCACGTGACCTGAAACGCATAGGCAGCGCGGAATAATGACCTGGGGACTAGACAAAGACTGTCCAAGGAAGCAGGTGAGAGAGTAGTATGGGCGAGCAACTTCGGTTCATCAGTTATTTTGGCTAAAACTAGGAACACCCAAGTTTAGTCTTTCTGATGATGTGAAGTATATGAAATAATTCATTTTTGAACTGCGGTTGTAGATGAAAGTGAAGAATGATCATCGCAGTAAATTTTCCAATTTAAGTAATTGGAAAGAAGAAGCCTGAAAAAAATCAGGGCTTCAATGGGTAGACTAGTAGACTTTCTGGAACGGCATATATAATGGGCATAAAGAGGGGTGTAGTATTAATCCCGCGTATACTCTAAAAAGCCGGACTTAAATCACGCTCCATAAAATCTGATGTTCTTTTTAGAACTGTCCTCAAACAATAAAAATCCAAATTTTCTGTTCTTCCAAGGATAGTGCACTCAGAAAGGTGTTTTTAGAAGACACGTTTGGTAACACCTGTCCGTTATAGCAAGTTAGAACCGCAGAAAATATGAGGCGGGGTGATGGAGACCGGAGGGGAGGGGAGGGGTAAATGTAATTGTATCTCTATGTTCCCTGGTCATTTTCTTTCGATCCTCCTTACGACCATCCTCGGAGACCCAGGGGCAGTTAGTCGGGTCGATAAAATGTTCGTGGTGAATGGAGACGAGCCGGGGTTCGTCTCGATCTTACAGTAAACTTTCGCCACGAACATTTTATCGACCCGACTAACTGCCCCTGGGTCTCCGAGGATGCCTTATGACATACAGATACCAAAAAGGAACAAAACGAGGGAGGCCAAATATAACCTCAATATACTTTTATTAGGCTTGCGGTTCTTCCCTTGAATATCTTAAGAAGAATCAGATGTCCAAACGACATTTTGCGCACTTGTTCTCTTTTTTTTTTTTTTCTTTTCAGCCATTTCTTGGGCTTAAAATGCTGGAATGCTCCTATTTTTGACTTGGTGCCGTTTAATTAAGTGCTAACAAGCACTAGTTTTCGTAGTTATTGTTGTCAATACAAAGAGCCTTTAAATCACTTTACATAGTTCCTCAAAAGTCGGAGAACGGCTTGTCTTATCTCGCGTAGCCGCCAGCAATACACGATTGGGTTCAAGGCGGAGTTAGCAAACACCACCGTTGAAGACAACGATCTTGCGACAGTTACATTGTCCATGTCAGAAACGGAAGACACAACGTATACAACCATGAAGGGAAAATAACAGACAAAAAGTACTGTAAAAACTATGAAAGCGTTAAATGCAGATTTATGAATGCTAATTATAGAGACATTGTTTTCGACTGTTTGCTGCTGGAGATCAATCTCGATTCGATGGCGACGAACGATTTTGTACATTCTAACATGAGAAATAGTGGAGACACTCAAAGAAATGCATACCACTATCGCAACTGCAACAGTTAGTAGTCTTTCTTCCCAGAACTGCGAACTTGCCACAAATAAGCAAATTGTCCAAATTGCTACTAATATGCGGCTTATTCTGTACGTTGTAACAATACTTGAGTATCGTAAAGGTGTTTGAGTAGCGATGAGTCTATCAATGCTAACACAAGCAATAGTACATAGCGACACTCCACACAAGCAGAAAGCAACTGTGTTGTAAGAACGGCGAAATGTATCTCGAAATCCCTCAGATCTGACGTACAAATCTACCAACTCGTTTGCGACAAAGAGTGGTTGTACAATAGCGCCAACAGCCAGATCTGATAATGCCAATCCACAAAGAAGAAGAATGAACGGCGAGCGAAGAGATGGCATTTTTCTTACTGCACGTAGCACCAAACAGTTCCCACTTACAGAAGCTAAAGCAAGAGGAACATTAACAGCAACATTTGTTAACAGAACGACTTGTTCAATATCATCCCTCATAGTCTCACTTTGAAATTATTCCTACGGTTGAGTCAAGCTTTTCAACAGTTCTTTTTGCTCCAAGCTCTGTTACCTGTTTTGTTGTTGAACTTTTTCCTGGATAGTACGAGTCCTTTTAACAGTTTGTCTCAACGCGCACGTGTTATTTTATGGAGAATGATTCCCTATTTTTGTTCCAGATAAACAGATAGCAGATGAATCCCCCAGATAACGGAGATATTATTCTCTAACGCTCTCTTTGGAAACTGAATGATTTCCAGTAAAAGACTTGCTCGTTTCTGCGTTTTGAAAGAATGAATCATTTATAATAATGAATTTCCGGCCAATTCTATTTTTGTTTCCAAGTGTGAAACCAGATTCTCACGTTATGTGATGACAGTGCTGTTTTTTGAACATTTTCAGCTTGGCCCTTTTCTATCTTTTTGAAATTTCGTACCTTTTTTTTTGTACTGTTTATCTTCTATCACTCTTCATCGAGTAATACATTAAATTCAAAACAATATAAGGTGACCTTCTTTTCGCGAATAATATCAAGGCAGGTTGTGCCATATAACTGCCCACAAATGCAAATTTCTTAAAACGTGTAAGAATTGTCCTTTTTCCGCTTTCTTCATATCATCAACGTACACGTACTGAGAGAGATATTTCCTTTTTGTGATTTCTCATTTCTAAGCTTCAACAGCGCGAGTTTCTGCCGTTTAACTCTTTAAGCCTGGTTTCCATATGATCGCTTTGTGATCGCTACGATCCCTGCGATCGCTGAGAAGAAAAAGTTTAGCAATCGCATCGATCATAGTGATCATATGGAAACCACTCTCCAGCGATCGTAGCGACAACAATCGCTGAGATAGAACTTTTTCTATCTCCACGATCGCTGGAGAGTGGTTTCCATATGATCGCTGCGACTGCTAAACTTTTTCTTCTAAAAACTTCTTCTTCTGGAGACCACTCTCCAGCGATCGCAGCGACAACAATCGCTGAAAGAGAACTTTTTCTATCTCCGCGATCGCCGATCGATCACATCGCAGCGATCACATCGATCGTAGCGATCATATGGAAACCAGGCTTTAGAGAAAACTTAGCTCGAGTACGTTTACAGTTGCATTTCCCTGAGATAAAAGAAACTGTGTCACGAAATTTATCAAAATTCAGACAGTGAGGGCCTTCAAGAAATTGTGTAAAGTATAAAAATAACCCCTCAAAACGTTGCAGGAAAGTATAAATAACAGAAATAACACAGCAATTACAATATATAGAAGACACGGATGGATGAACTTGAAGAAGATTAAAACGGGCTGCAATTGCCGTTTGCCTCACAGCTTTTCAAATTTCATTCTTGTTGTTTGTAACGTTGATATAATGTTGATAGTTGGGATACAAATTTGCCTTACTGAGGCATCTACCTTTTTAACGTGCGAATGTGGGTTTTATTTTTTCACTCTCAACGACAAAGCAGGTTATCCTGTTCTATACAAGAAAAATACTGTCTTACGTTATTGCATTGCACAAACGTCCTTCGCCCACGCAGTAATTTTACCCTAGATTTTTTTTCAAACTTCCCGATATCTCGAACCAATTTCCTTTTTCCAAGGAAGTTCGAAGAAACCGGATTCCACTGTATGAGGGTTTTTCGAACACGTGAGAGAGAAACCGCAGTTCCATCATCAGTCACTCGAGTTACGTTTAGAATATCTTCCTATTCTAGGTTACGAACTGAGTTGCTAGCTCGCGGGGAAATTTTTGCACTGGATGTTTCGATTTAGCGAGCAAAAAGAAAGAAAACAGAACGGAAGAACACTATCTGACACCATGTACAAAGTGGCATTTTTAATGTTGTAAAAATAACAAGGCTACTATTTTTGAATAATTCAAAACGCCATTCATTCACTCATAGACAAGGAATTCAACTACTTATCGAAAGAGTTTCGAGTCTAGAAACGACTAGCAAGGGAGTAACTGATAGCCGTGGGTGTTAGATCGTGGGTCGGGGTTTACCAGGTTGATATTTGATTTTTATGATATGCGATATTTGATACCAGAGAGGATACTTGTGGCTGGACACCCATCCAAGTACTGATCCCGTCCACAGGGTTAACTTAGGTTACATCAAGACTATTTTTTCCGTGTAAAACTGTTTTAAAGTTTTGGAATCTTTATCTACAAAATTTTAAGAATGCTTTGCTATGCGCACTGAATGATAAGGTGGAAAAATGCGATAGGGATATCAAGAAAACAAGAAAGCTGGGTCTTACGTTAAAGTTTGCAGCAAACTTAGCCTTTGTCCCCCGAGTTCCGTCACGTATTGAGGGACAATCATTTTTAGTAAATAATATTAAATAACAAAAGGTTGAGTTTGATCGTCCGGGTGAACGTAGTCCTGAATAGGAGTGTTGTTGTTGACATTGACTGACGTTTCGACAACCTGTGCGGTAGTCATCTTCAGAGTCAAAGTGAGTTGTATCACGTCAGTTGATGGTATTAAATAAATAAAGCGTTGAGATAATTGAGAACAATTATCCAGCGCGCCCAGTTCAACACCAAAAATCCAACTGTGAAACGACTAACAACGATCACAATAACCAACTAACCAAAAGAAACCGGAAACGGGCTTTGAGAAAGTCTACCTTCTCGAAAGCACGTCGTTGAAGAAACTCCACTGACCACGAGTGATGGATCAGCGGAAGCTCAACAACGAGGCCGAGCCACACAAGGCAGGCAGGCAGGCAGGCAGGCAGGCTGTAATAAACAGAAGGGGTCCTCTCCCCCACCTGTTGCACTCACGTGACCAGATAAGAAGCCATATTCTCCAATGGAACAAACTTCACTAATCGAATCACGCTCACAATTTTGAGAAAACGCCCGCAAGATCACGCAAATAACGATTTGTTTCACAAACAAAGCAGTTGATCATCGACACCAGAAATCGAGACCAGGGACTGGCAGCTATCCTACCCCACCCCCGCCCCCCCCCCCCCCCCCGAGGGACATCTTCTCCCTTTTTTTCGTGGGTCTACGTTACCCACAACCTGGTACCCACGACCCACGACCCACGACCCACGACCCACGACCCACGACCCACGATTACTAGTTACTCCCGACTAGAAAGGTTTATTTAATGATCCCATTGAAATGGAAATGAACGATTTTAATGTATTGTAAGTCATTAGCTAATCCTTAATCCTTTTTCTTTTTTTTTAAAAAATATATTTTTTGTTCCTACCTCTGCTGAATCATACAAGAAAACGTTTAGTTTTAGTTTTTCCTTTTATCGTAAGGTCCTAAAAGAGGCTCCTCTGTATGCACGTAAAATTTGGGAAAAAATTATCCCGATGATGAAATAATTGATGTGATCGGAGCTTTGCTAGACTAGCTTCTCCACAGGGTGAATAAACCCTCGTGGTTTAATTTTTCACACATGCGCTCGATTATCTCTAAAGAGAAAAATTAATAGAGGATCAGAAAACAGGCTATTGCTAGACAAGCCTTAAGTCGCTTTTCACCCGGTAGTTAGAGCGGTTTTCACTTGACTGTCGCAAGTAATCGAGGAATTGGTTTGGTTTTGGTTTTACTACGCCCTTTGGTTGGCTAGTGTATTTACTTTGGTTTTGGTTTTACGACAGTCAAGTGAAAACCGCTCTAAACTGGTGTTGGACTGGTTTATGGTATTCACGGTGTTTTTTTTTTTAACGGTGTTTATTGCATTTGTTTCTGGAGACGGCAGCTCAGAGGGATTACGTCATGCGTCACAAATTTCTAGTTAGTTGGGGGAACGGGGTGATCATATAACATATACATGACGATAACGATGATGATGATGATGATGATGATGATGATGATGATGATCACAGTAACAATGAACTTGGATGGACCAAAACAAACAAACGACAAAAAGCCTTGGTAAGTGTGTGCTTTAATGATGTTACGTAGTATGGGGAAAGTAGAACTCGTAGCTTTTAGTTCACGCTGCAGAACACAGGAAAATTGTAGCAAGGAAATGTTTCGAAAGTAACAACTTTCGAAGCAGTGTTAAGTTTCAAGTTCAAGTTTCGAGTTTAGTTCAGTATTTTAAAAGAAAATTTGCAAAACTGTTCCATCCGCAAATGGCAGGGCTAATCTATGCGGGTAGAGCAAAACAGATACAGTTGACGCCCGATAACTCGAACCTTTTACGATTTCCCCAGAAGGTTCGAGTTATCGGGATTCGACTGTAGTTTTGATACACTGAAAGTTATGGCTTTTAACCACACTCAGTCCAGCTACATGTATACATGTTGTGTATAAATGATCAATAAATACGATCATAACGGGCGATAAAAATAGTAATAGTTAATGACTAAAGTTTGATGGTTTGAACAGTATTTTAAAGGAAATTCAAAGAAATGTAATTTTCCCTTAAATGTGCATTTTTATCGAGCTATTCTATTTAAAATATGTCATCCTATTTTTGTATGTAATTAAGTCGTATTCTTCTTCCTTTTTTCCTGTATCCTAGTATATACTGCAGTTTATTTTGTAAAATCGTTATGTCTACTTAAACTAATCTAGGGGGAGCCTGGACCCCATATAAGCCCCAGGCTTCCAGTTCAGGCTTCCCCGTCAATATCTTTCTTCTATATTTGTCAGTGTATGTAACCTGTAAAGTGACAAAAACAGATCAATCATTAGTATTTCGATCAGGAATGATGACTGCCAATACTAACAGGTGTAAATATGGCAGCGAATTTCACCGTGTAGACTTACAATACAATACAAAACGATCTTACTTCTGGAAGGGGGGTGGGGAGGGGAGAGAAGACCAGCTGCATATTAAAGAACTAATATTGCTAGGATCGCTGGTATTGATGAGCATAAGAAGTTAAAGGCAAATGCCAGTCAAGTTTGTATAAACACAGACAAAAAGGAATATAAGTACGTGACAATAATAGACACGAGTGTTTTACTGGAAAATATACCACTCGTAAAATTAATAAAAACTACATCCGGGACCCGAGTGGCTTATTTTCCATAATCTCACACGTGAGTTTATCGTTGTCGTAATTTTGGTAATTTCCCTCCATTATTTTATCGATGTCATTTTGTCTATATAATAGAAAGAACATTACACGGCGGCTTGAAGATATGAATTTTATTTTGGAAAATAAAATTCATATCTTCGCGCCACCGTGTAATATCCTCTCTATATATAATATACGTCGCGATAATGTCCCTATATTACTTGTGACGTTTACATGTTAAACTGTAGCAATTGAATTGTGAACGTGTACTAAAACAAGGTGCATAGAAGAAATTGGTCAAAGTGTATTCTTATAGCCGCAGGACGCATTATACATTTTAAAAGTAATTGGTAGGCTTAGGCTGAGCTAATGGACACACACTGTGTTGCTGAATAATTATTTTCCTTTGCTGTTCAATTTCTTAAAAACAGCGGGCACATATAATTGATATGACTTTGTAAAAGATCCTGTTTGTACACCAGCGGAAGTAAACTACACAAGCCATTGAAGAGTCCTTTTGTCTTCGCATGCAGTCTATAGTAAGCAGGTTTTCGTGATGCTGCTTTCAAAGTACTGCGAAAATTTACTCAAGCGGCTTTTTGTGGTTGTAACAGCGCTTGTTGCTTGTGTTTCTTGTTGGTAAGCTATTGTTAATACCTGCTTTAAGGCTTTTAAGTCCAAGGTCGAAGACGACAATTTTTATTTGATTTCCTTGTTTTCTTTTAACATTCTTCCTCCCCAACAAAAGGGTCGACTAGATATAATAGGGACCTTACGCTCAGACAGCGGCGACGTCCGTGAAAACGTCGCTGAAGAATAGACTTCGCATCCTTTTAAACTTTTTCGCGATTATCCCAATTCGCCCTGTTACTTAAAAGAAAGGAATTTTGGTTGGAGCTGAAGAGACGGGACCGCGCCCGAATTAGGACAGAGATGGTAGAATTTATCGCCTTGCCGTTCTCGTTCTCAAGTAAACTTAAAATTTGGTCATTTCACGTCGTAGTTGTACAGGAACAGCAAAGAAATGTACAAAAAAGAGTGATGCACGTGCAGTTGTCTTTTTTTTTGCTTATTAAAACGATTGCTTTTTTGAAGTTCTCCTTGCCGTCGCCGCCGTTGTTTCGTAAGGTCCCTAATGTCTCGGCTTCACCTCGAGTTTTTAAACCTGATAATAAACTCCTGCAGTACGTGAATTCTCCATTCAGTCATTATTGTAACGCACTGCAGGACAAATATTTGTTCACTTAGTCAGTCTTGATCTTGTGCCATCCCCAGACGACATGATACACAGCAAATAAACCAATAGGTTAAGTTAACATTTTGCGGAAATAGATTACCATGACCAGTTCCTCTATTATTTCAACCATTTAAAGTGGCTGAACACAGTGAAGGCCAGGTTTTGGATCGTTGCTATTCATTGAGGTGTTATGTAAGACTTGCTGCAGGCACAAAACTCATTAAGTTAAACGTGGCATTTTGATCGTTGTCATAGCAACATGGATGAGTGAAAACAAGCCTAAAAGTTTGGTTATAAAGGACGAATAATAGTAATAATAATAATAATTAGAATAAATGAAAAGTAAGACAGAAACTAGAGATACATGTCGGTCAGTCGCTTTGTATTCTGTTCTGTCATTGATAGGCATATTAACCGTGTATGCTTTATTTCTTTAAGAAGTTGTCGAGAGGTAATCGGTTTTAAAAAGTGTACTTTTTTATGGGAAAAAAGATCAACTATCAGACATACTAGCTAATTCAAACCTTTATCTTCTTTTAAGTGTAAGGTGACGAGGGCGCAAGGGTGGTTGAAGTCTAACTGGTTGGTATTGGCTTTTTATAAACTTTAAGAAGGTCGCAGTAGATTGCTGCCGGTTGTTAAATGTAGAAGGAAGTAAAATCGCTGTGGGACGTAACGTTTCTAAGGAACCCGTGACGCAAATAAAATGGCCGTTATCGTGGGTTACTTAGAACCCCACTGAGGTAATTTGCTTTGTTAATATATGCCTGCAAAGAGCTCTACATGACGTCTTATCAACGTTTAATAACACCGCGGCGAAAAGTGGCGTGGAAACGCAAAAAATTGAACGTCCGGTCAATTTTGTATTTCCGTTTCGGCATACATACCTATTTAAACCAATCTTAAAGTAAGAACGTGTGAGGAAATAAAACTATTTTCTTCGAAAATTAATCTGTCTTTCTGCCTTCAGGCTTTTGCGCCAAGTAGTTTACTGCTTGCATCAAGGCTGAAAATAATAACGATATTCTGTTGCTCGCGCTAGACAAGAGTGATAACCGCACCTGAAGACCTATGACGTCATTTGTCATGGCTGCCACCTTGGCCGCCATCTTGGATCATGCTCCGTTTTTCTCAGAAGAGGCTTTTATGTCACTAATACGCCATTGACATGTGGCCCGCATGAAATAACTGGTATGTAAGCTTGCTTAGGGCCTCCAAAAGCAAGAAACTTAAATTAATATTTGAATTTAAGTTTATTCACAAACACATTTTTTCAAAAGCCGTTTACGCATTTCACGTGACCTCGAGCATGAATCAAGGTTATTTTCTACTGTCCGGACTATTAAATCGTACAAAGATGACACACTATCTATATCTATGAAATGAATACATTTTTTCTCTCGATAGCACATCAGAAAATCCAAGGAGGAATACAACTCTAGAAATTCTGTTCTCTAACTACGACAAAGACGTTAGACCAAATCAAGGAGGTAGCTATATTCGTTTTGTTCATCAAGATTATAGGAGATTGAATGTTCTTCTTAAATCATTCAACATGTTTCCCTGTAACATAATTACCACTCAAAATATTTTGCTTGGTGCATATTAAATGTTAACAGGATGAAGGGATGGATGGGTTATGAAGCGGGAGTGAAGTGATTATTTCATCCGCCAGTTGTATGGAGTTGTCATATGTGGGAAAACTCCCGAGAAGAGGTAGAAAAAGGTACTCTACGAAAAATTTCTAATGGCCGCCCAATGGCGAGGCCGGAAACCCTAGGGAAAACATGCGGCTTATAGGCAATAAGGCTTCCGTAAATAATATTTAACGAATTATCAAATTAAAGATATTTACTCACGGACATTGCATCACTTATCTAGACTAAAAAGAGGTACTTCTTTCGGAGTGCAGCTTTAGTGGGTGGGCCATTATAAGCAGCGCCATAGAGTTCTAAAGTGATGACGTCATGTAACTTAAATTTGGGAAATTATGGGATTTGTCAGGATTTTCTAAAAGGACAACATCCAAGAGGCCTACTTGCCAAAATCAAGCATTGTGAGGCAAGTTAGCCCAGTAATGCTCTGATGATTCCATTTTGAACTCTATTGTGGTGGATGTGAGAGCCGGAGCCGGGCCGGGGCTAATTGGTGTTCCTAATTTATTCATATGCCAAACTGAAGATCTACATAAGTGTGACGGCTGCCACTGTACCTCTATACCCCAGAGGGTCTACCTAATCATGAACATGTTTGTGTTACAGTTGGCCCACTCACAGTAGAACTTGATCTGTACGTTGAATCATTTGCTAACATTGCTGAAGCCAATATGGTAAGTCACATGATATCAATTTTTGGATAGTAAGAGTGCATGATTCCTCAAAGAGCACGAAATTTGGAATCTAGATTTAATCGAGTCAGTTCGTGTTGTGGAACATGGATAGTGCTGTTTCCGTACAATAATAATAATGGTAATAATAATAATAACAATAAAACAAAAATAATAATGACAAAGACAATGACGGTTATAACGGTAACGATAATGATATTGATGGTCAGCATCATCATCATGTTCAGTATAATTATTCTCTATAGCAGTCCATTTTCATTCTTGTCTGTCTCTTCGTTTTAACAGGAGTACACAGTGTTTGGCTACATTCGCCATTACTGGACTGACAAGCGATTTGCTAGCAAATTCAATGAGACTTTTCGTCTTAAAGGTTCGACAATTGAGCGTGCGTGGATCCCTGACACCTACGTCACTAACATGAGAGAATCAAATCTTATGGCCGAGAACTCTGATGTAGGGAGTTTATTCGAGATCCATCCGAATGGAACGATTTTTTATTCGAGAAGGTTGGTTTTAATTCCATTGTGGATTAGTGGGGTGAGTGCCATATTGGGTTTCTTAAGCCACTATGCAAAAAGTGATCTCAACAATTGAAATGACTCCGAGCGAAGAGTGAAATAATCCATACTGATGACAGATCTGGACAGTGCTTCTGACTAGTCTGACCAGTTCAGGAAAATTTTCAAGAATGAAAGCACGTTTAGTTCTTACCTCCCAAACCATTTTTTATAAATCATTTTTATAAATTTATAAATAGATAAGGGGTGGTCAACATGTCGGCATTTTCGAGAGCTCACTCCATTAAGTTTAGTATTCCAGATTGTTTTAACAGCAAAACAAATAAATAATAATGATTTGGAGGTAGCACATCCACAAAGTGGTTCTTCGTCTACCTGATTCCTGGTCGAATTGGTATTTGGAAATGTTGGTTTTTGAGGAGAGGGGAAAACCGGAGTACCCGGAGAAAAACCTCTCGGAGCAAGGGAGAGAACCAACAACAAACTCAACCCACATATGGCGTCGACGCCAGGATTTGAACCCGGACCACATTGGTGGGAGGCGAGTGCTCTCACCACTGCACCACCCCTTGTTCCCCGCAAAAGGCCAAACCACCACCCAAAATTGGAAAGGGCTGTATAGGAGAAGGTAGGGGGTAGGCTTGATTACCAGCCGGTGTTCAAGAGTTGAGCCCTCCCCTCCGAGCCTAGGATGGGGATTGGTATGGTGTCAGTCTTGATGACCTTGAACTAACTTGTGTCCGTGTATTTCAGTTACAAGATCGTTGCCGCTTGCGACATGAGATTGGAGCACTTTCCAATGGACACTCAAAAATGCAGTTTGAATTTATCGAGTTGTAAGTAGGCGTTTTTTACTCCACAAAGTCTAACTTAGACCGCAGTTTAAGAAAGCCATTGAACATCCAAAATTGTCTATAAGTGGCTTATTTTGAAATAAATTTTTTGTAGATAGTTTGTGTATACCTGGCGTAGTTTACAGCAGACAATGAATGTCTCGGTTTGTTTGTTGTGATTTAATTTAAAATATTTTAAGTATCCTTGATTTTAATGAAAAAATATTTCTTCAAGAGACGATTTTGGCATTAGTTGGATGTTTGTAGGGTGGCTGTTTTAAAAACAAACAGTCTTGGAAAAATTGTACCCATTTTGTCGTCGCTGCCCTCTTATCCACTGGTGGTATTTTGCCAATCCGCCTTCCGCCGATGTAAGTGCACATGATGCAATTGAACTATGTGAAATTAATGGGGTTACACATCAAGACTATTGATATAGCAGTGTATTGGGAATTTACTTTTCTTTAGATAGCTGTAAAAAAGACGACGTGATTTACAAATGGAAAGACGGCACGGGGATAGTGGAAAAGAAGAGCATCGCTCAATTTGACATGAATGAAGTGGAACTGAACTCAATCACTGAACTCTATGTCAGCGGTTAGTGATAAATGTACCTACGATTTAAAAATTCTTTTCTAATGGTCCTATTCCATAACTTTAGCGTGCGGTATCAACCGCTGCCCGCTTAGCTCAGTTGTTAGAACAACGGTCTGCCGATCGGGAGGTTGTGGGTTCAAACCCCGGCCGAACCAACAACCAGGGGTCAATTTAATAAAACGTTTACCCGTGTAATTTACAAGTGTAGCTATTGATCTCAGACTCTAAAACAATGGCTACACTTGTAAATTACACGTGTAAAAGTTTTACTAAATTAACCCCAAGGTATTAAAAAAAAACCAGGGTATTAAAAAAAAGACAGGGTATTTAAAAAAACTGGTGAGATCAAGCTGGCTGTGATTTAAGGTGGCTTAACACAGTTTTGGCAGTTTCTAAGTGTATGTCAGTTGCCAAATCATGGCAAAAGAAAGGTTGCAGCTCACAAGCTGAAACTTGGCAGGTGAAAAATATACTGATGAAAGATTTTGATTGACAGGTAAAATTTGACGTTTTCGTAGTTTCAATGGCAACATGAACGATTGAAAACAACCTTAAAATTTCACTTTTGTTCAGTTTACATAAAATTCGCTCATTAGATTTTCCTATAAACTTGCACACAGCTTACTGTAACTAATCATTACCATTTGAAACTTATTTGGTCAAATTTTAACAGACTAACTTTTAGATAATCAATAATATAATTGTATTGTAATTATTAAATGTGTCACGAAATTCGTCTGTTCAACTTCCATTTTAAAGTTTTCATTATCTAAAATACGATAAAAGTAAAAATTCTGCCAAATATCACAAAATTTTAATGAGTAGATTTTGAGAAATCGTCTTCTGTGTACCATTGCTTTTTCGCCGCCATGTTTGTTTGTCTAATTAAAAACATGTGCGGTCACGCGAGTTACCGCTGACCGCCCGCAAAACTGTGTTCAGCCACCTTAAGATGATCGCGTCATTGGGCGATGACATTAAGCTGTTTGCCTTCTCTCCTTCATCCTTCTTTCATTAGTCAAATCGAAGACGACGTAAAAGAACCCACACTATGTGGTCTACCTTTCAAGCATCACGCATCATTCATATCATGGGCTATGGGTGGGTTACAGTAAGCTCATAAATGAACCATAAATCCCCGTGTGTCCGTTTGCACGCAGCCTAAAGGGTCTCCTCTATTTCACTAAGTGTCAAGTGTTCCTCAAATCCATAGGGAGTTACAGCGTACTTACCATCAGCTTTAACTTTAAACGACGCCTTGGTTATTACATCATCCAAGTGTTTTTCCCAGACATCCTTGTGGTTGTGATGAGTTGGACAGTGTTCTGGTTGGACCCAAGAGACATGAGTGATAGAGTTGGCCTGGGTATCACAACCGTACTGGCTATCATGTTTCTGTTGGGCTCTGTAAACATGTCGCAACCTCGTGTTAGTTATCTCAAGGCCATTGACTGGTACCTGCTCGGGTCTTTTCTGTTTGTCTTCCTCGTTTTGGTGGAGTGCATCCTGGTGTACATTTTGCGTCCAAGAAATCGAGATTCCAAGAACAGCGCGCAAGGGAAAGACCGGGATTTGGAAATGAGCACCATAAATAATCTTCAGGTGGGCATAACGAATTGTTGTTGAAATTAAATTCAATGATGGCCTTGCAGCTGCTATTTACAGACAAATTGGGAAGTCCCTTCATTAACCCTTAAACCCTAAGATCAAAATTAAAATTCTCATTTGTTGCCCCTATTCATTTCCTACAGAAGTAGTGGGGAAAAGTTGATAAAATATCAAGCAAATAAGCCATTTGCACTGAGAGATCATGTGACATCAGGGTTCTATCTAGGATTTATTTTATCTTTTGGGGGAGAAGTCCCGATTGACCGAAGGCAACAAGCTTCCTAGGGGGGTCCAGGGACAAGCACCCCCGGGAATTTTTTGAAAGGAATATGCACTGAGATGCAATCTGGTGCATTTTGAGACACAATTTTGAGAAATGTTACACTGTGTGCAATGACCTTGTCATGTCTGAATGATTTTTCCAATATAGTTACCTATATACCGTAGTGATAACAATATTTTTTGGGGGGAAGCTGGGCATTTTTTGGGGGGAAGCTTCTACCCCTCAAATACCCTAGATAGAACCCTGGACATCGTTTTTATGAAAATGAAAGTTATATGATTTCGCCTTCGAAAATGGATTTTTGGGTCATATCTTTAACAAAGTAATAGTGATTTGGCTTTTCAAACGCGCACCATTTTCTTAAAATGAGTAAGTTCGTAAATGGTCACGTGACCAAAATTCAAACGTTTAACAAGACATAAGCAAAAAGTAGTGTTGGTCGCCATGTTGGAAGCCAATACAAATCATACTACTTTGTTGAAAAATCAAAGTGCCATAAAATATCTCCCTTAAATGCGTTTCCTCTCAAATTTCAGGTGTAAGATAATTTTTACGTGCTCTGTCAATTTTTGGCATCAGCAAGATTCTAACTCAGTGTTTAAAGGAAGCATTGGTCACGTGACCTCTTAGTACAAGTGGCCTATTCATCTTGTGTGATCAGGTCTGTAATTCTCATGACCACTCTGTTTTACAAAGCATTGATATTACAAGGAGAAATTTGATGCTGATCACTCTTAGGGCTTAAAGGGTTAAGCACTATCAATAATAAAAACAACTGAGCTAAAAGCAGGTAAGAAAGTTAAACTAGTCTCAAATCTAAAGGGTTCTTTCACTCGCCAATATTCATAAGAAAATTAAACAAAAGAGTGCCGCAAAAACAAATGGGCAATAATTCAGTAAAATTGCTAGCGTGCTTAGCAACGCGATGTCTAGACCGAGCTTTTTTCTTTGGCTTCTTGAGACTAGGGGTGGGCTTCGGACCCTCCCCCCTCCCCACACCACCCCAAGATAAAAGGGATCATTTTACCTTTCTGGGAAACTGCCCACCTACCCCTCCCCTAAGCCAACATTTTGCCTTAAGTAGAAGTAAGTATTAATGTTGGATTAGGGGAGAGGTAGGTGGGCAGTTTCCCAGAAAGGTAAAATGAACCGATAAAAGCAAGAAAATATAATGGAGGAAATCTTAGGGAGTTGGGCAGGATATGTGAATTTCACGAGAGTTTTTTTTAGAGTTTGTAATTAAGCGGACATTTGGATCAATTTAGCTTTCTAGGAAACTGCCAACCTACCCCTCCCCTGAGCCAACTTTTTGCCCTAAGTGGGAAGTAAGTGATAATGATGGCCTAAGGGAGGGGTAGGTGGGCATTTGATTGTTTGAAACGTCATAAAGTCTACGCGCGACTGCCTCAAAGCAAGCATTGCAGAATATTTTAATGGCGACTATTCCATTCTCTCTTGACAACACTAAATAGAAGTTTGCGGACCTCTCCGGAAATCAACGTCCTTTTTATTTTAAGCGTTTGATTGGCCTAAAAATAACTTGGTGAAACTCGTATACCCTAAGGGCTAGCCTGGGCGTTTCCATCTCTGTCCCATAATTCTCTTTTCATAAAGGGTTAAAAGAACTGGCCAGTATGAATAGGGTTAACGTTAAAAGATGAACATTAGAAAGAATAGGACGGCAAAACGGTCGTGTGTGAAGAACGTGACAAGGCTAGCTATTACTTACGTGTTTTGTCGAGATCCCCACTTAACATTAATGTTTTCTGGTCTTTAACGAAGAGATCTGTTTAAAGCAAAGTGAAAATTGGCGAAAAGTTATTTCAAACAAAATTATTGTCACGCTTGTCACACAAGTTTTGCCGTCTTCTTCCCTCTCCCGTCCTGTTCACTATTAATTATGACTTTCAGGATGCGTCAAGAGTGGAAAACATCGCTCTGAAAAAACGCGAGAGTACTAGCTCAAGCAATGGCGAACCATCTCAGATCGATGCCGAGGATGAGATGATTGAAGAGTCTCCTACGCATGCCCAGAAAGGTTTTAGACGATGCCCCCCATGTACCTATGGAAAAATCGTTGATTACATTTGCCGGTTCTTGTTTCCATTTTGTTTCACTTTGTTTAACTTGTTTTATTGGCGTTATTATTTGTCCGATTGACTCCAAAAACTTGAAAACGTTTTCTCGGGTCGCAATGTTAAGGTCAAAGTAAGATGTCACGATGGGGGGTTGGGGGGACGCGGAGACTGTGTTGATTGGCCAGCTAGTTTGCTATTTTTCAGTTATAGATACTTGATAGATAAATTAAGGCGGACAATTTTTAAAAATCGTATGAGGAACGTTGCAGTATTTCCAAAAAATGAATCTAAATGTAAACAATAAAAAGGTGTAAAAAAAAAAAGCCTTCAGATAATGTTGAAAATATAAATAAATTTTTAATACACGTACATTGTATTATAAAAAGTTTAAGTCCTAGACTTAGACTGACGATGCTTGGAAGCTAATTAGATCTTATTGTACGACGAACTCACCTTTAATTGCAATAAATCTGGCATAAAGAGATAAAAACGAATACGTGTGCAAGTGGTGTGTGTGTACTTGTGGGGAAGGGGTGGGAAGGTTGGTATGGTTGTTAAAAATACGTTTGCCTATTGGTTTGTACTTGGAAACATTTCTGGAAAGAGATGTTATATTAAGGCTTCTTTCTTCAAGTCTCTTTGTTTAATATTTTCTCACGTTACAATTTTTAATCAGCTATTGTTGTTTTTTTAGTATTTATAGACCAAAAATCACTAACTTATTTTGACTTGATAATGACGTTCAGCTAACGTCGAAACGTCGTCGCTTTTCTAGCAATTTTTTAATCTTAAAATGATTTTAAGAAATGTTTTATCGCAATTTTTTATAATGAAATGCTTTTCAAAATCACTTCTTGTTCGTATTCTTCAAGTCTGACACTTCAAAGTCAAGTAATTATTTGCGTTTTTCATGAAGAAATTTGTCCACATTAAATTATCAGATCTGCCAAGAAATTAAAAGAACTTCTTCTGAAGACCATGGCATTTATATGAAAGCTCATTTATTTTCTTAAGTACTATATTTACTTAACGAATCTGCGTCCCGGCCCCAAACTCGTTAACGACCAGATCTGGTTAATTTTGATAATGTAATTGAGAAGAAAATTATACTTTGAATGTTCTGTAGGTCGGTAGGTAATCCTTTAAAGTTTGTTAATATTTTAGTATGTGTGGATTTTAAGATTGAGTTTTTCATGCATGTCCATCAAAAATGTCGCAGGAGCCTGGTGACTGACTCTTAAGGTTTCCACCGAATAAAATTATTTCGTCTTTGATTGTTGATTTTTACGTCTTCCTAAAAAGATTTTAACGATATATGGTTTTCGTTATGTAAAGTAGCGATATAATGTGTACAAATTGTAATGCAAAGCAGTTGCTATAACTCGAGACAATCATTTTTCGTTTTGCCCTGAAACAGATTAATAATTTAATGCCTGCATAAAAAGTGTTTGATGTGTAAACCGAGAAAAAAAGAGGATTTGTTTTACCGATTTTCATAACCTTTAACCGTTTGGAGAGTTCTTTAATTTAAGGTAAGGAATTAAATTCACACTTTTGGTCATTAATTGAAAAGTCACACCATAGAAATGTTGCAAAACTAGAAGTAATTAGAGCGGTTTTCACTTGACTGTGGTAAAACCAAAACCAAAGTAATACACTAGCCAACCAAAGGGCGTAGTAAAACCAAAACCAAAACCAAAACCAATCCCAATTCGACAGTCAAGTGAAAACCGCTCTATAACCAACAATAAATGACTGATGGCTTGAAAGTATCATTTCAAAATGGCCAGCCAGGCTGGCTGGCACTAGTTATTTTAATTCGTGTTTTGTGAGTTTCATCTGGCAACTGTTTGAGAAACCTCTTGAATAAAAGGAGGAAAATATGTCGATCTACATGCAGTGGAAAGGAAATGAGGTGAGAGACGTAACTTTCTTTTATCCGAATTTATGATAAAAAGTTTCCAGTGAACCTTTCAGTGGTAAAGTAATGTAGAGTAACTGACTTCATTTCGTCACTCGTTGCTTTTTTCGTTTTTTTTAAGTAAGAAAAAAAGGATATAAACCTCCAGGGGCTTTTATTTGGGAAAAAACACCCTCGGATCACCAATAGAAATTACAAACATGCACGAAAACACCTCATTACGGTCATTTTGTTAGTATGGTTTTTTATTTGGCTAATCCCTCTTTTTTATTATTTATATTTTTTTATTATTTTTTATTCCAGGGCAATAAGTTGTGTCCTTGTCAAAGACTTGATTAGCAGGTGAGGTATTGTTGAGAGTGTTAAACGTTAGTTAAATTGTAGGGAATTTTATCCTCAGACATCCAGGAGAAGCTTATTGTAAGGACCTCTTCACGAGTGATTTTACTGCAGGTAAGTTTACACGAGGAACTGGAAAGGCGGGCATTCAATCTTACCATACCAGCCCCAGAAACATTTGAATGTCCTGCTTCTGATTGGCCTAAAAATATCAGTTTATTTAGGCAATAGACTACACTTCCTATGGGTTTACGGGGGTGATAACCCACGCGGGGATGTTGGGAGAGCACGAGAAAATTCACTTGCCTTCGGCTCGTGATTTACAAGCTTTTCGAACCCATCGGAACATGCGTACTGTCTCAGTTATTTTATAATGTACGATAAAACATTACGCTTGACTTGCAGGTTTCCTTACAATCCTATTGATGATTTTACCTAGGCACAGCTTAATGACGTAAAATATTCAAGCTAACAATGAGTCGGTATTCTTTTTTAGGCGATATGTATGATATCTGGAAATCTGTAATAATCCTTGGTGGTCTATTTTGTGCGGTTATATCATTGGAAGAACCGTGAGTAAAATATACCCAAGAATAGTTTAAAAATTATTTTGTTCAACGTGATGATAAATGAAGGGCTAGGTAAATATCTTCAAACGACATGAGTAACGTTTCACAGGTTTCCTCACTTTTATGCCCTCGCTTCCTTGCGTCTGAGTACAAAGGACGATGGAAAAAAAAGAAGAAAAGAAAATACTGTGAATTGCAAATTACCACTGCTTACTTTGAAGTGTTATCTTTGAAAAAGAACCAACACCAAGTAGAGCTGTGAAGTCAAAATGATTTTAACTCTTGAAGTGTAAAACCTTCTGCCACTTAACTGCAAAAATCTGAGAAATCCCGTTTTATAATAATTTCTTTAGTCGATGGTCTGGGAGATAAATATACATTTGTAGCCATTTTGTAACCTATTACTAACTGTTATGCAGATACTACAGATAAATACGCAAGACGTAGAATAATGTGCATTTGTCCCCAGTTAACCGTGATCGTATTTCTTTTTGCAGCAATGAATACGAGGATTCCGATGTGGTAAAGAAACTGTTTTCTAGTTATGATCGAAACTTGAGGCCTAAGTTCAATAGTAAGTAGTACAGTCAAGGCAGGTCAACCGTATCCCCCAAGATTCTATTAATGAACTGATTATTTAAAAAAGGATTCCGTTAGTCGTTCCCGTAACTAGTGTCAAATTCAAATTGGCATTCCTGCATGCGTAATGAGAAGTGAATTTTTCAACCGCAACGTCTCTGTATTTGGTCAGATTGAAAATCTTTGAATCTAAAAAATTGCTTCGAAGACTTTTACATCAAATTCAGGGAAAATGAGGTAGTAGAAATTTCATAACTGTCTCGCGTGTAAACTCACGGCTCATTACGCATCCAAGAATACAGAGATGAATCTGAAATCTACAACTACCAACGGTTCAACTTTCGAATAATAAATTCATTAATGGACTCTTGGGGGGTAACGCTTGAGCTGGCTTGACTGTAAAATATTTTTTTTATATTTCGAATATCGGACTGAAATATGTTTCTTGTACATGAATTTTGGACGTTGATCCAGAATTCTTGAACTGCTCGTTCATTTGTACTCGCTGACAGAAAGCTCTCATTAGATCTGCTTCAATCTCAGAATGTTGATTTGAAAGTTTCTTTAGGTTTACCTAGCATTGTTGACTAGAACTTGCTACTTAGTCCAGAAAAGTTCCAAGTTTCGATTCATTGATTAGAATGATATATATCTTTTCTGATATAATGTTGTAATTCATCAACTAGATAATTATTCATTCGAGTAATTTTTAATTGTAAGGCGCATTTGAAAACTGTATAGTTGAATTTGCGCGGTATAAATAAATGTCGTTATTATTATTATCATTATTTTTTTAAAATTATTATTATTATTATTATTATTATTATTATTACTAGTATGAAAGAAATAAACTCTGACAGGGATGGTGATAGTCCAAATAATTCTCTCAGTCGATCGCGACACTTGATAATCAAACGGTTCGTATAAATCAACCCGAGTCCCAATTTGACTTAGCTCTTACATGGTCTGTACGCTGCTTTGTTTGTGTGCATCAATTACAGGTGGCCCTTTAAATGTAATGGTGGACCTGTATGTGGAATCCTTTGGAAACATAAAGGAGGCCGACATGGTAGGTGCATGCTTTTTAACAACTTTCTTATATTACATTATTTATTCATTGAAAACGCTTTTTATCTTCGCATACTACTTTCAATTGATATAATTATATGAAAGAAGATCATCACAGTTATAGACGCAAATTTTGCAACTGCGAAAAGAATGCCTGAAATTTATTTTCGCAACTGCAAAAGTTTTTCTTTCATATAATTCTTCACTCTGCAGTTCTCGTATATGGTTTTCATATATTCATAACTTCATCATCATCCTTTCATGGGTTTAAGTGCTCGTAGGACACTGTTTGTTCGTCTCAAACACTGGGGACGGACCGTTGTTCCTAGGTGGTGTACCAAGCCACGAGAAGGTCTAGCCGTTTGCGGTACTTTCATTTCCCAATGCAGTTAAGATCAGCGCTACACTGACTGCCCTAACCTCGCCAAAGTTTAATCCACTGTCTGAGCTAATCCAGCCACTGCACTCTAACAATCAAGTCACTTGTATTAGCTCAATTACTTATTATCTTTTGACTGCAGGAATACACAGTCTTTGGCTATTTTCGTCAAAGTTGGGTGGACAAGCGCTTGGCAGGAAAGTTAAACCAAACATTAGTGTTGAGGAATACCGCAATTGATCACGCCTGGACACCTGACACATACTGTACTAACACCCGGCAGTCTAACCTCAAAACGAGTGCGTCTGATAGCGAGTCCGCCATGAGGGTTGATATTAACGGCAGCGTTTTCTTCACCCAACGGTTTGTAAAATTTTGTCATAAACAGTGCAAAATCCAAACTAATAAAGGACGTTAAATTGACCCATCTTCAATTTTTGGCATAGGAGAATTAGAAATAAAAATAAATAAATAAAAAAAAAAAAACAAGCAAATTCGGTCGTATATCCGCAAAAAAAATACTCTCCACATAAATGAAAGCTCTTCTTGAAACCATCCAGAAACTATCCTAGAAAAGCTCACTCCATGTAAGGGAATACAGATTTCGGAATTCGGGAAATTTTTTGCTTCCGGAAATCCGGAATACCGCTTAAGAAATCCCGAATTCCTATGGCGATTGAAATCCAGAATCCAAGTCCCACTGACAAAGACCTTGAATCCGGAATCCATTGCGTATAATCCAGAATCCAAGACTGTCTTGGGTTCCCTTACATGGGGGTGAAAACCAATTGAACCATTGGTACCAATGGACCATCGGAATTGCCCTAGCCAGGCCAAACGAGAGAATAATCTAAGTCCCCTTAATGAGATGCATATTAACCAATAGAACCATTGGAATGACATCATTTTCTATTGGTTCCAATCGTACCACTGGTATCAATGGACTCCCTTCTTATCACCACTAACACCAATGGAGTTTATTTGTGAGTATTCGACAACCCTCCCTTGCATGATTTCAAGATTCTTGTAAGCCAGAAGACTGTTCCTGTAAGCAGCTACGGACATTGTCGAATTAAGCAAATGTGCGAGTTGTTGAAGGAACATCTGAATGAATTCCTTGACAAAAGATGAATAGATGTATGAAAGACATATACCAGGGGCGGATCCAGGATTTTTAGGAGGGGGTGCACTCGTGTCTTGCTCTACTTCAACACCAAAAAACCACAGTTTTTTTTATGCAGAATACCAGTTGTATTAGAAAACCGCAGGTCATCTCAGGAGGGGGGGGGGGGGGGGGGCGCACCCCCTGCACCCTCCCCTTAGATCCGCCCCTGTATACTTAAAATAGCGGCCCCATCTTGTGTGTTTAGTTCCTATCTTTTTTTTCTTTATTTTGCTTCAGAATTCACATTATTGCGTCCTGTGAAATGAATCTGCAGGATTTTCCATTGGATCACCAGGAGTGTGGTCTTAAATTTATAAGCTGTAAGTGAGCAACCTGTTATATATTGTTAGCAGGCAAATTTGGACGAATGAACCAAGGAGTGAATGAACAGATGACCTTCTGAGAGACTGATGACTTATGACGGACTGGCTGACTGACTGACTGACTGACTGACTGACTCGGAAGGAATGAAGTTATGCATGGAGGGACGGGTAGATGATTGAACGATTGAATGGATGGATGAATTGACGGATAGCTAACGATAATTTCAACCGGGGTGGCCTGTTCAGCATGTAGGCTTCTGGTCTCAAGAGTGGCCAGTTTAATGGCCATTTGACTATTTATCAACAAGTTCCAACTAATGCATATGAATGTTCAAGCACGCCGTTGCATTTAATTTCATAATTTATGCATTGCAGAAACCTTTGTTAAATAGTATTAACTTGTTGCCTTTATGATCGCAGATGCATACAACACTTCAGATATTGTCTACTGGTGGGCGAAGGACAATGTGGAAATTGAAAAGAAAACAGTCGCTCAGTTTCAGAACGAGGAGGTTCATTTAAGCAAAACAGTAGAGCAGTACATCACGGGTAAATACTTGTTCAACCTTGATCAACATCTAGATGCCAGAGCTACATTGGATGATAACAGCCTATTTCTTCTTCATAAACGCAGTGCA
The DNA here is from genome assembly GCA_964035705.1 of Porites rus. Taxonomy (NCBI): domain Eukaryota; kingdom Metazoa; phylum Cnidaria; class Anthozoa; order Scleractinia; family Poritidae; genus Porites; species Porites rus. The sequence goes on along the minus strand of OZ038004.1, from coordinate 21,192,970 downwards.
ACATTTATATGTGAAACTAATGTTTTGCTCATACTGCTAGTGATTACCCGACCTGTTCATCAGATAATGATGATAACGACAACGACAACGACTACGACTACGACAACGATAACAATGACGATAAGGACAATGATAGTGATACTGATGATGATGATGATGATAATGGTGATGATGATAACAATAACAATCACGATAAAATACCTAAAGCACCCGCGGACCCCAAAACCTTACAATTCAGTGTTGAAGTTTGGACGCACCCATGACATCAGAGAATAATTATGTTTACTAAATTAGCGCCTAAGGGCTTCGTAACCGAATATGTTTGTCAAAACCATTAGCTTTAACATCGTGCAGAAGTATTAAAATTTGCTTCAAGCACTCAACTCGCAGTGCCTCTAAGATGCTATTGCTGTTTGTCACTTTCAGGAAACTTTACGATGCTGTCAGTCAGTTTTACCTTCCACCGCAGTATAGGTTATTACGTCATGCAGGTTTACGCTCCAGATGTTCTTGTGGTTGCCATCAGTTGGACTCTATTTTGGGTGGACAAGAATGTAAGTCTTTTGGACTTGAGGTTTCTTCGTTATTGCTCAAAAAGGTTACTCCTGCAGTGATTCTGTTACAAATAGTTATTGTGAGTTCCTGAGACCAATCTAGCTAGTGATAATCAGAATCATTGCGTCCCAATTCAAAATACAGTAACTCCTAAAGTGAAAATTCTTGGGATGCACCCAGACAATTAATCTGAAGACAGGCTCCAAAACTCCTTCTTTTGTAAAGCACAACGGAGACTTAAAGAAACATGCGTCTATAAACAGCCACAAGAACGGGTACAGGAATCACACGAACAGGATATTCCACAATATACATCTTCAGACTGATCTTTGCGTCCACAGGACGCATGCCCTTAATTATTTTGCGTATTTTGGGATTCTTATGCGTCAAGGACGCAGGACGCAGAGGTTACAAAATGCCCTTGACCTCAAAGAGTAAATGACACAGTCATACGTATGGCTATACATGTTTTTTATCGTCCTTATTTTGTAGGACATGAATACTCGCATGGCCGTTGGCGTAACAACCATTCTAACAATCGTGTTTCTATTGGGTTCGGCAAATACATCTCTTCCTCGTGTTAGTTATGCCAAAGCCATAGACTGGTATCTAATGGTTTCGTTCGCTTTCATATTTGCCGCTCTCGTGGAATGCATGTTTGTCTTTCATTTTCGTATTGACGGCGGAAAGAAGGAGAACAAGAAAAGAACGTTTTCACTGAGGAGCAAGGTATGGACAGCTGAATAGTTTTATTTTGTTGATGCCAATGCCAGTAGCTAAGTTTAAAACTGGTTGAGCAACATTATCTGTCATTCATGTATTTTTTTCGTTGTTCCTGATTTGCTTTTCAGCATTCATCTAATTCTGCATAGCCGTCTGGCACTGACCTAATTTAGAATAGTTGGAAAAAGTTGTTATCTTATGATGGGCGTCATTCGTTAACTTGCAGAAAAAAAATTCCGCAAACTTCCAGACGCATTTGCCAAACGCATTTAAGGTTATAATTAAAACGTCTAGAAAATTGAAGAAGCGAGCGGACAATTTTGTTTCTTGCCCCTCCTACCGTTAGGGTAAAACAGGCTTGCACTATTTGTGTTTTTGTTGGCGGTTTTGTTTGTTTTTAAATGTTTTTTTCTTTATACTTCACTTCCTGCAGAAAAAGAGACGTTTCTCTGGCCGTCTGATCGCTTTAATGAAAACCGGCCTGAGGCGAGGGTCCTACAGAATAGATGAAGAAGAAATCATTGAAGCTCCTCCAAATTTCAAACGCCAGAAATCCAGCATTTGTGATCACAATGGCAACCATATTAAACACGGGCAAGGAAAAATATGCAAGCAAGCTGAAGAAATTAGCCTAAGTGACAGAATCGATATAACATCCCGTTACTTGTTTCCTTTTGCTTTTCTCTTGTTTAATATTTTTTACTGGTTTGCATACGTCTATGACATTCGGGTGCTTCCTGAAAGTGCACGCGATATGTAGGCTTAAAGGGATCCTTGGGCGTTCACTGTGGGGATATATGCAACCCCTTCATTCCGCAAATAATCTCAAAAGAAGGTTTTTCTCTGTATAGTATAGTAGCTTTCCAGTTATCTGTTACGCAAGTCTTGGCCAATCATGCGAAAGCCGTCTTGGGTACGAAATATTGAATAACGCCAATTAAATATTATACAGAACACAAAGCAATGAAATCTTAGTTTATTTATGATATAATGTTGTAGCTTCAACTTATTTATGCCTGTATCATTTAAGCACCCACGCATGATGAACATTGTGTTAAATTCAAAAACTCAATCTGAATTTCAGTTTCACCATAAAGTGAAATATGCCAGTTTGAATGACGTTACTGTCCCCAACCAGCGTCACATCCCCTAATGTTTGCGTTATCTTTTGGCACTAACCACAGGATATCTTTTTAATGTTGTCATTGCTCCAAAATAAAAATACCAAAAAAAGAACACAACAAACAATCAATACAAAAAATACATTAAAATGTGGTAAGGGTTGGTCAACCACTCCTCCTTTTACCACGTTTACTCTTTGCAATCAGCTGAGATGAATGCACTGCGCGTTTAACTCATCAGCTTCTCAACGCGTGCGCATACCCTGCCTCAGCACACTTGCATGCAAACGCATGCGCAGTTGTGATAGCATGAGTTAAACTATAGTTCAGTACTTCTGAGGTTTGGATGCAGGAAATTTTCCACAATGGACGAAGAAAGTAAACTGAAAGGACTTTTTGAGAAAAGAAAAAGTCAGTTTCTAGCCAGCACAAGCTTCCTACACTTAGCCTGAACTTACTTCCACCTACCCCATGATTTTGCTGTTCTAGCAAGCAAGAAGACAGTTGGTATATTTTTTCAAAGAACAAAAGGCAACGCTCAAGTCAGATTTACATAAAGCTCTACAATGTAACTAAATTACAGTTTAAAAAGTTCTGGTATCTTCCGCAATTGGCTCATTACTACAAGGTCGGAAAAAAAAAACAAAAAAACAAAAAAAACAAAAAAAAACGGGACCACTGATTAAGGACAATAAAAAACCAAAAAGGTGTGATGACATTATTAAATAGCCAGCTTATGTTATTAATAAAAGCGTGATGCCTTCTGTTTTTGGTCAGACTAAAAGGCGCCGCTAGTCCTACAATCAATTGTGGTTTCGTGTCTTAATATTTGATTTATAACTAATTTGAAGCTTTTCTTAGCGATACACTTCCTGTTTGCCTTTGATTTATTGTGAATTTTGACCTTCTTTAACCACACATCACAGTATGAAACATTTATACTGGGTTACGATTCAGAGGCAATTTTGTTGAAGCGAACCAAGAGGTTCTTGAAAAAGGTAGGAAAGATACAACGGATCAAACAAAGTTACAAACCTGTTGGTACCTACTAATGTGAAATTTGTTAAAAACGTATGGATCATAGAGGTGTAAGGAAGTTCAGATCCTCGTTTCATAGATCTTCTTGTGACCAATGGATCGAAGTCATCACTATCCGTTTGGCGTAATATTCATGCTTTGAGAGTTTCACTACTGAACCGTGTAAACGTTCCAAAATTTATAACAATGAAGATTATAGCTCTCTCATCGCTTTAATGAAAACCGGCCTGAGGCGAGGATCCTACAGAAGTGACGAAGAAGAAATCGTTGAAGTCCCCCAAATTTCAAAAGCTAGAAATCCGGCATTTGTGATCACAATGGCAACTATTGACATGTCGGGTGTATCATAAGATTTATAAAAATGTAGATCATAGCTTTACTCGCATTTATTATAACCAGATGTTGGGGGTTTGTTATTTGTCATAAGTGAAAAAATTATGCTCGAGTATAAGTTGTGGCTTACGTTGGATTTCAGTTCGAGTATCAGCTTTTAAACTCAGTGGTTTATTTTTATTATTTGAGTGGCTTCAGTTCGAAAAATTTTGCGTCCATAACTTCAAGCTGTGTTTCGTCACTAATTAATCTGTAAGGCTCGGTCTTTAAGTGGATTAAAGCGGGGATTTGCAGTAAGTCCCCGTGGGTTTATTTGGACCTGGTGTTTAATTTACAGGGTAAGCAGCATTCAGCATTGATTGTAATCAACGCTCCTATATCTTTTCTTTACACCTAATAAAAGCTAATAATAAAACATGATTTGGGGTGAATATTAAGACGCCGACTTTCAGAACGGTGAGAATATTGCGTTATGGGAAAACAAGCAGATTGCGCCTTGTGCAAAGCTTAAAAAAATACAGTTTAATCCAAAAAATGGTAATACAAACATAGTATTTAATTATTACATGAGAGGTAAATAAGAATTTCTGTATCCCTTCGGTCCACAATATTTTGCGTAACTAAACTTACTAAAAAGTGACCGCTATCAATAAGGGCCGCGCGTTGCCTTGATGAAATGATCTCTGATCGTCATTTATTAATTTCAAATACACTGGTATATCAACAGCAGGAGAGGATGACGGTCTCATCGTGCCTCACTATATTTTATTAAATATTTAATGCATAATATATTCAACTATATTTAGTAAATGTCAAATCCTCCTAGCTTGAAGCCGACATTGCCTAGCCTCTATTTTGAATATGAATGTCGTGGTCCACTAAGTTGCGTGCATTTAATTAAAGTCAGGGTTAAAGTATAAAACATCTCTGGGCTTTAAATCGTGGGAACAATTACTGAGGAGCGACAATGCACGTTGAGCCCTTGGGTAAGACAATTCAATAACCTATCTGGAGGGGACGCGAAACCATCGAACTGTTGCTTTGTTCAATTTTTTTTTTCATATGGGGACTGTACATAAGGGTAGATTTGTATATGTTTGTGTTTCTCTTTGGTTGAATATAATTCTATCCCAGTTTGCTATCAATTAATGGGTTGGAAATATTAGTATTGAAATTACAGTTGATATAAGTATTGGACAGGAGCTCCGGCTTTAGGCTAGGCGAAGTCTACAGATTACGGTGATCAGGAATCATTAGTGCTAGGCTGAATTAAAACTTTATGTTTTCTCATTTCTAGACAGACATATACAAAAAAGGTTCCTGATAAAGAAACATAAAGATGCTTTACGAAGACATTTTTAATGTCAAAATATGTGTCAGATCATATCAGATTAGCTGAGCGATAGTATTCATAGAGTCCGATTGCTACATAGGTGTGCGTGATTGTACCATTCAGTCAGCTCAGATAAAGCGTACCCCAGCAGATTCTATTAATATATATATTTCTTATTTGAAAATTCAATCCATTAGTCAGCGTCATTCTCAGATTCATTTCTTCATTCTTGCATACGTAATGAGCAGTGCACACGCGAGGTAGTTAATATTTTTGTCAGTTCAGCCTTTTCTTTTAACTGAATATAGGTATCTTCGCAGTAACTTTATTTGCTTAAAGTGTGAAAACGTTTTCAATCTGATCGAAAACAGAGCAATGTTACTCTAAAATTCACTTCCATTGTGCGTGAAAGAATGTAGTTTTCATTAATTTTACGCTCGAGTAGCGTAAAAAACGGATTAAATTTTTTAATGATAAGTTTATTAATAGGTTTTCTGCTTTTAAATGGTTTCCAATATTCATTGGGCTGCACTTATGATTGGTGATATAGGAATTCAGCGGTTGTGTGCTTAACGGTGAGCCTTTATTTGGAAGTGAGTTACAGTACGACAACAACAAGTGACGTTTGGCTGAATTTTGACAACGGACTTGAACTTCTGGTAATATTATTCACGAAAATGTATAATATGAAAGTCGACCTGATCAGGGTCATCAAGCAAACATTAGGCATGAAGGCATAATGTCTTGAAATTCTTCTTGAGGAAGAAAGGAGTCCAGAATTAAAAAGAAAATAAAAAATCCAACATATATATTTATGTACAGTTCGATTACATCGAAGGGCAAAAATAAAAGGTAATTGTTATAACTTGCGTTTGTATAAACACATACAAAAATAAGCGTTTTATTTCCGTTTTGCGTCGAATTCATTTATAATAATCAGTTCCCTTTTAGCATGATCTCCTCTCCTGGAAAATAAAAATACTATTTTACGACCATACAATAATGGATGTTATATTCGTGTATTATTTTAACCTGCATTTATTGCTCTGTATCAATTTGAATTTGAAAAAAAAAATCCGTTTTCATGGCAGCTGAAAGCATCTACGTTTTTAAGCAATAATTAATAGGCAGCGGATGCGTTAAAAGGTTCACACGGTGTTTCTGAATAATTTTTCTCGATGTTCAATTTCTTGATGACAACAGGTAACTACTGATAGGACCCTCAATGGCATCGGCCTCTTTCTTAACAACCAACTGAGGTAAACTTCATAAGCAGGGAGAAGACACCTTTGGTTTTAGTGATGCTGTTTTCCAACTACTGTGAGAACTTACTCAAGAAGCTCTTGCTGATTGGAATTGTACTTATTGTTTGTATTTCTTGTCGGTAAGTTATTGTCAACACTTGTATTTATTTCATACAATTTCTAGAGTGGCAGGCTTTTGATCTGACTTCAAGATTTGGCGAAGAATTTCGCTGTTTAAGATCAGTGCTTTTTCACGATTTGCACTATTCGCTAGAAGAAAATCTCGTGGAAACAAAAACATTTTTCATGTTCTATTTTCTATGAAATGAAAAACTGGAAATTCTTTGTTACAATAACGAAATCACTAGATTTACTGAGTGTAAAAGACGGGACGGAATAAACAATAATTATTTTACTTTTAGTAATACTGCAGATTCAAATCACTTTTTTCGTATTCATGTTCATATTTGGCCTTGGCTTGAGCATGCAGGTAGTTTACGCTGTATGTGGTAACAGGTTCTAATTTTTGAGTTTGATTCACGAACTCCTGCGAGGTTTATGTTGCGATACTTCTTAAACCAAGGAGTCTTTTCCATCTCCAAGGAAGCTTTTGGTGTTTTTTCTTATTATTATTTCGAACGCTACAACTTTTTCTTGATCTTATCTTAATAATTACACTGGACGAAAAAATGAATTCGCAATGTCGCACAGAGGAGTAAATATAGGGCAAAGATGGTAAATGCCACATTTGCGGACCAAAAAGATAGATAGATAGATATTCTGTTTATTTCACCCACTTGCAGCAATAACTGAATTGTTGGGGAAGGTCATTGTCACATACAATTAAACATTTACATACATTCACTGAAATTTATAAGTTACAAAGTCATTAATTCTTCTGGTATGACCTTGTTGACGTCTTGGAAGTTGGACCCTTATACTGTAATGAAACTCAATAGCGGCAGGGGGAGTGGATGATGTTCTTAAGGGGGGACATTTGGCGTGCAGTAGCCATGAACCGCTTACAAGCTCGTACTCTCCTGTCACTAAGAGACTCCAGGCCGGCCAACAACAAGGCAGAGAGTGTGTGGCATATATTTTCTCCTCAGTCTTTTAGTATTTGCGACATATTTGCAAGGAGCAAATTTTCGTCCCGTGTTAGAAAAAGAAAAAGCCATGACTTCATCGGCATTAATGTATTCATGTGCAAGTTAATGAAATTCCGGCCCAAAAAGTGGATAACCTCAACTTAACCCTAATATACTAGTTTTTTCATATTTTTTACTTAACGCAGTTGCCTAGGTTAAGATATACATAAGGCCAGGTTGCAAATTGACATTGTAGGTTTTTAAAAAAATATAATTTAATCACATCACAACAAACAGTTTGTTTTTCTCTCGATAGCTCAACAGGAAATGCAGCGAGAACTACAACTTTAGACATTCTTTTTTCTAACTACGATAGAGACGTGAGGCCAAATCATGGAGGTAGCTATACTTTTGAGCACTATTCAGGACACCAAAAGTTTCACTTTCCTTCAGCAAATTTTCCTGTAACATCATTACCACTTTACTACTACATGAGAAATTTCTGCAATTTGATTGGCTCAGAGCAGTAGTATTTCAGCTTAATTTGAAACACCTTCATGTGAAAATTACAAAACTTTTGGGGGTAGTAGTATAAACAAATAATAGCATGATTTGTACGTGATTTTTGGCATAAATACCACTCGTTATATTTCACAATTGTTTCAAAGTTCACTCGCCTAACGGCTTGTGAAATTACGTACCTTATTATAGGAAATTAACGCTCCATGAAATTAAGAAAAATTAACGCGACTTAAATTAACGCGAATTTGAATGGAAAACGACTTCCGAATAAAGAAACTTAACGCGAAAGAGGAGGTAGAATTCCATAAAAAGGAAATTAACGCGATCATCTTGGCCGAAACCAAAGGAGAAGATATTGATATCACTTCTGACAGCGACAACGATGAAGATGAACTCGAAATATTGTAAACCTTCGCCTTTGCTTTTGTGAAAGATGAAAAATAAAGGGTGAATGGAAACAAAGAAAGCTTGTAGTTAACGTTCTTTAGGTGTCAAGAATGTCTGGACAGGTTCCAAAATTAGGGTTAAAATACTGGAAATTAAGAGCCCGGAAATTAACGCTGCACTTAATTAAGGTCGCGGAAATTAACGCTCAACAAAATTAACGCGACTTAAATTAACGCGAATTTTAACGATTCGCGTTAATTTCATGGAGCGTTAATTTCCTATAATAAGGTATAACAATTTCGAAATGTCACTCGTGGTATTTGTGCCAAATATTACTACAAATCATGCTATTACCTATACAAACACCCATCTTTGTTGCATATTTCCCTCGTTTGGGAAATCGCTCAGTATTTATCCCAGATCCGCGCCTGATCTGGTTCTTGTAGGACGTAAAAGAACCCACCCCACCGTTCAAAAAGAATAGGGAATGTACACCCCAGTGGCATGGCCAACCTTTCCTGGGCTGGTTGAAAAGATCTTAATGTGGCGATAACTTCATGATCCTCCTTCAGGAGTCTTAATGGCTACTTGTAAACAGTGTGAATATATGTACATTTCGATCATAGGCTTTCGTCATGGTGCTCCAACTAATAATTATAATAGAAAATATCTGTGTTGCAGTTGCCCCACTAACAGTAGAACTTGATTTGTACGTTGAATCATTTGCCAACATCGCTGAAGCCAACATGGTAAGTCACATGATATCAATTTTGATTTGTACATGAAATATACTTCTTCCGATGATATAACCATTGCCATATATGTAAATATTTAATGCATGGCATTAGCATGCTCTGTGTAACTTTGAGTTTGAACATCCAACCTCTTTCACTGATAAGTTTGATAAGTTTGCACACTTAATGCTAGCCCTGGTAACCTATTTATGGAGTTGTTCTTTCAAGCGGGTCTCCTTTTATTGCACCTGTACGCTCTGACTGCGTCTTAATCTCCTCTTGTAATCAGGAGTACACAGTGTTTGGCTACCTTCGCCATTTCTGGACTGACAAGCGATTTGCTGGGACATTCAATGAAACTATTCGTCTGAAAGGTTCGATTGTTGAGCATGCGTGGACTCCCGACACCTACGTAGGCAACTCAAGAGAATCAAATATGCGAGTCAAGGACTCGGAGTCAGACAGCATGTTTGAGATACATCCAAATGGGAGCATTTTCTACACAAAAGGGTTAGTTCCAAACTCCAGCTGAGGGAAAGGGATAAATGCCATATAAATTAATTGCGGTTATATGTACGTATGGTAAAATGGTATAGTATACAATCAAGACTTTTACAGACCGTACAGATTTGGGTGTCGAATAGGGTTAAGTTTAGGGTATAACTTCTAAAAAAATTGTTTAGGGATAAGAAGAATTAGAGTTTCGAGTTCATAGTTTACCTGAGATAGGGTAGGGATTTGGTACAAATAAAGGGGGGGTTCCTGCTTAGCGTTTGTGTGTGTTAAAAGTGGCAAGGTGGTAAGTTAAACGCCGATAATTGCAAAAAAAAACTGCGACGTTTCGGCAATGCTGACGTCATCAAGTTGATGGCAACTGAGAGAAGAATGGGTGGTGTGAGCTTGAAATATTTGTCATCCTTTTCCATGAGAAACAAAGGAGAGAAAAAAAGAAAGAAAGAAAGAAAGAAAGAAAAGAAAAGAAAAGAAACAGCAATCCCCTGGTGATCAAACGAGATTGGTGTTAGGGGGATTAGTGCATGGTGTGTTTATTTAGCCTTATACGAACTTGTTTCTTTCTATCCAGTGTCAAGATTGTTGCTTCTTGCGAAATGAACCTGGAGAATTTTCCGATGGACACTCAAAAATGCATGCTGATTTTTGGGAGCTGTGAGTAGTATTTGCATCTAATAGCATTGACTCTCGGCATTTTTCTTTGGAGCTGGTTATTCAAATAAAGTAATGCACATGATCTGTTTTTTGGACATCCAGAATTGTTTATAAGTGGCATTGGTTTGGTGATATTTCAAAGCCATTTTTGTACAAGAAAACCGATGACATATAATTTTAGTATTTTTTAATGCTTATTTGTCTGCGTCTGATTGCGTTCCAGTTCGGCCACTAGGCTCTCGATCCCTCTTGAAAAAGGAATCCTTAGGCTAATAACTCGATCTGTTGCAAAGATTTTTGATATCTCCCCTGATTATTTAAGAACGTGTGATGACTCAAGTTTTTTGCAGGGGAGTAAAATCGGTTTTTTATCTAGATAAACTCAGATCAGGATTCCTTCAAGATCTCTAATGAGATGAAATCATGTTTTTCTGTAGATAGTCTTAACACGAACTACTTGAATTACAAATGGAAGACTGACACGGCGATTGTTGAAAAGAAAAGCATTGCTCAATTTGACATGAACAAGGTGGAACTGAACTCAACAAATACGACTTATATCAGTGGTTAGTGATAGCTATTACACTTGATATTTATTTTCCTAATTGTCTTTATCCATCTGGGGGGGGGGGGGGGGGTCATTTCACATTTCATTGAGTGAATTCCCTTTTAGAAGCGAGTGTCTGTAGTAGTAGTACCTCTTTTGTGAATGGCGTACCCCTGCACACACCCCTTAGTACGTGTAATTCGATATTAATGTCACTTTAATTATTTAACAACAAATGTGAAATAGCAAAGCTTATCAAGTGTACATGAAATCCACAGGGTCATATAGCACGCTCATCATAAGTTTCAACTTCAAACGGCGCATTGGTTATTACGTCATCCAAGTCTTCTTCCCAGACATCCTTGTGGTTGCAATAAGTTGGATAGTCTTTTGGTTAGACCAAGATGACATGGGTGGTCGAGTTGGCCTGGGTATCACAACCGTACTGACTATCATGTTTCTGTTGGGCTCTGTAAACATGTCACTACCTCGTGTAAGTTATCCCAAGGCCATTGACTGGTACCTTATCGGGTCTTTTCTGTTTGTCTTCCTCGTTGTGATGGAGTGCATCTTAGTGTACATTTTGCGTCCAAGAAATCGAGATCCCAAAAACGCTAACCACAAAAAAGTAATGGAGTTGGAAATGGACATCATAAGTAATGTTCAGGTAGGGTTTAAGAACTGTGGCTAAAATTTACTTTGATCAATCTTAATCTTAGTTGAGACGTCTATTCAGTCAGGCGTTACTAATTAAAAATACAGATACTCTAATTTCAAAATAATATTATTTTAAAGAACGTATTGTACCCACAAATTTCCTAAAACATAAGGGTACCGCCACAATTCTATCAAATGCAGCATCAAATGTAGCTATTACAGTCATTTTATGGTATCTCACTGGAGGGAGTTTTAACCCAAGTTATAAGGAATTTGTAGAGTAAGTAGTTAATCGAAGGTAAAAAGCAAAACGTGAGGTTGTCTGGTAGACTCCAAGTTCAAATGATGGTATACCGATCGTCGATGGCCCTGCAGCTTAAACTGTGGTTCCAATATTAGTTTCATCTGAATTTGAATATGAAAATGTCCAAAAATGAGAACCAATGAATAGAAAGTACACAACATAACATTTTTATACATATCATCTATTTATTATTCATTCAAAATATTTCCCCGATTCTCACTGGCTAAAAGCACACGCATAATTCACCATAACCAGTTACTGATGACCAAATTTGGAAGAATTTTGTGTTTAACGAGGAAATGACGTCAAAAATGCAGCGTTTATGCAGGTTAAGGCACCGTAAACCGAGAAGACCTGGACACGAGGTTGAGTTGTTTTGGTTGTGAAAACAAAATATGGCGGACATTTCACTTGTTTCAAGAGTAAGAACTACTGTAGGTGAAATTATAGCAAAAAACATGGCAAGAACAGCAAGAACACAACTCGAAGGGCGACATCTGCTATTTGGAGAATATTTGCGGAGCTGAACAACCCTAAACGTGCACTATCGAAGGTGAACTTAACATCGATGAAGGTAAGCATGTTTTAGCTTTGTTTTCAAATTAGGAATTATTTTGAATGAATAATAAATCAATCATTGAATTCGGCTTTCGTATCATATGAAGGATTATGGAGATCTCGGAGGGTGTTATCCGCCTCGGCCTATGGCCTCGAGGGATAACATCCTCCTCGATCTCCATAATTTTTCATAAGATACTCAGCCTCATTCATTAATTGTTAAATAATTCATATTTGCAGGAGTTGTCAGTAATGGAAAACATGGCTGTACAACAACAAGAGAGTTCTTATTTGAGTAATGGTAATACAGTGCAAAGGGATATAAAGGAGTCACTGGCACGTGATAAGAAGAGTTTAGAACGATGCAAATCATGTGACTGTGGAAAGATTATTGATCGCACTTCCCGGTTCTTGTTTCCATTTGCCTTTGTTTTGTTTAACGCGTTTTATTGGTACCGCTATTTGAGTTAACGATCCAATTAAATTTCATTTTATCGTTACACAGTTACTATCGCGTTTATAGACAAAAATCGCTAAAGTTTAAAACAAGACTACCAAACAAAACAATTGCTGGTTTGCACGTGACACCACGGAGGCCATGTTGGTAGTCAAGAACAAAAACATTTCTCTCCTCTGGAAACTCAACTCTATTTTCATGTAAATTCTTCGAGAAGAAATTCTATTGTACTGACTCCCAAAATGGCCGCCTGGTGACGTGGTTGCAAACCAAGAATACTCAAAGTGGTGGTAAATAATCAAAACTGCTGGATAGTCAAGTGCAGATTTTCATAACGGTAATTTATTCCATATATCGCAAAGATATCAAAGGAGAGCAAGTTATGTTTAAAAAAGTAAGAGGCGTTAAACGTTTGCTTCACAACTCCGCCCAGAATTAATTTGTAAGAGGCAATCTTAAGGCAATTTAGCTGATTTAGAAAAATCATGAACATAAATTAGGGAAATGCATCCTGAACACAAAAAGAAATATGGATAACTACTAAAGCAGCAGAAGGCTCTTTGCAGCTCAAAATCACATGATCTGTTCATTGAAAATAATATGGGATATAACCAAAACAGTTGTTGGTTTTCACATGACGTCACAAAAATCCAAGCTACATAAGTATTGATCCATCCGGATGGGCAACCTCGTTCCCAGGGTTCTCTCCTGCCCACCCTAACGAGGTTGCCGGATGGGCACCAGCATGGCGTCTCAATACAGATCTCCATAAATTTGGGTAAAACATTTCTTCGGATACCTCGTATACGAAATATTCCACTAACCTGAATGTTGGGGAGGATCTCCTCTACAAATGACACCCTCACGGTCTCTTTTCCGCGTAATTTTTCCAGCCTGCGAACGGAAGACGTTTCTCCTAGCTCTTCGCCGCTGGGGACGTTTCGCGAGGAGGAACGTCTGCGACTAAGCGACAGAAATTCCATACTGATGACGTTAATCAGTGTTTACATAATAAATCCGGCAGTCATGGGCTTTCAAATGCAAATTTGTTCAATTTTACGTTTCTCCTGGTCGATTTAGGAAAAGTGTTGTGTTCATCTATGAATGAGCTCCAGCAACACCCAAATTCTTCTAGGGAAGACTGTTCCACAAATATTGGCCATTTTTTTTAATAGATTCATCGGGCTTACATTTGGCCTTTGCGGCCTTTTTGTCTTTTGCCTGTCATTCGTAAACAATAGCTAAAACAATGAAACCACTCTGTCGACCAATTAGCGCTTCTGACCGGATTCCGGACAGATTTTGCGTCATGGAATTTCTGTCGCTGAGTCGCAGACGTTCCTCTTTGCGAAACGTCCCTCAGCGGCGATGAGCTAGGAGAAACAACAGTGAGTGTAGATTCCAGCTTATAACGCATGGATTGAACAGTTTTAATCTAAGGAGATTTCGCTGTAGTTCTGCACCCCCCCCCTCCCCCCTCCTCCCACTCGAAAAAAAAAAAAAAAGAAAATGATAATAAAATTTAGGATAAATAAAGACCGCCAATTATGATTGAAAATATGCCGGAAGGCGAATGCCAGTGTGGCGAAAGAAAAAAAAAATTGGCCCTCAATTGACGTTAGCACGCGTAGTGTGATAAGGTACGTTTGGTCCCTATAATCTTAGCGGGAGGCCTTCAGTGAGAGGTACCTCATTGACGGATATTTGAGAGCAGAATAATATTGATGAGCCAAAAAAATAGTTATTTCTCGGTATTTCCAGTCAGGTCAGTATAAACACAGACAAAAATAATTCTATTACCTCGTTTGAGTCGTATTCATTAAAGGTTAATTGTAATAATGTTCGACCTAAAAGGGTCACGTAATCTTGGAAATGAAAATGATAATATATCTTACGGCCATAAAATACTGGATAATATATCCATCTATTATTGTAACTTTTACATATTAAATTGTACCAATTGAAATTTGAAACATAGAACGATGCTTAGAAGAGACTAGAGGGTCAAAGTCCATGGTATAGCAGCTGAAGGAAGTTCAGTGTACGTTTTTCAAATCGAGTAATTGCTAACCGAGGCTACGGAAGCTCTAACGGCCACAAACAGTGTTGATAAATATATTTTATCGATAGGAACTGATTGAGGGTAGCTTTAAAGGGCTGCCTCTGTTTTGACACCAACTAATAATCTTTAAGGGCAGGGACTGAAGACTCCTTTGGTTTACGTAATGCTGGGCTCAAAATACTGTGAGAATTTACCCAAGAAGCCATCGTTGGTTGGAACTGTGTTTCTTGTTTGTATTTGGTGTGGGTAAGTTATTGTGAATACTTCAATTGCTTTAATTTTCTGAAAATTTTAAGCCATAAGCTGTCGATCTGACTTCAAGAATTGTCGAATGATTCGGTTGTTAAAAAACCGTTTTCCAATTTTTACTCTTCCCTTGGACGAAAATGTTCTGCAGATTGACGAAAAATAGCCTTATGATGTTGCATGCCCTTAACTAATACATCATTTGTAATATAGAGCTGTTGTCTTCTATTCTCTATTTAATGAAAATTCAAAATACTCTTTTAGTACTTGTAATCATACTGTCAATTATCAATTTCTCAGGTCTTTTTTTGTATTGCTGATGTAAAGAATGAGAGAAAAAAAATCATAGAATTGAGAAAAATGGTTTCGTGAATAATTCTAAACAGCTTAAGTTCTCTTTAAGACTACAGGATAAGGAAAAATTTATATTTAATATTCATGGCCCTATTTCCTTTTTGTTTTGCTTTGTAGTTCTCGCTGTATGTGGTAACAGACACTAAGTATTTAAAACTGACCGAAGATCATTGGTCTTTTAAAATAGCTTGCGTGTAGTCATCATTATATAGTGACGTTACTTAGAGCAATGATTATAAGGATATTAGTGAATTACATTAAAATTTATATTTCCAATCAAAATAAAATGGTGGTCACGAACCCTTCTAGTGACTTGTAGATAAGCAGAATTCCTGTTTTCTTGGCTTTCATGCTCACAGCTTGATTTGATGTCGACTTAAAAACTGTTAAAAGTCAATCCGTTTAATAACCTCTAGGGGTGTTGAGCAATTTCTGAAACCGTGCCGACTTTTAATTTTCACGACAACCTCTTAAATTAATTATCAAATACACAATACACTTACGTCTAACATGTCTCATGCCGACAGGTCAAGGTTTTTTGCAAATACATGCTTATATTTGTGGAAAATATTTACACAAATTGTAGCGTAAGAAAAAAAGAAAGGAAGAAAAGAGAAGAAAGAAAATTGAAACGAAAAGAAGGGAAAGAAAAGAGAAATTGTTTCAAATATTGTCTTTTTTTCCTTTATAAGATATAATCTGTAAATAATTTTGCAATTGCTGCTGTTGAAAAATTATCCTGTATTCGTTGAAAAGATAACAATATCAGACAAACGTCACAATCCCGCAAGAGGCGCTTTCAAAGAGAACTCGGCACTATGTATTTTTTTTTTCGTCTTACGTTCAGCAGGTTCGTTGCAAATCTGTTAAGTAAAGTATATACTACACAAAGCTTTGGATAAGAATTTGTATTTATAGATGTAAGAGGGACAGCCGAAAATTCCAGAAAAAAAATGATTGGGGTTTTGCTCTTGTCATTATTAAAGGCTTGTGAGAACGTCAAAACATGTGCTTTGTTGTCCCCCAGACAAATATTACGCTGATTTTTTTTCTAATGACACAGATGATGTAACTTTAGCGTTCGCGATTAATTAACGAGACGTCTGAACATGTTTAAGGTTGGTAATACTGCTTAGTTATTATTTTAAAATGCTTGAAAGGAGCATGCGCGAACGTTTTGCCGCATTGTATGAATAAAAAAAGAGGAGTTTTGCAGTTGCTGATTTTGGTGCAATATCCAAAGTTTGGTTATAACTAGATAACTGGTAAGTACAGTCCCACAAATTAATTTTATCATATCGCAACACAATATTTTTTTTCCTTAAAGCTCAACGAGAGGTCTAGCAAGGAATACTACTCAAGAGCTTCTGTTCTCTAACTACGATAAAGATGTCAGACCAAATGATGGAGGTAGGATAGCAGAGATGCTTACCTTCGGAGTTCTAAAATCTAGATGTGTTCTTTCTTTTTGTATTATACCCCAAGGTACCCACCACCCCCACCACCCCCCTACTCTCAACATAAACACAAATCGACCCAGTCCTATCATGCGTGTTACCCAGCACATGAGGTCTTACATGTTTCGCCGGTTTTTACAAAACAGTTTCTTGTCACTGATGAAATAATTGCAAAACTGGCACAGAAACCGAGCCAAACAAATGAGATTTTTTGAATTTTTGGGAGGATGGGCTAAAAGAAGTAGAAGATCAAAATTTAATTGTATCTGGGAGATTTGGTGACTCGTAGACCGGGAGATTTTTGCTGTATCCAGGGGGATGAGCATATATGGTATAGATATACCAATATAATTTAGGATGCCGAAGCAAAACGTTCCTCTTTGATTCTTGCACATCTTCTCCCGTAACCCTAATGCCGCTGATAAAATCATTGTTTTTGTTGTATCTTTGATGTTAACTTGTAATAAAGATATTCATCAACTGATACAGCAGACAATAGTCAATGTTGGAAACGTTTGTGTTGCAGTTGCTCCAGTCTTACTGAAACTTGATCTGTACGTGGAATCATTCGCCAACATTGCTGAAGCCAACATGGTAACTTTTAATATCAATTTTTCTTTATTCATAGCTTCCAGGTGATAAACTTCACCATGGTTAATAGATCTTAATAGCTTGAAATATATGCTTTATCTTATTAATAGAACTGTCTCTCTTTAAACACAGGCCTATTGTTCTATACGTATGAATTCGGGCTCTGACCTGTGTAAAGTGTGGTAGCTTCAGGGTAAATTAGTATAGGAAATAGCATGATTTGTAGTGATATTTGGCATAAATACCACGAGTGATATGTCGAAATTGTTATACGTAATTTTACGAGCCGTTAGGCGAGTGCAATTTGAGACAATTTTGAAATATCACGAGTGGTATTTATGCCAAATATCACCTACAAATCATGCTATTATTTGTTTATTCCACACCCGCAAAAGGATTGTAATCTTCACATGTAGGTATTTCAAATTAAGCTGAAATACCACTGCTCTAAGCCAATCAAATCGCAGAAATATCTCATGTAGCAGTATAATTTTTGTAATCGTAGCAGACTCCTGCGCATCGTGAGTTCTCAATGAGTCTAAATAAATTTCTCGTTTTAAACAGGAGTACACAGTGTTTGGCTACCTTCGCCATTACTGGACTGACAAGCGATTTGCTGGCAAATCCAATAAAACCATTCGTCTGCAAGGTTCGACTATTGAGCACGTGTGGACTCCTGACACGTACGTCAGCAATTCAAGAGAATCAAATATGCGAGTGAAGGATTCAGAATCAGAAAGCGTGCTCGAAATATATCCAAATGGAGGGGTTTTCTATTCAAAAGGGTTAGTTATAGACCCGGAGGGCAATACCATGCCTTTATATTTAGACATGTTTCACTGAAGAATAGTCAGGTTTCTAATTTGTTTAGACTGGGATATAATTTGATGGAGTAGAGTAATTCGTATGAAGAATTTCAGTTTCTGTTTCAAGTATGGGTAGTGTAGGGAAATGTGGTGCCCCAGATTAGAGAAGGATTGCAAAATGTAGCTGAAATTGGTCTGGCATCAGGTGCAAGGCTGCAGGGCCGTCACTTTACAATGCCTCAACCCCCCAAAATACAGAGTTTCTACCCCGGGTTGAAAATAGCGATTTTTAAGCCCCCACCGACGAATATTGTGTCGTGAATGCCACACCCATCACCCCTGAGGGGCTGGAAATGATTTTCAGCAAAGCCCTTTTCAACGATTATTGACCGTAAGTTGCTGTAATGTCTGACGTCATGTCAATGGTACCAAGTCAAGCCAGTTTTGTCTAATTTCGTTTCGACACAAAGAGGAAAACAGAGCATGGCAAAATGACTGGCATAATGCTTAGTTACAGACAAGACTTACAGATATCAAGCATGTCAAATATGCTTATTTTCTTAGCCTGCAAGCGACAAGGGGTGGAGGGGGTATAGTTAATGGAAAAGGAATCTAAAATGCTAAGACAACGGTAGCCATGGGGCTTACTGCGGTTGGAATTTAAATTCTTTAACCTTTTTCGTTAACTGTCTCTCCCCTCCCTCCCCCCTCCGCTCCCGATATATGGTCTCTGGGAACTTAATTGCAAGCTAATGCTTTCTAAACTATTAGCATAGATCTGAAATTTTATGAAAGTCCATCTGTAGTTAATATCAGTAGGCCATTTTGAGATCTTGTCACATGTTTACTATTATGTTTGACCTTTGCGAAATGACAGCAAAATCCCAAGCTACTACCCCGGTTTAAACTGGCCGTTCCGCGAAAAAAAGGGCGGATGGTGGTAGGTATTTCTTTAACCTCCAAAACATTTTTCTATGTATTTAGGGTCAAGATTGTTGCCTCTTGTGACATGAAACTGGAAAATTTTCCCATGGACACTCAAAAATGCATGTTGATATTTGGAAGCTGTAAGTACTATTTGCACCATAGAATAAATTACGACACATTGTTGTTGTCGGATGACTGACTGACCATTCCTCAATAAACTATTTCACATTGAATGTTTCGTGATAGTGTAGTCAGAATGTACTATTTGCACCATAGAATAAATTTTCGTTACCCTTTAGCACCCTTTATGTATTTTAGTAGGTTTTTAATTTTTTTCATTGTTAGACGAGAGATGGCTACCTAACCCCAGTAAAGTTGTTCTCGGCTTTTGCAATTGGCATCTCGAAATGTTCACGGATATCCATGAACGCCATTTTCTTTCAGTAGTTCTCGCGAGAAGAACCAGCTTGGCCGCCGCGCCTGTAAACGAGGACGGTCGATGGGATATTTGTCTAGAAACGAGGCCGCTTGGTCAATATACCATCGAATCGATGGTTTATTGCTGGCATCTTCCAAGTTTGGTCAACGCCAGCTGGTTATAAAGAGTAAGCGGGGGGATTTGAGCCAATTAGGAACGGCGAACAATTTTAGCTGAATACTAACGAATAGGTCACTCCCTATAAGACAGAAGTATTATAACACTTGACCATGTTTTTCATTAGATGGCCACAACACTGAAGGCTTGATCTACAAATGGGAGGGCGATACTGTGAGTGTTGAAAAGAAAAGCATCGCCCAATTTGACATGAAGAGGGTGCAGCTAACCTCGTACAACGTGACTTACATTAGCGGTTAGTAATTCTTCTTATGGTGCCTATCCATTTACCGCACGGGGCTCTTGTATCCTGACTGTCGCTGGTCGGACGCATTCACAGTTCCGCAGTTTGAAGAGTCTTGAGTAGTAGCAGGTTTTATTCGTTCTCAAAAGCGTATCATCGAATATTTAATAAAACACCATTTCCGGATTGCCCAAGGGCCTCTGTTTCAGAGCGACGTTAAGTGCGAATGTAGTAATATGAAAATGGTTTTTTTTAATTCTCATTCAAATGAAACTCATTTTTACAAAATGATTTTGCGCTTAAATATATCTTCGTTTTGGAAGTGCGTGTTTTTGGACCTCAGAAATTCAGAAATGTTATATTACGTGTCTACATATCCTCAGAAACAAGGGCGTGAAACTCAGATAAACGTTCGTAAAAAAAATATTTGACCCATCATTAGTTGAAAATAATATGACTTTAGACATCTAGACTGGAAGCGGGTTTCTTGGACAAGGTATGTACCTTAACAAAGCTACTAGGCTGCCATTTATGTCACCAATTACTGTGAAACTCACAAAACCGTGAACATAAGAAATATTTGTGGAATGTTATTGTCTTGCGTGGAGGAAATAGCCAATATGGCGTTGGAAAACTAAACCTCAAATAGCGGCGGCAATTCGTTAGTGGTTTTGAGGTTTGCTCTGGCTTTCTAAACTTCATTGTGACGCAATCAACATTCCTGCAATTTTTCAGGTGTTCACGGTTTCCTGAGTTTGACAGTAATTAACAGGGCAATTAACCTGAAATTTGCAGGGACATTCAGCATTCTTCGCGTCACTTTCAGCTTTAAAAGACGCATTGGTTATTACGTCATCCAAGTTTTCTTTCCAGACATCCTTGTGGTTACAATAAGTTGGATAATCTTTTGGTTAGACCAAGATGACATGGGTGGCCGAGTTGGCCTGGGAATCACAACATTACTAACTATCATGTTTCTGTTGGGCTCTGTAAACATGTCGTTACCTCGTGTAAGTTATCCCAAGGCCATTGACTGGTACCTTATCGGATCGTTTCTGTTTGTATTCCTCGTTTTGATGGAATGTATCTTAGTGTACATTTTGCGTCCAAGAAAGCCACAACGCAAGAACAGTAATCAAAAAAAGGTCAATGGTTTGGAAATTGATTCCATAAATAATCTTCAGGTAGGCATGTTTAAGAACTTTTTCCTCACATTAAAAATGACAGTCTTGCAGCTTCAAAGAAGATTGAATGTTCATTTAATACTTTATCAACACAACAAAGAAAATAATAATAATAATAATAATAATAATAATAATAATAATAATGGAATTTATATAGCGCTTATACATCACTGTTCTAAGCGCTTTACAATAATGTAAAAAAGGACATAAGAATATCATTAAGCACAAGCTTACATATAACCCTACTGTACACATCTTAAAAAGGAAAGAAAAAAAACAAAACAAAACAAAAAACAAAAAAAAACAAAAACAAAAAAAACAAAATCAAAAACAAAAACAAAAACAAAAACAAATATGACGAAACTAAATGTCATACACCTTTTTAAAAAGAAACGTTATTTGAAAACTATAGTGGCACCGCAACAATTGCATGATGGCAATTTACTGCTAGTGTGTTAGCCGATCATAAATGGGTCATAAATCCGTATGTTGTGATTGGTCAGCCTAGGAGCTTATTAAATTGGACAACATTTATTTTCTTCATTATTTATGAGATATGAGGTAGTACTGGCACGGAAAGTAGAAGAAACACTCATCGAGGGGTCAGGCATCACGAAGCATATATTTCAAGGACCGACAGAATTCTCATTGTCGCCCTTTTTGATATATCCACAATTCAAAACTGAATTTCTCTTGTTTTTCTAATTTTCGAAATTTATCAGGTACTGGTATAAGTGGCCAATCAATGGAAAGGGTATAAGGCTATAATGAATTAGTTTTCCGTTTCATATGCAGGATCTGCCAGGAATGGAGAATATCCCTCTAAAACAACGTGATCAACATGATTTTAGCAATGGTGAACCAGTACAGAGCGGTGTAGATAATGAGATGACTGGAGAGGCACCGACGACTACTCAGAAAGGTTTTGAAAGTAGTGCATCATGTGATTGTGGAAAAACTGTTGATCGCGCTTCGCGGTTCTTGTTCCCATTCGTTTTTGTCGTGTTTAACGTATTTTATTGGTGGCATTTTTTGATCGAATAACTCTCAAGACCAGGAAGCGAAATTTATGCATAGGTGGTGCAATGTACAGTTCATAGTACATGTCGCTGTGCGTACGCTGCAAAAATGCTGATTCATCGCACCATGTAAGGGTATATGGATTCCGGAATGAAGGTAATGTTTGCTTGCGCAATCCATATTCCATGAAAATTTTGCTTGTGGAATGTGGAGTCCTGGGCTTTGGAATCAGGAATCCCTTAACGATTAGGATCCAGAATCCAAGTTCCACTGACAAAGAATAGAATCTACTAACTTGAATCCGGAATCCACGGTGTGGAATCCAGAATTCCGTCTTCCATTTCCTTACATGGGGCGAGATTCAGGTCGTAGGGGAGACGGGCGGCTTGGCTAAGCTAGTTATTTTCTTTTTGTTAAGCCTTTACTGTTACCAATTTAGGCTTTTTATTTAAAGGAGTGATGGAACATTGTTTTTTCACTTAAAACCCTAAGAACAAAGTGGAATCAAATAATTGCCTGTAATAACAGATCAGTTTGTTATTTTGAATTACTCTACTACTATGTATACCTCAAATAGAACCGGATAGAAATTACTGGCTATATACAGTTGAAGTTCAGTCTCTTAGCGGGCACTCTCACACAATCGGGCAGATCTACTTACGGCTCCCTAGACGAAAGCCTTTTACAGTCCACACTCTTTTAACGGACACCTCTGTAAAACCGACACCAAGAGTTGGTCCCTGCCTTTCTTTACTCTCTTTATTTGACTCTCTATAAGACGGACACCTCTGTAAAACGGACACTTAGAGTTAGTCCCTGCCTTTCTTTACTCTCTTTATTTGACTCTCTATAAGACGGACACCTCTGTAAAACGGACACCTAGAGTTGGTCCCTGCCTTTCTTTACTCCCTTTATTTGACTCTCTATAAGACGGACACCTCTGTAAAACGGACACTTAGAGTTAGTCCCTGCCTTTCTTTACTCCCTTTATTTGACTCTCTATAAGACGGACACCTCTGTAAAACGGACACTTAGAGTTAGTCCCTGCCTTTCTTTACTCTCTTTATTTGACACTCTTTAAGACGGACACTTAGTGACTGTCCCAGAGGTGTCCGTCTTACAGAGAGAAGTGACTGTCGACCTCTCTGTGTGCAAAAATCGTTCCCATAAGCGGCAAGTTCTAGCTGTGTTTAGCGCCAGTATGCCCGTTTAGGAGAGTTTCGAGTGACGCTCTGGTCTCAAAAAAGTCCATGAAGTTAAAGCAAGAAAAACCAATATTCAAATAATGAAAAACATTAAATTAAAATGCTGAAGTCGTAGTGAATAGACAATAGCGCTTGGAAACAATTAGAAATTACAATAAAGTCGATGCAAGGAGATAAAATTGGCATAAGCCTGTATGTTGCCTGTTGGATAAATAAATGTTGTTCAAATCGTGTTCCACATTTTTGGGCAGGTTTGCGTTACGTTTGGTTGTACTTAAAAAAATGGCTTGGAGGAAGCTTAAGCATTCCGTGATGTCTGGCTCGTTAAACACTAAGGGTAGATAGCTGGAAGGCTTAAAATAACCCATATTCTGTCAAATGAAGCTATAGAAAAACTACAAAGCCTTGCTTTCACACAGACGTTCTCAGGGGTTCGTCACATGTTCCCTAATAAGCTAAAAATGTCTTCGGGGAGAAAAATAGTCGTAAAAAAGCCTCCTCTTCGTAGGTATTACTGAATTAAGATGGAATCTGGTGAGGGAAGGGGCGGAGAGTTTTGCCTGATCATGAGGGTGTTCTTTCTACCACCTACCTGTCAGTCTTTTTCTGCCGGACTGATAAAGTGATATTCTGGAATGGTTCATACGATCAAGATTCACAGGGGCTCTGTACATTGGGCTTGTTAACAAAATCCAAGTTGTCTCCCCCACTTAAACACTGGGACACTGTTTACACTGAATGTCCTCAGACATAGAAGATTTGTTGCTATGTAGATTTACAGTGAGTTTAAGTAAGCGAAACTGAGCCAACCAACTTGGAGATTAATGACCAGTAATAATTATAGAAGATGGCGTGTTATCCTGAGTATGACCCAAGGGCATTCCGTTCATCATAAACTGAAAGTTTAGTATAGTAGCAAGAGGTACCATATAATGGATTGGTGCCATTTTCTCGGACTTCATTGATTTCAAGGTCTTCAACGGTCTAATTATATTAAACGCCGTTGTCACCGTTGTTGTTGATTATAAGACTTTCGCTCCAGCTATAAAGAGGACGATTTTATCATCAACAAGTAGATATGTTTACGAGAAGCGATTAAAATATTATTGGCTTACAAGAACGAAATCTTCTTATATGCTTTACATTTCGGTTTTGAAACATGAGGAGTTAACTTTATTGTGTTGTTCGTGTGATAACAATACGATTCTTCACGAGTTCACGAGCGTACTCGTGAATTGACGTGAAAGAAACTATTTAACGACGTGTGTGCTGAGACAGTGAATTTCTCGACAAGCTGGTATCCTTGATGCATGACAGATGCTCTGATCTGGACTTCAATTCTCGAAAAGCTGAAAAGATATCAGTTTGATCGTACAACAAGTAAGTCACTGAAGATAACTTAAAGCATGATTGGTGAATAAGCGTCGATTTCCACGGTTTAATACACAAGAAAGGTGATCAGTTTGGGTGTCGTAGATCAAGTTATACTCAGTAACTCTGCAGACGAAGTCCTTACACAAAGCCGTTAGGTAAGACAAGGTCCACTCTTTTTTTTATTTTGCTTTACCAACAATAATGCACATGAGGGCCTAGTTTATAGTAATTCTACTTTGCATCTCATTAAATATATCAAAACCATGGACTGGTTTTGGTCCAAAATTGGCCATTTTCCATCTTCTTTTTCTAGGAAATATAGGGAAGGAAAATATGTTTGACGATATTCTGGAACGAAAAAACGCCTTCCTAAGTTATAAAAGCAAGAAGTGCAGAAAGTCAAAACATTTGAGATTTTTCCAAACGGGTTAGTCCATGCCTTTGGTCCAAAATTAGCCATTTTTCCATCTTTTTTTTTTTAGGCAATGTAGGCAAGGAAAATGTGTTTTACGATATTCTAGAACACCTTTCGAAAAAAACCGTTCGAAGCCATAAAAACAAGAAGATCAAAAGGTCGAAAAATGAAGATTTTTTTAAGAAGGGGTTAAGGACTAAACTCTTTGGAAAGACCTCAATTTTTCAACTTTTCGAACTTTTCGTTTTTATAGCCTAGAACGGCGTATTTTTCGTTCTAGAATATCGTAACACACATTTTCTTGGCCTATATTGCCCTTATAAAAAAGATGAAAAAATGGTCAATTTTGGACCAAAACCATGGACTAACCCCTTTGGATAAATCTTAATTTTTAGACTTTCTAAACTTCTTGTTTTTATAGGCTAGAAAGGCGTTTTCTTGTTCTTGACTATCGTAAAACACCTTTTTCTGGCCTATATTGCCTAAAAAAAAGATGGAAAATGGCTAATTGTAAACTAAAACCATGGACTAACCCCTTTGGAAAAATGGCAATTTTTCGACTTTTTGAACTTCTTGTTTTTATAGCCTAGAAAGGCGCTTTTTTGTGCTAGAATATCGTAAAACACATTTTCCTGGCCTCTTAGTTCCCTAAAAGAAAAGAATGGAAAAATGGCCAATTTTGGAACAAAACCATGGACTAACCCCTTTGAAAAAATCTTAATTTTTCGTCTTCAAGAAATTCCTGTTCTTATGGCTTAGAAAGGTGTTTTGTCGTGCTACAATATCGTAAAACACATTTTCCTGGCATATATCGGCTAAAAAGTAAAACATAAAAAAATAGCCAAGTTTAAACCAAAACCATGAGTTAACCCCATTGGAAAAATCTCAATTTTTCGACTTTTTCAACTTTTTTTTTATTGCCTAGAAAGGCGTTTTTTCGTTCTAGAATATCATAAAAGACATTTTCCTGGCCAATATTGCTTAAAAAAAAGATGGAAAAATGGCCAATTTTGGACCAAAACCCTGGACTAACTCCTTTGGAAAAATGTCAATTCTTTGACTTTTTCAACTTCTTGTTTTCATAGCCTAGAAAGGCGTTTTTTTGTTCTAGAATAGTGTAAAACACATTTTCCTGGTCTATATTGCCAAAAAACGATAGAAAATGGCCAATTTTTGACCAAAAGCATGGACTATCCTCTTAAGAAAAATCTTAATTTTTCCACTTCTTGAACTTCTTGTTTTTACAGCATAGAAAGGCTTGTTTTTGTTCTGGAATACCGTAAAACACATTTCCCTGGCTATATTGCTCAGGGTTGTCAAAAATATTTTAAGTAGCAGAGAAAGTAGCTGGCATGCGTTTCCCGGCGAGGCTGGTAGTGGAAGACATATCACTATTGATATAAACAGTTCAATCCAGGTTAGTAGCGGCTGTCAAACATGATAGTATCGATACTGCGTCTGAATTACTAAGTGAAACTTTGGTGCAAACATGCAAAGAAGCCGGATGGAGTAAAGCGAGAGGCAGCACAATTAAAATTTATGCAAACCCGACAAAACAAATGCATAGTTCGATCAGGAATGCGAAACAGAAAAAGAAAACTTGCAATCGCTTGGGGAGAACATTTCTCATAACATTAATTATTCTGAACTGAGACAACTACTGCGAGACAAAAAGAAGAGGTTCAAACAATTACGAGAATTTTTCCGTAAATTCACATTCGTTGAAATTTGTCTCATTACGTAATGATTTATGAACTACTTTGCTATCAAATCATGCTGATGACACCTTTTATTGACTGTAGTAATCATTGCATAGCATTATCATTGTTATAAATTTTAACTTTACGTTAAAGCTTTTGCAATACTGTAACTACATAATTATAGTCATGCAAATAAAGCTTATGTTGTTGTTGTTGTAACAAACCCAGTTGTAGACGGAAGAAACAGGAGTCTATCAGCAAAGGCATGTCTAATATCAATATATGGAGAACTCCAAAGAGACCTGGCGACAAATAGGGAAATCTTTAACTTAGGAAAAAGAAAAACACATGAAGCTGAAACAGTAAGTACGGAACAGTTTTATAAATACTTTAAGCAACAGAATGCGACCCCTCTCAACAATATACTAGAAACGGAGACGAATATGGAAACCTACGGTAACGAAAGAGTGGAAGGCACAACTAATTATCCGATAACTGATGAAGAGTTCGAAGCTGCAATTAACAAACTGAAGGCAAACAAATCGCTAGGTATCGATAATATACTAAATAAAGTAATAAGAATAGGATAGAAAGCCATTTAAAGGGCATTTAGTAAATTTATTTAATCGAATCTTAGATACTGGCAAATACCGGGCCCTGCTCTTTGGAGTTTTGGGCTCATTGTACCTTTTCACAAGAAGGATGATCGAACCAAAGTCGAAAATTACAAGGTGGCTTAAAATGCATGCCACAGTTGATAGCGTCATCACATTAAAAACGCTTATTAACAAGTACGTGAAACCACAGAAGCACCGAAATGCTTCGTCGACTTTAGAAAAGCCTTCGACGAGTGTATACCCCGACAGAAACTTGTCGACAACCTGAGATAAGAAGGTCTCCAAGGAAGTTTCTTGGAGTTTCTAATATCCATGTACTCAAATGATAAATCGGCAGTTAAAATTGATGACAAACTGAGCCAATCCTGTACTTGTAAAGAATGGGAAGCACGTTGTCACCTACTCTTTTTAATTTCTATAGGACAACTCATATCACCAGGGGTATGTGTTTCCCGGGCAGGGAAAAACTTATCACTATGCACATGTGTTGTGCAGGTAGGGGAACAAATATAACGAGAAATATGTGTTGTCAAGGTTGGGAACACATATCACTAGGGATGTGTTTCCCAGGAAGGGTAACACATATCACTAGGGATATGTGTTTTCCAGGTCAAGGAACACAAATCTCTAGGGATATGTGTTTCCCGGGTGGGAGAACACATATCACTAGGGATATGTGTTTCCCAGGTGGGTGAATACATATCACTAGGGATATGTGTTTCCAAGGTAGGGGAACATAAATCACTAGGGATAGGTGTTTCCAAGAAGGGTATACACATGTCACGAGGAATACCTGTTTCCAAGGTAGCGAAACACATATCACTATTGATAGGTCTTTTCCAGGTAGAGGAACACATATCACAAGGAATATGTGTTTCCCAGGTGGCGGAACACATATCGGTAAGGATAAGTTTTTCCCAGGAAGGGGAACAAATATCACTAGGGATATGTGTTTCCCAGGTGGAGGAATACATATCACTAGGGATATTTGTTTCCCAGGTGGGGAAACACATATGACTAGGGATATGTGTTTCCCAGGTGGGGGAACACTTATGAGTAGGGATATGTCTTTTTCAGGTGGAGGAACACATATCACAAGGAATATGTGCTTCCCAGGAGGGGAAATACATGTCACTAGAGATTCGTTTTTCTCAGGTAGGGAAAACATATCATTAGGGATATGTTTTTCTAATTTAGGGGAACGCAACTCAATAGGAATATGTGGTTCCCAGGTTACGGGTGGGAAAAACCTTAAAGTAGCCTGTGAAAGCCCTGGTTACGGGCGCATTTTGATAACCTTGATTGCGTAGAAAAACTGTGAAAAAGGGGCTAATTTTGAACAAGACCCATGGACAAACCCCTTTCAAAAATGCTCAATTTTCCGACTTTTTCACCTTCCTGTTGTTATAGCCTAGAAAGGAGTTTTTTCGTTCTAGAATATCGTAAAACAAATTTTCCTGCCCTCTATAGCCTAAAAAAATAAGATAAAAACAAGGGAAATTTTTGGAACAAAACCGATAGGTTAACTGTTCTAGACTATAACACATTTTCCTAGAAAAAGAAAAGGTTGGAAAAATGACCATTTTTGGACACAAACCATGGGTTAACCCGTTTGGAAAAATCCCAATTTTTCGACTTTTTGAACTTCTTGTTTTTATAGCCTAGAAAGGCGTTTTTTCGTTCTAGAATATCGTAAAAGACAATTTCCTGGGCTATATTGCCTAAAAAAAAAGGTTGGAAAAATGGCCATTTTAGCACCAAAACTATGGGTTTGGAAAAATGTCAATTTTTCGACTTTTTGAACTTCTTGTTTTTATAGCTTAGAAAGGCGTTTTTTCGTTTTAGAATATCATAAAAGACATTTTCCTGGCCTATATTGAATAAAGAAAAAAGTAAAAAAAATGGCCATTTTTGAACCAAAACCATGGGTTAACCCCTTTGGATAAATGTCAATTTTTCGACTTTTTGAACTTCTTGTTTTTATAGCTTAGAAAGGCGTTTTTTCGTTCTAGAATATAGTAAAAGACATTTTCCTGGCCTATATTGCCTAAAAAAAAAAAGTTGGAAAAATGGCCATTTTTGGACCAAAACCATGGATTAACCCCTTTGGAAAATGTCAATTTTTCAACTTTGTAAACTTCTTTTTCTTTATAGCTTAAAAAGACATTTTTTTGTTCTAGAATATCGTAAAAGACATTTTCCTGGCCTATATTACTTAAAAAAAAAGTTGGAAAAATGGCCATTTTTGGACCAAAACCATGGGTTAACCCCTTTGGAAAAATGTCAATTCTTCGACTTTTCGAACTTCTTGTTTTTATAGCCTAGAAAAGTGTTTCTTCGTTCTAGTATATCTTAAAAGACATTTTCCTGGCCTATATTGCCTAAAAAAAAAATGTTGAAAAAATGGCGATTTTTGGACCAAGAACCATGGGTTAAACCCTTTGGAAAAATGTCAATTTTTCGGCTTTTTCAACTTCTTGTTTTTATAGCCTAGAAAGACGTTTTTTCGTTCTAAAATATCATAAAAGACATTTTCCTAACCAATATTGCTTAAAAAAAAAGTTGCAAAAATGGCCATTTTTGGACCAAAACCATGGTTCAACCCCTTGGGAAAAATGTCAATTTTCGACTTTTTAAACGTCTTGTTTTTATAGTCTAAACAGACGTTTTTTCGTTCTAGAATATCGTACAAAACATTTTCCTGGCCTATATTGAATAAAAAAAAAGTTAGAAAAAAGGCCAATTTGGGACCAAAACCATGGGTTAACCCTTTGGAAAAATGTCAGTTTTCTGACTTTTTAAACTTCTTATTTTTAAAGCCTAGAAAGGCGTTTATTCGTTCTACAATATCATAAAAGACATTTTCCTGGCCTATATTGCCTAAAAAAAAAAAAGATGCAAAAACGGCTATTTTTGGACCAAAACCGTGGAATAACTCCTTTGGAAAAATGTAAATTTTTCGGCTTTGTAAAGTTCTTTTTTTTATAGCCTAAAAACACGTTTTTTTTCTAGAATGTCATAAAAGACATTTTCCTGGCCTACATTGCTTAAAAAAAGAAGTTGGAAAAATGGCTATTTTAGGACCAAAACCATCAGTAAACCCCTCTGGAAAAATGTCAATTATTCGACTTTTCGAACTTCTTCTTTTTATAGCCTAGAAAAGCGTTTATTCGTTCTAGTATATCTTGAAAGATATTTTCCTGGCCTATATTGCCTTAAAAAAAAAGTTGAAACAATGGCGATTTTTGGACCAAGAACCATAGGTTAACCCCTTTGGAAAAATGTCAATTTTTCGACTTTTTAAACTTCTTGTTTTTATAGCTTAGAAAGGCGCTTTTTCGTTCTAGAATATCATAAAAGACATTTTCCTGGCCTATATTGCCTAAAAAAAAAAAGTTGGAAAAATGGCCATTTTTGAACCAAAACCATGGGTTAACCCCTTTGGAAAAATGTGAATTTTTCGACTTTTTAAACTTCTTGTTTTTATAGCTTAGAAAGGCGTTTTTTCGTTCTAGAATATCATAAAAGACATTTTCCTGGCCTATATTGCCTAAAAAAAAAAAGTTCGAAAAATGGCCATTTTTGAACCAAAACCATGGGTTAACCCCTTTGGAAAATTGTCAATTTTTCGACGTTTTGAACTTCTTGTTTTTAAAGCTTAAAAAGGCGTTTTTTTGGCTCTAGAATATCGTCAAAGATATTTTCCTGGCCCGTAATGCCTTAAAAAAAAAGTTGAAAAAATGGCCAGTTTTGGACCAAAACCTTGGGTTAACCCGTTTGGAAAAATGTCAATTTTTCGACTTTTTTTAACTTCTTGTTTTTATAGCCTAGAAAGGCGTTTTTTGGCTCTAGAATATCGTCAAAGACATTTTCCTGGCCTATATTCGCTAAAAAAAAAAAGTTGGAAAAATGGCCATTTTTCGAAAAAAACCATGGGTTAACCCCTTTGGAAAAATGTCAATGATTCGACTTTTTAAACTTCTTGTTTTTATAGCTTAGAAAGGTGTTTTTTCGTTCTAGAATATCATAAAAGACATTTTCCTGGCCTATATTGCCTAAAAAAAAAAAAGTTGAAAAAATGGCTATTTTTGGACCAAAACCATGGGTTGACCCCTTTGGAAAAATGTCAATTTTTCGACTTTTTAAACTTCTTGTTTTTGTAGCTTAGAAAGGAGTGTTTTCGTTCTAGAATATCATAAAAGACATTTTCGTGGCCTATATTGCCTAAAAAAAAAGGTGGAAAAATGGCCATTTTTAGACCAAAAACCGTGGGTTAACCCCTTTGGAAAAATGTCCATATTTCGACTTTTAGAACTTCTTGTTTTTATAGCTTAGAAAGGCGTTTTTTCCTTTTAGAATATCATAAAAGACATTTTCCTGGCCTATATAGCCTAAAAAAAAAAAAGTTGGAAAAGTGGCCATTTTTGGACCAAAACCATGGGTTAACCTCTTTTGAAAAATGTCAATTTTCCGACTTTTTGAACTTCCTGTTTTTATAGCTTAGAAAGGCGTTTTTTCCTTTTAGAATATCATAAAAGAAAATTTCCTGACCTATATTGTCTAAAAAAAAAAGTTTGAAAAATGGCCATTTTTTGACAAAAACCATGGGTTAACCCTTTGGAAAAATGTCAATTTTTCGACTTTTTGAACTTCTTGTTTTTATAGCTTAGAAAAGCGTTTTATCGTTCTAGAATATCATAAAAGACATTTTCCTGGCCTATATTGCCTAAAAAAAAAAAAGGGAAAAAAGGCCATTTTTGGACTAGAACCATGGGTTAACCCCTTTAAAAAAAATGTCAATTTTTCGACTTTTGAACTTCTTGTTTTTATAGCTTAGAAAGGCGTTTTTTCCTTCTAGAATATCATAAAAGACTTTTTCCTGACCTATATTGCCTAAAAAAAGAAAGTTGGAAAAATGGCTATTTTTGGACCAAAACCATGGGTTAACCCCTTTGGAAAAATGTCAATTTTTCGACTTTTCAAACTTCCTGTTTTTATAGCTTAGAAAGGCGTTTTTTCGTTCTTGAATATCATAAAAGACATTTTCCTGGCCTATATTGCCTAAAAAAAACAAAGTTGGAAAAATGGCCATTTTTGGACCAAAACCATGGGTTAACCCCTTTGGAAAAATGTCAATTTTTCGACTTTTTGAACTTCTTGTTTTTATAGCTTAGAAAGGCGTTTTTTCGTTCTAGAATATCATAAAAGACATTTTCCTGACCTATATTGCCTAAAAAAAAAAAGTTGGAAAAAAGGCCATTTTTGGACCAAAACCATGGGTTAACCCCTTTGGAAAAATGTCAATTTTTGGACTTTTTGAACTTCTTGTTTTTGTAGCTTAGAAAGGCGTTTTTTCCTTCTAGAATATCATAAAAGACATTTTCCTGGCCTATATTGCCTAAAAAAAAAAATGGAAAAATGGCCATTTTTGGACTTAAACCATGGGTTAACCCCTTTGGAATAATGTGAATTTTTCGACTTTTTGAACTTCTTGTTTTTATAGCTTAGAAAGGCGTTTTTTCGTTCTAAAATATCATAAAAGACATTTTCCTGCCCTATATTGCCTAAAAAAAGAAAGTTGGAAAAATGGTCATTTTTGGACGAAAACCATTGGTTAACCCCTTTGGAAAAATGTCAATTTTTCGACTTTTTGAACTTCTTGTTTTTATAGCTTAGAAAGGCGTTTTTTCGTTCCAGAGTATCATAAAACACATTTTCCTGGCCTATATTGCCTAAAAAAAAAAAAAAGGAAAAATGGCCATTTTTGGACCAGAACCATGGGTTAACCCCTTTAAAAAAAATGTCAATTTTTCGACTTTTTGAACTTCTTGTTTTTATAGCTTAGAAAGGCGTTTTTTCGTTCTAAAATATCATAAAAGACATTTTCGTGGCCTATATTACCTAAAAGAAAAAAGTTTAGAAAATGGCCATTTTTGGACCAAAACCATGGGTTAACCCGTTTGGAAAAATGTCAATTTTTCGACTTTTTGAAGTTCTTGTTTTTATAGCTTAGAAAAGCGTTTTTTCGTTCTAGAATATCATAAAAGACATTTTGTTGCCCTATATTGCCTAAAAAAAAAAAGTTGGAAAAATTGCCATTTTTGGACCAAAACCATGGGTTAACCTCTTTGGAAAAATGTCAATTTTTCGACTTTTTGAAATTCTTGTTTTTATAGCTTAGAAAGGCGTTTTTTCCTTCTAGAATATCATAAAAGACATTTTCCTGGCCTATATTGCCTAAAAAAAAAAGTGGAAAAACGGCCATTTTTGGACCTAAACCATGGGTTAACCCCTTTGGAATAATGTGAATTTATCGACTTTTTGAACTTCTTGTTTTTATAGCTTAGAAAGGCGTTTTTTCGTTCTAAAATATCATAAAAGACATTTTCCTGGCCTATATTGCCTAAAAAGAGAAAGTTGGAAAAAAGGCCATTTTTGGACCAAAACCATGGGTTAACCCCTTTGGGAAAATGTGAATTTTTCGACTTTTTAAACTTCTTGTTTTTGTAGCTTAGAAAGGAGTGTTTTCGTTCTAGAATATCATAAAAGACATTTTCGTGGCCTATATTGCCTAAAAAAAAAAAGTTGGAAAAATGGCAATTTTTAGACCAAAAACCGTGGGTTAACCCCTTTGGAAAAATGTCCATATTTCGACTTTTAGAACTTCTTGTTTTTATAGCTTAGAAAGGCGTTTTTTCCTTTTAGAATATCATAAAAGACATTTTCCTGGCCTATATTGCCTAAAAAAAAAAGTTGGAAAAATGGCCATTTTTGGACCAAAACCATGGGTTAACCTGTTTGGAAAAATGTCAATTTTTAGACTTTTTGAACTTCCCGTTTTTATAGCTTAGAAAGGCGTTTTTTCGTTCTAGAATATCATAAAAGAAAATTTCCTGGCCTATATTGTCTAAAAAAAAAAAAAGAAAAATGGCCATTTTTTGACCAGAACCATGGGTTAACCCCTGTAAAAAAAATGTCATTTTTTCGACTTTTTGAACTTCTTGTTTT
This sequence comes from Porites rus, assembly GCA_964035705.1. Taxonomy (NCBI): domain Eukaryota; kingdom Metazoa; phylum Cnidaria; class Anthozoa; order Scleractinia; family Poritidae; genus Porites; species Porites rus. Next base: position 21,158,397 of record OZ038004.1, on the reverse strand, counting down.
TATAGCTTAGAAAGGCGTTTTTTCGTTCTAAAATATCATAAAAGACATTTTCGTGGCCTATATTAACTAAAAGAAAAAAGTTTAGAAAATGCCCATTTTTGGACCAAAACCATGGGTTAACCCCTTTGGAAAAATGTCAATTTTTCGACTTCTTGTACTTTTTGTTTTTATAGCTTAGAAAGGAGTGTTTTCGTTCTAGAAAATCATAAAAGACATTTTCCTGGCCTATATTGCCTAAAAAAAAAAAGTTGGAAAAATGGCCATTTTTGGACCAAAACCATGGGTTAACCCCTTTGGAAAAATGTCAATTTTTCGACTTTTTGAACTTCTTGTTTTTATAGCTTAGAAAGGCGTTTTTTCGTTCTAGAATATCATAAAAGACATTTTCCTGGCCTATATTGCCTAAAAAAAAAAAGTGAAAAAATGGCCATTTTTGGAGCAAAACCATGGGTTAACTCCTTTGGAATAATGTCTATTTTTCGATTTTTTGAACTTCTTGTTATATAGCTAAGAAAGGCGTTTTTTCGTTCTAGAATATCATAAAAGACATTTTCCTGGCCTATATTGCCTAAAAAAAGAAAGTTGGAAAAATGGCCATTTTTGGATTAAAACCATGGGTTAACCCCTTTGGAAAAATGTCAATTTTTCGACCGTTTGAACTTCTTGTTTTTATGGCCTAGAAAGGCGTTTTTTGGCTTTAGAATATCGTAAAAGACATTTTCCTGGCCTATATTGCCTAAAAAAGAAAAGTGGGAAAAATGGTCATTTTTGGACCAAAACCAAAAGTTAACCCCTTTGGAAAAATGTCAATTTTTCAACTTCTTGAACTTCTTGTTTTTATAGCTTAGAAAGGCGTTTTTTCGTTCTAAAATATCATAGAAGACATTTTTCTGGCGTGTATTGCCTAAAAAAAAAAATTCGGAAAAATGGCCATTTTTGGACCAAAACCATGGGTTAACCCCTTTGGAAAAATGTCAAGTTTTCGGCATTTTGAACTTCTTGTTTTTATAGCTTACAAGAGCGTTTTTTCGTTCTAGAATATCATAAAAGACATTTTCCTGGCTTATATTGCCTAAAAAAAGAAAGTTGGAAAAATGGCCATTTTTGGACCAACACCATGGGTTAACCCCTTTGGAAAAATATCAATTTTTCGACTTTTTGAACTTCTTGTTTTTATAGCTTAGAAAGGAGTTTTTTCGTTCTAGAATATCATAAAAGACATTTTCGTGGCCTATATTGCCTAAAAGAAAAAAGTTGGAAAAATGGCCATTTTTGGACCAAAACCATGGGTTAACTCCTTTGGAAAAATGTGAATTTTTCGACTTTTATAACTTCTTGTTTTTATAGCTTAGAAAGGCGTTTTTTCGTTCTAGAATATCATAAAAGACATTTTCCTGGCCTATATTGCCTAAAAAAAAAAAGTTGGAAAAATGGCCATTTTTGGACCAAAACCATGGGTTAACCCCTTTGGAAAAATGTCAATTTTTCGACTTTTTGAACTTCTTGTTTTTATAGCTTAGAAAGGCGTTTTTTCGTTCTAGAATATCATAAAAGATATTTTCCTGGCGTATATTGCTTAAAAAAAAAAAGTTGGAAAAAAGGCCATTTTTTGACCAAAACTATGGGTTAACCCCTTTGGATAAATGTAAATTTTTCGACTTTTTGAACTTCTTGTTTTTATAGCTTAGAAAGGCGTTTTTTCGTTCTAGAATATCATAAAAGACATTTTCCTGGCCTATATTGCCTAAAAAAAAAAAGTTGGAAAAATGGCCATATTTGGACCAAAACCATGGGTTAACCCCATTGGAAAAATATCAATTTTTCGACTTCTTGAACTTCTTGTTTTTATAGCTTAGAAAAGCGTTTTTATGTTCTACAATATCATAAAAGACAATTTCCTGGCCTATATTGCCTAAAAAAAAAAGTTGGAAAAATGGCCATTTTTGGACCAAAACCATGGGTTAACCCCTTTGGAAAAATGTCAATTGTTCGACTTTTTGAACTTCTTGTTTTTATAGCTTAGAAAAGCGTTTTTTCGTTCTAGAATATCATAAAAGACATTTTCCTGGCCTATATTGCCTAAAAAAAAAAAGTTGGAAAAATGGCCATTTTTGAACCAAAACCATGGGTTAACCCCTTTTAAAAAAGGCCAATTTTTCGACTTTTTGCTCGTCTTGTTTTTATACCTTAGACAGGCGTTTTTTCCTTCTAGAAGATACTAAAAGACATTTTGCTGGCCTATATTGCCTAAAAAAAAAAATTGGAAAAATGGCCATTTTTGGACCTAAACCATGGGTTAACCCCTTTGGAATAATGTGAATTTTTCGACTTTTTGAACTTGTTGCTTTTATAGCTTAGAAAGGCGTTTTTTCGTTCTAGAATATCATAAAAGACATTTTCCTGGCCTATATTGCCTAAAAAAAAAAAGTTGGAAAAATGGCCATTTTTGGACCAAAACCATGGGTTAACCCCTTTGGAAAAATGTGAATTTTTCGACTTTTTGAACTTCTTGTTTTTATAGCTTAGAAAGGCGTTTTTTCGTTCTAGAATATCATAAAAGACATTTTCCTGGCCTATATTGCCTAAAAAAAAAAAGTTGGAAAAATGGCCATTTTTAGACCAAAACCATGGGTTAACCCCTTTGGAAAAATGTCAATTTTTCAACTTTTTGAACATCTTGTTTTTATCGCCTAGAAAGGCGTTTTTTCGTTCTAGAATATCATAAAAGACATTTTCCTGGGCTATATTGCCTAAAAAAAAAAAGTTGGAAAAATGGCCATTTTTGGACCAAAACCATGGGTTAACCCCTTTGGAAAAATGTCAATTTTTCGACTTTTTGAAATTCTTGTTTTTATCGCTTAGAAAGGCGTTTTTTCGTTCTAGAATATCATAAAAGATATTTTCCTGGCCTATATTGCCTAAAAAAAAAAAAGTTGGAAAAATGGCCATTTTTGGACTAAAGCGATGGGTTAACCCCTTTGGAAAAATGTCAATTCTTCGACTTTTTGAACTTTTTGTTTTTATAGGTTTGAAAGGCGTTTTTTCGTTGTAGAATATCATAAAAGACATTTTCCTGGCCTATATTGCGTAAAAAAAAAAAGTTGGAAAAATGGCCATTTTTGGACCAAAACCATGGGTTAACCCCTTTGGAAAAATGTCAATTGTTCGACTTTTTGAACTTCTTGTTTTTATAGCTTAGAAAGGCGTTTTTTCGTTCTAGAATATCATAAAAGACATTTACGTGGCGTATATTGCCTAAAAAAAAAAAGTTGGAAAAATGCCCATTTTTAGACCAAAACGATGGGTTAACCCCTTTGAAAAAATGTCAATTTTTCGACTTTTTGAACTTTTTGTTTTATAGGTTAGAAAGGCGTTTTTTCGTTCTAGAATATCATAAAAGACATTTTCCTGGCCTATATTGCCTAAAAAAAAAAAGTTGGAAAAATGGCCATTTTTGGACCAAAACCATGGGTTAACCCCTTTGGAAAAATGTGAATTTTTCGACTTTTTGAACTTCTTGTTTTTATAGCTTAGAAAGGCGTTTTTTCGTTCTAGAATATCATAAAAGACATTTTCCTGGCCTTTATTGCCTAAAAAAAAAAAGTTGGAAAAATGGCCATTTTTAGACCAAAACCATGGGTTAACCCCTTTGGAAAAATGTCAATTTTTCAACTTTTTGAACATCTTGTTTTTATCGCCTAGAAAGGCGTTTTTTCGTTCTAGAATATCATAAAAGACATTTTCCTGGCCTATATTGCCTAAAAAAAAAAAGTTGGAAAAATGGCCATTTTTGGACCAAAACCATGGGTTAACCCCTTTGGAAAAATGTCAATTTTTCGACTTTTTGAAATTCTTGTTTTTATCGCTTAGAAAGGCGTTTTTTCGTTCTAGAATATCATAAAAGACATTTTCCTGGCCTATATTGCCTAAAAAAAAAAAAGTTGGAAAAATGGCCATTTTTGGACTAAAGCGATGGGTTAACCCCTTTGGAAAAATGTCAATTCTTCGACTTTTTGAACTTTTTGTTTTTATAGGTTTGAAAGGCGTTTTTTCGTTGTAGAATATCATAAAAGACATTTTCCTGGCCTATATTGCGTAAAAAAAAAAAGTTGGAAAAATGGCCATTTTTGGACCAAAACCATGGGTTAACCCCTTTGGAAAAATGTCAATTGTTCGACTTTTTGAACTTCTTGTTTTTATAGCTTAGAAAGGCGTTTTTTCGTTCTAGAATATCATAAAAGACATTTACGTGGCGTATATTGCCTAAAAAAAAAAAGTTGGAAAAATGCCCATTTTTAGACCAAAACGATGGGTTAACCCCTTTGAAAAAATGTCAATTTTTCGACTTTTTGAACTTTTTGTTTTATAGGTTAGAAAGGCGTTTTTTCGTTCTAGAATATCATAAAAGACATTTTCCTGGCCTATATTGCCTAAAAAAAAAAAGTTGGAAAAATGGCCATTTTTGGACCAAAACCATGGGTTAACCCCTTTGGAAAAATGTGAATTTTTCGACTTTTTGAACTTCTTGTTTTTATAGCTTAGAAAGGCGTTTTTTCGTTCTAGAATATCATAAAAGACATTTTCCTGGCCTTTATTGCCTAAAAAAAAAAAGTTGGAAAAATGGCCATTTTTAGACCAAAACCATGGGTTAACCCCTTTGGAAAAATGTCAATTTTTCAACTTTTTGAACTTCTTGTTTTTATCGCCTAGAAAGGCGTTTTTTCGTTCTAGAATATCATAAAAAACATTTTCCTGGCCTATATTGCCTAAAAAAAAAGTTGGAAATATGGCCATTTTTGGACCAAAACCATGGGTTAACCCCTTTGGAAAAATGTCAATTTTTCGACTTTTTGAACTTCTTGTTTTTATACCTTAGAAAGCGGTTTTTTCGTTCTATAATATCATAAAAGACACTTTCCTGGCCTATATTGTCTAAAAAAAAAAAGGTGGAAAAATGACCATTTTTGGACCAAAACCATGGGTTAACCCCTTTGGATAAATGTCAATTTTTCGACTTTTTGAAGTTCTTGTTTTTATAGCTTAGAAAGGCGTTTTTTCGTTCTAGAATATCATAAAAGACATTTTCTTGGGCTATATTGCCTAAAAAAAAAAAGTTGGAAAAATGGCCATTTTTGGACCAAAACCATGAGTTAACCCCTTTGGAAAAATGCCAGTTTTTCGACTTTTTGAACTTCTTGTTTTTATAGCTTAGAAAGGCGTTTTTTCGTTCTAGAATATCATAAAAAACATTTTCCTGGACTATATTGCCTAAAAAAAAAAGGTGGAAAAATGGCCATTTTTGGACAAAAACCATGGGTTAACCCCTTTGGAAAAATGTCAATTTTTCGACTTTTTGAACTTCTTGTTTTTATAGCTTAGAAAAGCGTTTTTTTGTTCTAGAATATCATAAAAGACAATTTCCTGGCCTATATTGCCTAAAAAAAAAAGTTGGAAAAATGGCCATTTTTGGACCAAAACCATGGGTTAACCCCTTTGGAAAAATGTCAATTTTTCGACTTTTTGAAATTCTTGTTTTTATACCTTAGAAAGGCGTTTTTTCGTTCTATAATATCATAAAAGACACTTTCCTTGTCTATATTGTCTAAAAAAAAAAAGTTGGAAAAATGACCATTTTTGGACCAAAACCATGGGTTAACCCCTTTGGAAAAATGTCAATTGTTCGACTTTTTGAACTTCTTGTTTTTATAGCTTAGAAAGGCGTTTATTTGTTCTAGAATATCTTAAAAGACATTTTCCTGGCCTATATTGCGTAAAAAAAAAAGTTGGAAAAATGGCCATTTTTGGACCAAAACCATGAGTTAACCCCTTTGGAAAAATGCCAGTTTTTCGACTTTTTGAACTTCTTGTTTTTATAGCTTAGAAAGGCGTTTTTTCGTTCTAGAATATCATAAAAAACATTTTCCTGGACTATATTGCCTAAAAAAAAAAGTTGGAAAAATGGCCATTTTTGGACCAAAACCATGGGTTAACCCCTTTGGAAAAATGTCAGTTTTTCGACTTTTTGAACTTCTTGTTTTTATAGCTTAGAAAGGCGTTTTTTCGTTCTAGAATATCATAAAAAACATTTTCCTGGACTATATTGCCTAAAAAAAAAAGGTGGAAAAATGGCCATTTTTGGACCAAAACCATGGGTTAACCCCTTTGGAAAAATGTCAGTTTTTCGACTTTTTGAACTTCTGGTTTTTATAGGTTAGAAAGGCGTTTCTTCCTTCTAGAATATCATAAAAGACATTTTCCTGGCCTATATTGCCTAGAAAAAAAAAGTTGAAAAAAATGGCCATTTTTGGACCAAAACCATGGGTTAACCCCTCTCGAAAAATGTCAATTTTTGGACTTTTTCAAGTTCTTGTTTTTATAGCTAAGAAAGGCGTTTATTTGTTCTAGAATATAATAAAAGACATTTTCCTGGCCTATATAGCCTAAAAAAAAAAAAGTTGGAAAAATGGCCATTTTTGGACCAAAACCATGAGTTAACCCGTTTGGAAAAATGTCAGTTTTTCGACGTTTTGAGCTTCTTGTTTTTATAGCTTAGAAAGGCGTTTTTTCGTTTTAGAATATCATAAAAGACATTTTCCTGGCCTATATTGCCTAAAGAAAAAAAGTTGGAATAATGACCAATTTTGGACCAAAACCATGGGTTAACCCCTTTGAAAAAATGTCAATTTTTCGACTTTTTGAACTTCCTTTAGCTTAGATAGGCGTTTTTTCGATCTATAATATCATAAAAGACATTTTCCTGGCCTATATTTCCTAAAAAAAAAAAGTTGGAAAAAAGGCCATTTTTGGACCAAAACTATGGGTTAACCCCTTTGGAAAAATGTCAATTTTTCGACTTTTTAAACTTCTTGTTTTTATAGCTTAGAAAGAAGTTTGTTTGTTCTAGAATATCATAAAAGACACTTTCCTGGCCTATATTGCCTAAAAAAAAAAAGTTGAAAAAATGGCCATTTTTGGTCCAAAACCATCGGTTAACCACTTTGGAAAAATGTCAACTGTCCGACTTTTTGAACTTCTTGTTTTATAGGTTAGAAAGGCGTTTTTTTTGTTCTAGAATACCATCAAAGACATTTTCCTGGCCTATATTGCCTAAAAAAAAAAACTTGCAAAAATGGCCATGTTTGGACCAAAACCGTGGGTTAACCCCTTTGGAAAAATGTCAATTTTTGGACTTTTTAAACTTCTTGTTTTTATTGCTTAGAAAGGCGTTATTTCGTTCTAGAAAATCATAAAAGACATTTTCCTGGCCTATATTGCCTAAAAAAAAAAAGTTGGAAAAATGGCAATTTTTGGACCAAAACCATGGGTCAACCCCTTTGGAATAATGTCAATTTTTCGACTTTTTGAAGTTCTTGTTTTTATAGCCTAGAAAGACGTTTTTTTTGTTCTAGAATATCGTAAAAGACATTTTTCTGGCCTATACTGCGTTAAAAAAAAATGGAAAAAGGCCAGTTTTGGAGCAAAACCATGAACTGAACCCCTTTTCTAAAGGGGTTAGTCCATGGTTTTGGTCAAAAAATGGTGATTTTTCCATGTTTTGTTTTAATGAAAATTAGACAGAGAAAAGGAGTTCTAATACATTCTAGTTAGTAAAGAACTCGTTTTAGAGTATGAAAGTTCGGTTAACAAACGAGGCAAAATTTGCATTTTACCAAAGGGGTTGGTGCATTGTTTTGGTCAACAAATTGGGATATTTCAATGTTCTGTCTTTATGCAAAATATACCTAGAAAAAGTGTTCTATAATGTTCTAGATAGAAAATAACTCTTTTTATGCTATAAAAAACGTGGAATTAATAACAACGGACTATTTTTCCAAAATGGTTGGTCCATGGTTTTGTCAAAAAATTAAGATTTTTCCATTTTCTTTTTATGGAAAATAGACCGAGAAAAAGTGTTCTGTAACATTCTAGATAGAAAATAACTCGTTATGGACTATAAACACTTAAATTAAAAAACGACGCTTAAATTTGCATTTTCCAAAAGGTTGGTCTTTGGTTTTGGTAAAAAAACTGGAAATTTTTCCATCTTTTATTTTTATGCAAAATACACCAAGAAAAAGTGTTCTTTGACATTTTAGAGAGAAAAACAAGTCGTTTTAGAATATGAAAACTTCGATTGAAAAACGACTCAAAGGATCCATGGTTTTCGTAAAAAAAGTGAGATTTTTCTATCTTTTGTTTTTGTAAAAAATAGACCGGAAAAAGTTCTCTATTAATTAGAAATGAATTATATTGCTATCCCTACGTTTCTCTGTTCCCTAATTTGTTGTGTTATCGGTTTGAGTGTCAGGGGTTTACGCAAAATACGTTTCAACGCCTTTACACTCCGTCGAATTTCCACAAAAAAAATCAGTTCCCAAAGAAACCAGGATTCCCGTTGTCCGCGTTGATAATTTTAGATTGGAGTAATGTGGATCACCTTCTCTTTAAAAAAGAAAGCGGAAAAAATAGAATCATGATCAACAGAGTTTGCTTGGCATTCTCAAAGCGTGTTACCATCACCTGAAAGAAACTAAGAAGTTAGCATAAGTTTCCAATTTGAAAAGTACCCGAATCAGAGTGGTATACCTACGTTTCTCTGTTCCGTGCTTTCTTGTGTAATATCGGTTTGAGTGTCACCGGTTTACACAAATAAGTTCCAACGCCTACACACCCTGCCGAATTTCCACAAAAAAATTAGTTCCCAAACAAACCAGGATTTCCGTTCTCCAATTTAATAATTTTAGTTTGGCATCCGTACGTTTCTCTGTTCCCTGATTTATTGTGTTATCGGTTTGGGTGTCAGCGGTTTACGCAAAATACGTTTCAACGCCTATACACCCCGCCGAATTTCCACAAAAAATCAGTTCTCAAACAAACCAGGAGTTAATAATTTTTGTTTGGTATTCCTACGTTTCTCTGTTCCCTGATTTATTGTGTCATCGCCTTGAGTGTCAGCGGTTTATGCAAAATATGTTTCAACGCCTATACACCCCGCCGAATTTCCACAAAAAAATCAGTTCTCAAACAAACCAGGATTTCGGTTGTCCTAGTTAATAATTTTAGTTTGGTATCCCTACGTTTCTCTGTTCCCCGATTTATTGTGTTATCGGTTTGAGTGTCAGCCGTTTACGCAAAAAACGTTTTAACGCCTACACACCCCTCCGAATGTCCACAAAAAAATCAGTTCTCAATCAAACCAGGATTCCCGTTGTCCAAGTTAATAATTTTAGTTTGGTATCCCTACGTTTCTCTGTTCCCTGATTTATTGTGTTATCGTCTTGAGTGTCAGCGGTTTACGCAAAATACGTTTCAACGCCTATACACTCCGCCGAATTTTCACAAAAAATCAGTTCTCAAACAAACCAGGATTCCTGTCGTCCAAGTTAACAATTTTAGTTTGGTATCCCTACGTTTCTCTGTTCCCTGATTTATTGTGTTATCGGCTTGAGTGTCAGCGGTTTACGCAAAACACGTTTTAGCGCCTATACACTCCGCCGAATTTTCACAAAAAAATCAGTTCTCAAACAAACCAGGATTTCGGTTGTCCAAGTTAATAATTTTAGTTTGGTATCCGTACGTTTCTCTGTTCCCCTGATTTATTGTGTTATCGTCTTGGGTGTCAGCGATTTACGCAAAATACGTATCAACGCCTATACACCCCGCCGAATTTCCACAAAAAATCAGTTCTCAAACAAACCAGGATTCCCGTCGTCCAAGTTTATAATTTTAGTTTGGTATCCCTCCGTTTCTCTGTTCCCTGATTTATTGTGTTATCGGCTTGAGTGTCAGCGGTTTACGCAAAACACGTTTCAACGCCTATACACCCCGCCGAATTTCCACAAAAAATCAGTTCTCAAACAAACCAGGATTCCCGTCGTCCAAGTTTATAATTTTAGTTTGGTATCCCTCCGTTTCTCTGTTCCCTGATTTATTGTGTTATCGGCTTGAGTGTCAGCGGTTTACGCAAAACACGTTTCAACGCCTATACACTCCGCCGAATTTCCACAAAAAATCAGTTCCCAAACAAACCGGTATTTCCGTTGTCCGCGTCGATAATTTTAGATTGGATAAATGTGGATTGCCTTCTCTTTGAAAAAGAAAGCGGAAAAAATAGAATCATATCAATAGAGTTTGCTTGGCAATTCCAAAGCGTGCTACCATCACCTGAAAGAAATTGAGAAATAAGCATTAGTTTTCAACGTGAAAAGTACCCGAATTAAAGTGGTATCTCTAGGTTTCTCTGTTCCCTGATTTATTTTGTAATATCGGTTTGAGAGTCAGCGGTTTACGCAAAATATGTTTCAACGCTCATTATACACTCCGAAAAATTTCAAGAAAAAAATTAGTTGCCAAACAAACGAGGATTCCCATTGTCCACGTTGATAATTTTAGTTTGCTATCCCTACGTTTCTCTGTTCCCTGGTTTATTGTGTTATCGATTTGAGAGTCAGCGGTTTACGCAAAATACGTTTTAACGCCTACACACTCCGTCGAATTTCCAGAAAAAAATCAGTTCCCAAACAAACTAGGATTCCCATTGTCCGCGTTGATAATTGTAGTTTGGTATCGCTCCGTTTCTCTGTTCCTTGATTTATTGTGTTACCGGTTTGTGTGTCAGCGGTTTACGCAAAATACGTTTCAACGCCTATACACTCCGTCGAATTTCCACAAAAAATCAGTTCCTAAACAAACCAGGATTCTCGTTGTCCAAGGAAATAATTTTAGATTGGTATCCCAACGTTTCTCTGTTTCCTGACTTACTGTTTTATCGGTTTGAGAGTCCGCAGTTTACGATTTAAAGCATACACACTCCGTCGAATTTCCTCAACTAAAAACTCAGTTCCCAAACAAACCAGGATTCCCGTTGTCTGCGTTGATAATTTTAGATTGCAGTAATGTGAATCTTAATTGAAACTGGAAAAATAAGAATCATGATCAATAAAGTTTACTTACAGTATAGCAATCCCCAAAGAGTGCAGAGTATGGTGTTGTGGCCTCTCTGAATCAATATCAGGTTAGACACTGAAGATGCAAAGGGCAGAAATCTAGGACGCAATTGCGCTCATCCATTACCTGTAGAGAAAAAAAGTCAATAAAGACAGTATGAGTTAAAGTTTAGCAATTAGAGCAAGGGTGGCGCAGCGGTGAGAGCACTCGCCTCCAACTTATGTGGCCCATGTTCAAATCCCGGCGTCGACGCCATGTGTGGGTTGAGTTTGTTGTTGGTTCTCTCCCTTGCCGCGAAGGTTTTTCTCCGGTACTCCGGTTTCCCCCTCTCCTCAAAACTAACATTTCCAAATTCCAATGCGACCAGGAATCAGGAAGACAAAAAACCACTAGGTGGATGTGTTACCTTCAAATCGTTACTTATTTATTTATCTATTTATTTACTTAGAGGATATCTCATCATTTTTGTTTTCAGTATGCGTTTCTAGTTAGAAAAGTTTGTCCTTTTTTTTCTAATGGCCAGTATCATTGTGCGATTCGAAGAGCATCCCAATAAGAGTGATATCCCTACGTTTCTCTGTTCGCTGATGTCTTGTGTAATAACAGTTTTCAGTGTCACCGGCTGACGCAAAATACGTTTCAAGAACGGCATACACTTCTTTGTTTCACAAGTAATCTGTGTACAATAAGACAATTTCAGAGTAACCTGAAGTAGGTTCGAGGAGTACTAAAATCACAGAAAAAATTGGTGGATTATGCCAACACTACCAATGCTGAATTTGTTGTTGACCTGAAGGTTTTATTCCATGGTTGATGAATTTACAGCTATTTGCCGTAAGTTGATCAAGTGAATGCCAGGGGAGTGTGCAGATTGGTTCTTTGACAACATTATGACATGATCATATTGCTTGCATAGACGGTACAACATGTCCTGGCAAAAAATACGGCATTTTGATTAACTAGCATGCACTGTGAAACTGTGAACCTGACCCTTTAATAGAGGATTTACGGTACGTGGAAACATATGCATGGCTGTGTCCTTACCAACCCTTCTGGCAATTCAAGCTTGCCCTTCCCAGGGCAGCAAGGATACCTTAGTTTTAAAAGAAACATGCAATTTGGCCAGCACTGAGTTAGTCTTAATAATGTAGTATTATTATTCAGTCAAATATTTCTCCATTTCTAATTGGCTGAAATCCCAGGCAGAATTCATCATAGCCAGCTATTGTTGATTAAATTTGAAAAAATTTTGTGATATGCAAAAAAAGATGGTAATCCTGCAGCAAATTGCCAGATTATTGAACCATTACCTGAGAAGACCTGGTGATGAGGAATGAAAAGTTGTTAACCAAATACATGTAAGTGAAAGGGGTACCATTTTTAATAACATGTGTAAGAAAGGGTTACCTTTTCTGTTATAAATGATGAAATAAAATAAAAATATGGTGATACGATAAAAAATGAATAAAAGGTTGATATGAAGGGGTTGGGGATTGGACATCAGAGTGGAGTCTCCCCGTATGAAAGTTTTTTGAGTACCTCCCAGGAGTGTGTATAAAATGCGAGCCAGCAAGCCATGAAGTCCATAAAAGGCTCATTTAAAAAAGAAAATACAAAAAAAATTAAAAACAGTAATACGGAAAACATTAACTGAATGCTTACCACTGTGAATAAGCGTTTAACCCTAAACAGCACTTTACCCTAGCCCTAAAATGAGTGCTTAACCCTTATCTGTAAGACGAAAGCTTAACCCTAATCTATACAAATATGAGAGTGCTTAACTCTAATCTGAATAATGAGTGCTCAACACCTAATCTGTAAATTTGCAGTTTTCCTTGTTTTTTTAGTTTATTTTGACCGATGGCTTGCGTGACTTGCATGGCTTGCTGGCTCGTAGTTTGTCAAGATCCACCTCCAGTCCCAGGTCAGGAACTGATGCTGAAGTGGAAAATACTTTGTCTTAAAAACTTATTTTATTCCAACATTGTCTGATCTAGAGCGTGCCATTGCATTATTGCCGCCGGTTTAAGCAAAGACATCCCCTTCAAATACCTGTTCTCGGTCATTTTGGTGCACCACTTCAAATTGCGTTTTAAAAGAAAAAGAAGGAAATGTAATTTCTCCTCATACAAAATCTTTTTAAAACAATATTTTAGTTAAAATTTCAGAAGATTAAAAGTAAAGTAAGAACCAAATCTAGAGAATATGACATAAAGGCTCAATTTTTCCGAGGTTACCTGGCACTTTATAGTTTGAATAAATACTATACGGGGTAGATTATGTAGATGAGAGCCTCTCTCTTGATGTGACTGAATGCACATATATGCCAAAACAAATAAGGCTTTCAGCATTTTTTGGGCAACAACACAAAGAAGAAACTGCAGAAATGTCCACGGAACATGATGAAGCAGAACCTGAGAATGATCAATCGAGTGAACCGAAATTGAAGTTGTTTAAGTGCAACCCCCAACAGAGCTGGCTAGAGAAGTACAAATAGCTGAAGTTCAATCCACCAAAGGGTATGTTCTGTTCGCTTTGCCAAAAATCAAATCTCATATCAATGTCACGTGAATGAACTTATTTTACTTTTCCTCTAGATAACAACTACAGGTATGTTCAATTCAATCCCGAACATTGCATATGTTGATAACATAACGCCTGTTACATTAGAATTAAAAAATATGGTGACCCCGCCCCCCCGCCAAAAAAAAAAAAAATGTCCCACTGAAAATTGTTGACTGGGACACATTGCACCCCTAGCTGGAAATCCTAGATCAGACACTGTTCCAATGGCTGCAATAGTTAGGTTTACCCATATAATAATGGGTAAACATATAAATTATTATTTCATTCCTTAAATTCATTCAGTCATGGTGCATTCATCTGTCCCTTGCTGGTTATATGGAAGCTTAATTTTAATACTCTTACCTTGTTTACACAGTCTGGGTAGTTGTCACTCTCGTGCCAAACTGGACACCAAATTTGCGTCAAGTACCTAGTAAGAAATTATTGAAAATAAAATATAAAGTGAGTGACTAACATGTTTCTCAACCATAAGGCACCTTTTTTCATTTTTCCATTTCCCTTTCAATAAGTAGAATTCAATCTGGACTAAAACTAATCCAATAAGCTGCCACATTGGAAAACAAGAAAACCCTGGGTACGAGCTCAAGTCCGGCCGAAGGTTATAGGAGCCTGGACCGGGACCTACTTGGATATGGTTTTTAATTTATGTGAGTACAGTTATGGTACGGTTGGGTACAACGCATATATTAACCTCGAAGAGGCTAGATTCCCCTTATCTGTTAAGAACCATACACCGTATCAGGCTCTCTTTTCGTTTAGCCTTGCCCGCTGGAATGTTATTTACAAAGCGAAACGAAAATAGAGCCTGATCTCAGGTTACAACATTTGTAATCTTTTGTGAATTTGAGGTTAACAGGAAATGTATAAATTATAGTTTTTAGTCAATACAACTGAACACTACTATCCAGCCACCTTGTCCAAACTGTATCTTTTCTTGTCTTTGTTATTAGGCTCAAGCAGTGTACAAATGTTACTCATTCCCAGCTACAGCAATGTTGCTCAGCACACACACTCGTAAATACTAACAGCTCACCTCGCAAAATCTATTTTAATTGACTTTTGGATGCTCTTTGAACTTAAGACAAGCTTCAGACAAGGAAGTTTAAGTAGTTCCCTAATCAGGAAGGAAGGAACCTTGTACGTTTGGAATTCCATCATGTCCTGATGGAATTTCAATTTTTAATTACCAAGACAAAGGGTAGGACATTTCTGCAAACGTTTAAAGTTAGACCAAGCGCTTTGGTGCGAGAAAAACACTACATCACATAAAAAAGTACACATACTTGATTGCAAGTTGATGGCCCATAAACACTGCCCCCACTGGATCCATGTCCCCATGATGCTGTCAGAGATAGGAGTGCATTAAAGCCATTTCTCCTGTTTCTGATCCTTTCTCCAGCCTAAGCTTGCTTGCTATCGTTCTTGCATCTACATCTACATCTATTTACTGTATTTACTCTTCAACGTTTTACACATCAAGAAGAGTTAAGAAATAAAAGTATAAATATAAATTAAAAAATCAAAAATCAAAATATATAACTAACAAATTGCAATACTTAAAACAAAACTTAGAATAATTTTTTGCTCTACAAAATGCTGAATAACTCCGTGCTATGGTTTCAGGTAATAAACAGTTCCAGGCCCTTATAGTTCTTGGGAAGAAACTATACTTATAGTAATCATGATGTCCAGGTGGTCAGGTAAATAAAATGAGTTCGTATGTGTAATTAAATGGTGACGAGTGAAATTAGGGAATAATTTCATGCACGTTTTGTCCAAATCCTTATAATTTCCTGAGCCTATAGGTGAGGGAAATTCTAAGGATTTGGACAAAACGCAAGTGAAATTATTCCGTAATTTCACAAGTATACCATTTGATTACCTATTAATATCATGGGTGACGAATTATGTTAGCAATCTTGGATTTTTGACATGTTTATCCTGGATCGTATTGATTGAGAACTCCTGCACTCTCTTGAACGTTTAGAGCTTAAATTTAGAGCTTAAAGTTTAGAGTTTTTCGACAAAATACCTGTTAGAATCCTTCTTGATGTGCTCTTTCGTGTATTCAGGTTTTCTAAAGCGTCTTTTTGTGCCCTTACATCTTCATTCATGACATTTTAAAACTTCGTTGCCATCTTGACACTGAGACGTACGGAAGGTTGCCATGGCAATTTTGTAATTTCACATGTGAAATTACAAATTAACGCTGAAATTTCACGCCAAAATTAAGGAGTAATTCGTCACCTATGACATTAATTGAGTAATTTCTTGTTTCCCTAATAGACAATTTATAATGGTAACAGGACTGAGTGGAGTCCAATTCGGTCTGTAATCATACGAGTGATTAACGAAATCTGACGACAGCGTAGCGGGAGTCCGATTTGTTTAATCACGAGTATGATTAGAGACCGAATTGGACGACACGAAGTTCTGTTATCAATTAATCATAACTTTAACAAAATTTGTGATATATAAGGCTCTTTTCTTAAATCAAAACAAAAGAAATTCCAATTTTTTTGGCTAGCAGTGAAAAAAAGCCATTTAAGCGCGCGTGATGGCGTGACTGTCCAATTACTCAGGCATGCCGCGTACTGTCTAGTTAAATTGTCCAATTAAGGCTGAAATCAGGGCAGTTGATAACCAATCAGATTTGACAATTTTGTTATAGTTATGATTAATAATAAGGCGGAACAGGCAAAGCAATATCAATGTACACTAATTAATTTATGGAAAATTTGAAGGCGATGGGATTTTCGTCTCTCGCTTAGTAACTCCAAAGATAGAGATTTCTTGAATTTGGACGCGCTGCTGTTATTATCATAATCAACAAATCTCACTGCACAACTTTGGACTGCTTCTAGTTTCTCCACTTGATTCTGTCTCTAAGGATCCCATACTGCAGTCACATACTCTACATGTGGCCTGACAAGAGATACATATGCTGCTTGTTTGGTTTCCTCTGAGCAGGTGTACAAGTTCCTTTTCACAAACGCAAGCGTAGAATTCCCCTTTTTGACATTCTTGCCCACATGAGAGTTCCACCGTAAATCGCTAGACAGCAAAACACCTGAATAGTGATGTTGCTGAACAGCTACCAAGGCTTGGTTGTAAAGGGAGTAGTCTTTCACTCCTGGGGATCTACTCCGGTAGACAGACATTTTGTAGTAATTGGTGGGATTGAACAGCATCTGGCCACCTATCAGCCCATAGGCCTAGTTTATCTAGGTCACGCTGTAAAGCCAAGGTGTCATCATTATGAGTGATTTTATGATACAATAAAGCATCATCAGCAAACAATCTTAGTGTACATACCAGATTATCTTGCATCCTGTACAAGTAAACCTTTGCCTAAAGCATTTTCGGCTGCAAGTGTCAATGCATCCGTAAACGGCGATAGGGAGAGTGCTGTTTTGATAGCCCATTAATTTATCGTGGCCATCAAGAGCGTGAAACCAGTTTGGGCCGCGTGACGTGAAGTTGCCTCTGGCCTTTTTCAGCGAGTGCATCTGGATCTACATCGTATATTACTGATTACTGCATACACAAGACCGCCGGTAACCAAGGAGTTTTCGCGGCCCTTCCAATTCTCTTCTTACCGCGTCTTCGACCTGATTGACCGGTGTACATGTGTATGTCGTGATACCATCGAAGAACTCTAGTCTTCCGTCTAGCGCCCTTAAACTCCTCGCGTATTCACTAAAATCTCTTGATACAAAGTCTAAAAGTTCATTTCGACGAAATTTTTGCTTCACATAACGACTTAAGACCTCTTTTAACTCCTCGATCGTCTTCTATCATTCGTTGTTGTCGCCATCTTGAATAGGACACCCCAAAGGCATTATGGTCTAACCACATTCTCGTCCCCAGAGCCACTCGGCTTAATTTGCGATAGGCCATGAATAAATTTTTTATTTGTTTATTATTATTATTATTATTATTATTATTATTATTATTATTATTTTCAATTCTTTAATTTGTCATTTTTTCATTTTTTGTTTAAGAAATCGTTCAACTACCTCAAAGGTGCGCGGGTGGCGTTCATATAAATACTACGGAACTCATATTAGTCTTATTATACATAGTATTCTATGAAGCTTATTCTTTTTCTTTTTTAACGACTTAATTATTCATCTATTTATCAATTTGCATTTTTGAATTTGCTTTCAAGAAATAGTTGCACCTAAAAAATTAACAAATGCGTAGCTGTTGATAAAAATAACTTTTTAAATAGTTTTACCAAACAAAATGTTACCCGGACCCGAACAAGGTCGGCCGTCCTACAGCGAAGGCCGTCATTGCACACAAAGGAAGTCGCGTGAGATCAATCAGTTGGCACCCTACCCATCCTCCTTGCGCAAAAAAGTGTTAATAGTCTTTTATTTTGTCAACAGTTTCATGAATCTCAGTATTACACTATACGTACTCTAAGATGATGGATATTGTAGTATTTGGGAATTAAATGTTATGGATTGGTGAAGAATAACGATCAGAGCCAGTTTTTAGCGGAATAGTATTTTTTGATAGAACAATGGAATTTGTATTTTCACATTGGCTATCCTTTAAAAAAGGCCATGAAGGGAAAGCACTAATTTTCCAAGCCGCCTTAAGTTCTTGAGGCCCATCATAATTAAGGAAGGGCGGAAGACAGCTTCAATATCTTCTTACGATTCCTTAGTAAGTGATGTTGCGCAAGATTGTTAATTGTTGCGCAAGGTTCCTGTTTTCCACTTTTTTTCTTTTTTAATCTATTATTTATATTTATCTATTAATATTTTCCCCTTTGTTTTTAAGAACGAGCCGCATGTAGAAGAATTTTTTCACAAATGCATGACTTTTGATACAAATGAAACCGGATTTTAAAATAGTTTCACTGCTGAATGAAAAGGTTAACGATGCGGAGAAGATCGACTACCTAAAGCGAAGGCCGACAGTACAAACAAAAGCTTTTAATCTGACTAGAGGCAATTAGAATTTTAGTCGCGTATTTACATGCAAATTCATTAAAAACATGCGGTTTAAAAATTGAAAGCACCTTTTTAATTTACCTTCGTACGCGCCAAGTCCCCTTCACTGCTTTTTTTTTTCCCTGAGGCTGCGCCTTCTGGTGGGTAAGTCAAACTTTTTTCCTTAAAAAACGACTGAAACTTAAGATATTCTTCATCTTCAAGTTTCCTTCCTTTAACTAAAGCTTATTTGACAACCTAGGTATTTCATCACAACAGTATTAAATACGTATTAGTTTCCCTCATCGTCACTTATAAAGTGAAGATCATCTTCCCGCCATGGCTTTAGTTTTAAGATAACAAACAGAAAATTGATGTTTAGATTTAGATGATATTGAGAGGATTGATTCTTCGTCGGAATGAATTGTTAAATAGCTCAACTGCCTATTATGTGAGTGTGTAATATCACTTAAAGACTAATACTCACGAACTCACGCACGACAGGTGAACGACGGCTTGCTTATTGTCTCTTCGAAAACTTGTCAACCTTCGAAATCGAATTATTCAGTTTAATCATTGTACGTTTATAATTAAAGTATCTCCTACCTATCTTCAACTCTGCATCTCAATGTTAACAAACAGCTTGGTTGTCACGTTTAATGGTTTTGGCTTGAAATAATATGATAGTTAAAAAAGTACAATAAAAGAACGTCCGTAGCTATATATACGGTACTATTTATTGAATCAAAAAGGTGTGAAAATTTCCTCATAAAAAAAGGTTGCGTTAGTTATTAGCATAGAACATGATAGAAAACAATAAATTTGACCTTCTCTCTTGACTTTTATCTTTTAGCGACCAAAACTGAGTCTCTGTTTGTCGAACTTTGTCTGCATTCTTTAGTACAGTTAGCGGTGATTAAGTCAAGACATAATTCACTTTATTTCAATGACTTTTTTTTATCTCAAGCTAGACTTTGAGGCAAGATACGGACAATAACGCAACAATCGTTCGAAATGAATTCACTCTATTAACGCGCGTTTATATCTACTACTCTATAATACGCCTGTCAAAGAGTCACGCTTACTGTCTGACTTCACTTGTGGTTTGTAATAAGTATAAATACTTTGAATACCTTTTCGTTGATGTTAAAGATCTAAAAGATAATATTGCTTCGAAGGAAGGAACAATTATTGTCATTATTTGATACTTGTTTTATTTTGGCCTAGAGGCAGCGATAACAATGGCTTTGTTTATCAATAAGTAATTATCACATGCGCGTTATCGGTTGTATAAGTGTCTATGGAATGTGACAAGGTTTAACTGTTGTTAACCGTTCAGACGACGAGGACAGCAGGGACAGCTCGGAACCTGTCGGCACTGCATGGATAAACTGGATCTTTTGCAGAGATAGTGAAACGTCTATAAATTGTGAATTCATAGACTTTTTATACAAATGAAAAGGATGGACGTTATAACTCGATCCATTAACTCCTATCCTTTTCCTTTTTGTTTGTATCAGTCGCTCTGCATATTTTTATGCATTGAGCACTTCTAGGATAAGTGAATATATATATACGTAGCTTTTTTCGCTCATTTTAGACTTTTTATATATAGAATTCCCAAAATAAGCCCTGGGGCTTATATTTTCCAAAGGCCCTTTTTGAGGGGCTTATATTCGGAGGGGCTTTTCTACGGAGGGAAATTTGCGTCTCAAAATCGATTAGGCTAGCCTTATAGTTGGAAGTAAATTTGCCGTTTTTACTTTGTTTTACTTTGTATTTGAGGGCAATTTTCCAAATACAAGCCCCCAGGGGACTTATAATTGGGGGGGGGGGGGGGCGATTTAACGGAGGGTTTTTTGCGTTACCGGTTTGGGAGGATTATATTTGGAGGGGCTTATTTTCGGAATTTTACGGTATATGTTTTCTAACTTTCTTGTTGCAGTAGGCAGAGAGGCTTTGTGTCTCAATTTCATGTCTTAATTTAATACACACATATAATATCCCGGATGGCAGGAACGCCCCCTTACTAGCAGCTGGTGCAATGACACGTTAATCAGTCACATTAAGCAAAAAACCATTTATTTGTAAGGGTGCAAATATCCCCCTCCTTCTAGGGATAAAAAAGGCACTATCTTCGATGTTTTCGGTACCACACTTCTATATTCTTATATTTATACTACTACATGAGAAATTTCTGCAATTTGATTGGCTTAGAGCAGTGGTAAATTCAGCTTTATTTGAAATACCTACATGTGAAAATTACAAACCTTTGGCGGGTAGTAGTATAAACAAATAATAGCATGATTTGTACGTGATATTTGACATAAATACCACGAGAGACATTTCAAAATTGTCTCAAATTTCACTCGCCTAGCGGCTCGTGAAATTACGTATAACAATTTTGAAATATCACTGGTGGTATTTATGCCAAATATCGTTACAAATCATGCTATTACCTATACTAATACCTATTTTTTCAGCAAATTTCCTTATAACATAAAAACGAGTCTAAAATCAAAGAACAGCTGACGAATTACATTCAGGGAAAAAATCATCCTATACCAGGAGACCGACCATCAGGGCTATATATATACATAATTAGCCTATTCTAGGTATCCTAGCCAGAAGTATTACCAATCAATCACATTTTCTTCTCACCCATTTACCATAGATTTAGGCATTAAAATCAATGAAATAAACTTTTTAAATGTATCTTACTATTATTATTATTTTTAATTTTTTTTTTGCTTTGTTTAAAATTCATTTCAACTTTTCTTTCTGACATTAATTTTTCATCGAAATCTAGACTATTTTGGACAAAAATTTAAATTTTCTTCAGATTCTATGTTTTAGGGCAGAAAACGGAAGTCTTCTCTGGTAATGCACATACCTTTAAGCAGCATTACCATTGGTTTTCTCTTATCCAATTCTTATACGATTTTTCCAACGTCAATAAGCTTATTTCCGTGCTTCTGTATGACATATTCTTTTCTTTCTGTCTATCTAGGCGAAGGGATATGGAGTCCTCTACGCTCACCTACATTCTAACTGTAACACTCCTAATATTTGCAGACAAGTAAGTATTATTATGCTTCAATTTCCCCAGCAGAATAGCAAGAGCACAAAATTAGCCAAAATGAAATATGTGCTAAGCTCTGTTCGTAAAGTCAATGCAAAACACAGGATGGAGTGAAATGGGTATGTGAACATTAAACACATGGCCGGTCAACAAACTGTTAAAATAATCAGGCATGTATTGCCTGCTAAATTGAGGGCAATGAAATTAAACCGCAACTAACAGAAAAAAAAAAAACTAACAGTAACATCACCACCGTATAAGAAAGTGGCAGGAGTTGGCCTGGGGTAGAGGCGGGTCGAGGAAATGGTTTTGCGTCAACGAAATCACAAGATCCATGACTACGACATTTTGTGTAAATCATGGCTGATTAAAAATTCAAAACATCTTTGGCACCAAGCCCCGCCCTACTTCTTCTCGCGCAATGGGTGAAATAATTACGTAAATGTATGGTTGGCGAGGAAAGAATGCATTTTTCTTGTAAGAGAGCAATTAGGGGGGTGGGGGGGGGGGGGTAGGGGATCTCGAGGTCACCCGCTTATTGCTAACTATTTTCATTTTTTAAGGACAACTTTATTTAATCATTTTAAGGTAATCCGTTTTTTTGGTTTTTTTTTGTGTGTAATTTTCTCGCAGAATCAGCTGTAGCATCCTTTCAACGGCTCTTGCTGGCTACGATAGAATTATAAGGCCAAATTATGGTAATAATTTTATTTGCTACATATTCACTCATATAAGTCACATGTTATAAAATTTCGTTTTTTATTTTAACGAAAGGTGTTTTTTGGTAGACGTGAATACAGGATCATGGCCAAGAATTGCCAAAAATGAAGCTGTTTTATTAACTTTTGTGTTTTGTTTTGTTTTGGTTTTTTTTGTAATGAAGAAAGAGACGAACCTGTTATTATCGAGTGTTCTTTGCATGTTGAATCCTTTGGAAATATCGAAGAAGCTGATATGGTAAGAATTTTATACGGGCCTCATGATAAATGAGCACAAACGTCATTGAGTCCTAAGCGCTCTTAATATTTTCTGCGAATCAAAATACTCTGTATCTTTTTATCATTCTTCTTCTTCTTACTATTATTATTATTAGCGAAATAAAAATAGCGGAAAGGTTTCACCGTACAAAACTACAGCTAGTATCAACTTTTAAACCGAATTTACACGGTAAATCAGAAAGACCCCGACCGTTTAGCCCTAAAAATGGGGATGTTTCGGTGAGTAAAATACAGCCCTATTTTTGAGTCTAATTTGGCTGCCTTAAATCAGTTACAATACAGTCTAATTATCTCCGGCTGATTTGGACCCAAGGGCTGAAATGGGCCTCAGCGTGGGCTAAAATAGCACTTTGATTGGGTTGTTTTGGCCTAAATTGTGCTCAAATAGCTCCAGTAGGGGCTTAATGAGACTTTGACCTGAAATCAGACTTCGAGGCTAAAACAGATCTTTTTAATTTTCAGTGTAGAAACATAATTAGACAACAAATAAATGACAAACCACTTTAAAAAATGCGAACACATATTTAGGCGAAGAAAATTCCTTTTCTACATTTTAGCTGCATAGTAATAAGTTAGAATCAAGTAAAATATTACGTGGAACGGATATACTTTAGTTAGATTCGGAACTGTGAATCTAAGGCAGATTTTAAAGGAATCGATCATTTTGCTTCTGTACTTGGAATGTACTTTGAAAAAACTTTTCGTCTCAGTTTTGTTGATTTTTCTTTCCATTTTTGTCCATTTTCAGGAATATAAGGTTTATGGTTATTTTCATCAGAATTGGAACGATCCCCGCCTTGCGGGAAAATTTAACCGCACCATAACATTAACAGGAAGTGACATCGACACCTTTTGGGTTCCAGATCCTTTTTGCTACAACGCACGGGAATCAAACATGATGATACCCAATGAGGAGGTGCATAGCAAGTTACATATCAGTACCAATGGGGACATTAAAATGAGCAAGGGGTGAGTGTATTCACATATTAAACGAGGAGTACCACAGAACTTGATCACAGTTTTTGAATCCTGAACAACAACGAAATATTAATTGCTCATTCAAGAAATATCTCGCGCAAATTGAATACCCTGGCTTATTCTTCATAACTACCCGACGTCGACCAAATATGAAACATGCGAGCAATATACCATAGATTCGATGGTATATTTTATTAGAAAAGAGCATGATCGATGGTATATCGATGGAGTAAACAAATACCAAAACAGAACGGAAATAGGGAAAAGTCTATACATTATTTGTTCTGTCTACCTGAGCAGGATTTTCCTTTTTAATTTTTGTAACACACCATAGCCATATACTTTCGGTTGCAGCATAACTGTTCTCGCTTCTTGTGTAATGAATCTGAAAGACTTTCCACTCGACAAGCAAGAATGTCAGCTCAAGTTTGGGAGCTGTAAGTAATCTAACGGATTCTCAACCGCCTATTTTATTGCAAGGGTTAATAACTTTATGGGTTGATATGAGCTATCAGGAATTAAAGCTTGTAGGTGAAAGGCAAGTACAGTATCTGAAAAAATCCGCCATGTTGGATGACGTCACTGTTCCCAGTAGCTTCATTTGCATGTGTATCTCATGATATCAACGTCATCTTGTAGACGTCATATCAGGCTATCTATTAAGGGTAGGAACCTTTCAAGATATCTTAACTTAAGAAACAACTGGGGGGGGGGGGGGGGGGGTCCAGTCCCCCGTGCCACGATGGTACAAGGGAGATTATCTATCCGCAGGTTTTCAAAGCGTTACGATGCCAAAAAAAGTACGAACAAACAAGAGAAAGCTTTAAAACGACAAAAAATAATAATAATAATAAGAGATAATATCGATAAAGAAAGTGGACAGTATTTGTCTATTTTGATTTTCAGATGGGTATAACTCA
>OZ038004.1:21011440-21128940 GCA_964035705.1 Porites rus | reverse complement strand
AGAAGTCTCTTACCTACCGAGGCAGTCGCGTTAACCAATGTTGTTGAGGGCACGACGGAATATCACATCAGACGGGTCACAAAAGATGCAAGCACCTACCGTTTGAAAAACCAAAGAAGCAACCATTTTCAAATGAAGAGAAAAAACTCGTCTTAAACATTCGAGTGCAACTTTTGAAACAGCCAGCTCAATTTCCGTCGCTCTCTAGCTCTGCTTGTACCGGTCTATGCAAAGCGAATGAAACAGTTGTTTTCACACTGATTGATCCGCGTGAGTTGTCAGATATTGAATAGAAAGGCGTTGAAGAGTTTTAACAGTTACCCATGTCATCCGTACGTCAAATGATCGACGTTTTACCAGGTTTTAACTGCGCTGAATAAAAACACAATTTTAAAAAGTTTTTCCCAGCAAAGCGTTTCAGAGTCCAGCTCTGTGAGCCAGGAAGCGGGTGTGGCGTATTATCTCCCAGCCAAAAATATTTTCGGTAGGACTATTTCCCAGCCAATTTGTGTCTAAGATTCCACAATTCCCAGCCAGCATCACACCGTTATTTTTAGGTACAGGATAACCCCTTTTTGGGAGTTATTTTAACTCCTAATTTAACTTCGAATTTGGGGTCATTTTTACTCCTGAAAAAGAGTTCTTTTTACTCCCAGTCTGGAGTCAAAATAACTCCGAAATGGGGTTACTTTTACTCCATACATGGTTTTTTTTTACTCTTTTTGGAGTTAATTCAGCACTGAAAGTGGAGTAAAAAATTTAGGTACAGGATAACTCCTTTTTTGGCGTTATTAACTCCTCAATATCTGGGGTCACTTTTACTCCTGAAAAAGAGTTCTTTTAAACTCCTTTTTGGAGTTGAAATAACTCCTCAAAAAATAACTCCACTGTAAGGAGTTAATTAGCCCCACTAGAGGAGTTATTATAACTCCTTGAAACTTACTGTGTGCAGGATGCCTCATCGTGTGCTAATAATAAAGTTGTGGGGTTGAGCACTCCTACCTAGGAGCCATAATACTCAGTTTGAGGGTATTGTTCGACGTAAGCAAGGTCCCATCAAACCACGTCTCCTGCTGTTTAATCAATTTATCGCTAATTAATGAACTTAAAGTAACTTGTTCAGAGTGTTAAGCCCCTTAGTTATCCGGAAAAGACTTGCTGTGAGGACGCAACGGAAGCTAACAAAGTGGTCCTAATTTCCAATACCTGCTTAATATAGCAAAACACTTTCACGCTGCGTTTGAAGTTACTGCATGTACTCAATCCTTTGCTGTTATTTTCCCTTGTTGCTTAGTTCAAATGGATTATCTTGCTTAGTAATTCGTTGGGCAAAAGCTTAGCAAGCTGGAAAAAAATTGACCGCTATTAAGGTATGTGTAATTGCTTCGTTTAAAAGCTGTGTGTGTATATTTGAAACAAAATGGGCTATCACATTGACAATTCTTAGGCGGAAAACAGAAGTTATTAGTAAAAGAAAAAGAGAACAGTGATGTCAATTGTTCGTCAAACCAATACCGTTAAGGAGTTAACGTTAAATGAGCCTTTTGAGATTGACATGCTGCAGTAAGTGATTGGTAAAACCTTGCTTACCCGATATGGGAGTGACTGTGTTAAATTTTCATGGATGTTAAGAAATTACTCTGTGCTAATCGACCTAATAATGCAAAATATATGGGGCAGACTAAAAGAATAATGGCGGATGTCTCAGTAAAATGCCTTTGTAAATGACAAGACGGCAGCGGGCTTGTGACTTTGTTTTAGTTTTTTTACGGGACAAGATCTATCAGAGGGCAACAGTGTTATCATTTCTCGACTACGCGGTTAATACTAAATTTAGAAAAAGGGCTGTCTGCTAGAATCTGTGGATATAGCTCGATATGCGCAAGCGTACTCTTTTCAGTGGCTTTGTCGATGGTAACACTGAACGCCAGTTCTGGAGAGAAACAAAACCAGTTTGTAACTTAGGGTTCAGTTTTAGTAAATTTGTCTTGATTTATCCAGGGGCACCCAACGGATCTGTTCCTCACAATATCTGTTCTACAGAGAAAATTTTGCTGGCTGGGAACTGAGGTTTCGGCTGTTCTGCTGGGAAGTAAAGTCTTAAATCTGCGGTCCAGAATTTATCAAATGTATCAAAAATTCTTGCTGGAAAGAAATTTTTCTTGGGTGTATATCCAGCTGGGTATCAGGAGTAATCGGCTCCTCTCAGGTGGCTCCTCTATGTGCGCGAATTGTGCGCGCGGAGTCGCGCGCTTATGATTTATTTACCGCTGATCAAAAAATCTGCACGTGGGCACCGTTGTTAGAAATTCGAAATCAGGCTACGCTCCGCCACTGGATAACTGGCAACGGTTCACTGGCTAGGATGCAGAGGCGGATCCAGGGGGAGGGTGCAGGGGGTGCGCACCCCCCCCTGGGATGACCTGCGGCCGCTTTCTAATTAACACTGTGCAGTAGCTTGACAGACATACAAAATCTGCTCTATCGTTTGATATGTATTCTCAGCAGTTCACATTATGTTATTTCCTAATCAAAAGCCCTCTTCTTCGTATTCGCTTTTAAAATTTTTTACGTCATCGGTCAGTTAGTGGTGCACCCCCTCCTAAGAAAAATCCTGGATCCCCCCTGGGATGATTCATGAGATTCATGTTTATGCAAAAGGTAAGGTTTCTTTGAATATACTGAATATATTGTCTACTATTATGCATGCATGTTATTTTTAATTCCCTTGTCTTACTTATCTGCATGTCACTAAATGCCATTAAAATCGCTTCTCGGTCTCGGTGAAGCCTTGGCGCGCAGCCGTTAGATAGCTTTTCAAAACGATTCTTCTTTTCTTAGTCTTATTTTTACTCAAAGGTTGGCTTAGTTTCAGTGTGTATTGGTGGTTTTCGGATGAAACCATTTCGAAAAGCGCGAACGAGATACTGGGGATAAAAAGGATAAGTAATGAATTCAAATTCTTTAACTGTAAAATGTGCCTGGCTCTTCACTGCTGGGAACGTTTCGCGCGATTCCCCAGCGGCGAAGAGCGAGGAGAAACGGATGTTTTCGCAGGCTATGTACATCGAGTCTTCTGAGGAGTGTGTTGTGAAAGAATTATTTCGGTGCATATTAATTGGTGTCGTTTCTTTATTTTGCTTTTAATTATTTACAGTGGCTTTCATACTGAACCCTGAGCTGTAATATTTTCTGATAATGCTTGACAACGTCAACAAAACATTTTGAAAAAGCTAACAAAACAGCCAGCCGTGTACTACCACGAGATTTAACAGCAATTCAAAATCCGACTCATTGTGTTCTTGAAAAGTTGCATTTTTTCGATTCCAGAATATCATCCTTTCTTTGTTTTTTTTTTATCTTGGATTTTAGCCCAGTTAATAATTAAACTTTTTATTGTGTTCTACTTCTACTTGTTGCAAAGATTTTGTCTCAATTCAAATGCTGTGTAGTTGTACATGTAAATATATTTATTTCATTTTTCCTAATGCTCAGTCAATTCCAAGCATACCCATTCTCCCTGGGAATTTTTCTGGCATTTTGTTCCTACAGTGGGCATTTTTAATTGACAAAAGCGTCATTGGGGTTGGAAAGTTTTCATTGTTTAATTAACCTTACCCCCTTAAGAGGTACCATCTAAGCTTGTACTTATGTATGTACTCTGTATATGCCATACTGTTTGCCAAGTCTACCCTGGAAAGTTTATCTTATTAAGTAATTTTGGGTTGTAAAGTTGGCCTCTTTGCAGTGTCTATGGGGTCTGTATGGATATCAGGAAAACTGTAAGGTTGCTGATTTAAGTTGTTAAGTATGTTTACTGTGAAACTCACAATAGCGTGAACACCAGAAATGTTTATGGAATGTTATTGTGTTACGAGAATCAGGCAATAATTAGGCGTGAGATAACTTACACACAGACAGCAATGGTAATTAGTTTGTGGTTTAGAGTTTTGCTTGCGTATTCCTATTGGCCAGTACACAATCAACAATCCTGAAAATTTTCAGGTGCTCACTGTTTTCAGAGTTTGACAGTAACAATTTTCAGCTTTTTACAAGGTGACGTACATGTAACTTTTGCTTTGATACTGGGGCATTTGTTCCAACTTTTATTTCCATGGTGGGGTTTTGTATGTATCTACTGGCCCCACAGTAGGGGCGGGCATTTGCAGCTTTCAAATTAAAAAATGATAAATGCCTGTGGAGGGGGGTGGGCATGTTTAGAATTGACTGAGTCATAAAGAAGCTCATCTTCTGTAATCCTTTTACCCATACAGCCCTATTTGTATATATAAAGAAGTTACATTATAATCTATTAACCCACCCCATGTACCCTCACATTAAAACAATATACTTCTAGAACAGTAGTATGTTATATGGAGAATTCATGTTTTTATATTTGCTACCTATATATTTGCTAAATATTCTGCAGAATTAAACAATGGCTGCACCAGGTCAAGTTTGAAATAATACATCTAGGCTGATTAATATTAACTGAAAAACACAATATTCCATTGGTTTTCTCATTGTTATAGCTCTCATTGATATAAAAAGGAAATGCTATGGAATAAGTTCTACATGTACATTCAAGAGATTAAAACTCAGCTTTTGAGTCCTAGTAGTGCTGCATACACTTTTCTCCCTGCAGTAATTTCAATACATAATTCTAAGAAACAGATCATAATAATAGGAATTTTGTAGGAAATTACATGTATGCAATTGTTATACCATGTTAACCAGTGGATATCCTGATATCTCATACATCATATTGAAGTTGGATGTGACCCTGGACGAACACTGACCTCTTTATGATTAGATTTGTCTGTTGTCTAAATTTAATTTTACCCATATTCATCATCAGAGGTAGAGTAATATTGTGCCATGTACATCAGGAATTAGTGCTGCACAAATGGGTGTAATAATGAAAATAATAATAATGTTTTTCTGTTTCTCTTTCCTAGGCTTGTAGTGACAGGAGGAAATATGACTTGAGCCCAGGTAGACATTTATTTTATGCGTAATTTTTGCTTTAGTTATGGCTTGGCGCACGCTACTGGTGTACACGAGCGTAACACCGTGCCTTATGCACGATTCGCACTCAAGAAAAGGCACGGTTTTTGTGCCAAAGCACGGGAAAAAAACATGCAAAGGCACAGATTAGGCACACTTTAGGCACAGTTAAGGCACGTTTTAAATATTGCTAAGGCACATTTTAGGCACAGTTTGGGCACAGTTTTGGCACGGTTTAGGCACAAATATTCAACCCTGGGCACTTTTTTGAAAATCTTTGTAACCCGACTTGCAAAAAAGAAAAAACTTGGTACGAATTACAAAAATAATTCAGATCAAACACGATACAGTTAGAAGTATAGGAAGTGTAAGTTTTGAGTTTTTGAAGTATTCTTCGACAGTCCGTGTTTTTTTTAATACTCCGAGGATAAAGAGGAAATTCACACGCGATATATGCGGTCTGAACCTTTTCAATTGCCATGCAATTTTATAGACTCGCTTTCTTTCGTTTCTAAAAGAAATCGTGAAAGAAAGTCGAAGCCATAATAACAAAAACAAAGCTAAAGAAGTAAGGCACAAAAATAGCCAATAAAAGTCGTAGAAAGTACTTTTTGGGATCGCGGTAAAATTGGCCTGAATTTGCATAACAACATGAAAAGTACAAAGTGGTAATTTGAAACCTTCACTCGCATGCCAACGCGTGTTGCTTTTTAAATACAAAATGCTGCTGCTTTTTAAAAATATTTCTCTAACTAAAAAGTAGGATTTACACTTAGTAGTAAAATAATTCAAGCTGCTTGTTTGTTTTTGTTTTCTGGCTCTGTTAGCAAATTAAGCTTTGATCGTATAATAATCGATGAGACGTGCCATTTATTTTGCTTCAAAACTCATCGGCGTGCAATCAATTTTTTCGTTTTCATTTTATAAGTCATATCACAAGTAAATTCTTTTTTTGAATGCAAATCTGCCCTCCTGAAAAAAACAAATATTTCTTTCCAACTAAACGCTCCGTTAAGAAGGGGAGAAGAAACCTACTTAGAAATTTTTTAACATCGATGAAATTAGCATATCAACAATGTAATTGAGCTGAGCACT
Organism: Porites rus; assembly: GCA_964035705.1. Classification (NCBI taxonomy): domain Eukaryota; kingdom Metazoa; phylum Cnidaria; class Anthozoa; order Scleractinia; family Poritidae; genus Porites; species Porites rus. The sequence continues at coordinate 21,122,838 of OZ038004.1, read as the reverse complement.
TACTTTAAATACGCTAACCTGTTTAAGATTCCATTTTCCTGTTTGTCGGGGCTTTCCCTGTTGTCTCTAATCGTATTCTGAGTCATATTTCTTATTAGGGGATAAAAAGGTCGTCAGACATAACTGCCCTGCGCCCTTTTCGTTCGCTGTGGAGCTCGATGTAGGCTGGACACGATTTTCCGAGTGACTCAATATTTTGGCACAACTTGTGCACAGATTAGGCACAGTTTGGGCAACAACTTAGGCACGGCTTAGGCACGTTTTTCAAAACTAAAATGCACACTTTATGCACATCTTAGGCACATTTTAGGCACAAAATCTTTATGCCAAAGCACACTCTAGAATCTGATTTTCGGTCCAACGCACGGTTTACGAATTTTCACGACAAAAAAATGCTGTCTAACCTTACATATGTGATCTTAGCGTAAAAATGGGTTTCCCGAAGTCTTAACAGTTAGTCTATAAGAAAGGTTTAACTTATGAGCATTCCAAAAATTATTATTTCTTCTCTTAACAACAACAGAAAGTCAATGAAAAGCAATCTTTTAAATTGACGTTCGCGCTGCACAGAGATCGTATGTAGACAGAACATCTTTCTGAAAACGCCCTGAACTTTGTTGTTTTGCCATTATGTTCAGTAATTTTTCATACAGTTAGTACTGATAAGTCACTGACCTCTTCGGAGAAATTTTTCCAAAGTGCCATTAACAGAAACAGAGAAATCCCACAATATGCGTGGTTAGACTGTAAATGTTACGCGAGCTGTTAAAAAATGGTCCCATTTTGAGCCATACTTTTCATATTTCAATTTTATTTTGGTCTTACAGCCAGAAAAAAAATATTAAATGAAAAGCTGTTTATAAACTTTAACTTCTTGCCAAATATCGATGCGATCTGAGTTTTAATAAGTTCATAAGAGCCAAACGATGTGAGATTCTTAGCCGTGTACACCAGTAGCGTGCCCCAGGCCTTATATAATGTATGTTATGGTATTAATCAGAACATGAATGTCAACATAACATCTTTTTGTAGTCAATGGATCAGTCAACCATAATGATTAATCGTGAAATTTAATTTATCCTGGTACAAAGGAACAAAGGACAGAAAAGAACATTATGGAAACGTACACATGTAAAGAATGATAATTTAACTTTGATGCTGCTACAAAAACCTTTGAAAATTCCCCTTAAAAACAATTTATTAATTTACTTACAGGGTGTCCAGTTCCTATTTTTTCCTATTTTTTCCTATTTTTTGAGCCTCTTCCTATTTTCTCCTATTTTTTTACTAAAACCTCCTATTTTTCCTATTTTTAAGCCGGTGAAGCCAATATTTGTAACAAAATTGAAAATGGAATTATAGTTGTATATGTTTTAGAATGAGATTTATCATAAAACAGGTAGTATGTTGACTTTGATGTTCTAATATTAGCAAACATAATAGTTACATTTTCCTTTCCATGACCTCTATTGCCTTTTGGAGTTCTGCTAACAACTTTGTTATGTTGTTACTTTTTGTATAATTTTTTAGTGCACCTACATGTATTGTATTTAGTTTTAGTGTTCTCATGACTATAATTGAATATTTAGTTAAATCCAACTGCTTGTCTATTATCAATGCTGTGTTTTGATTGGTTGAGCTACCACGAGGCTAAATTTTATTGCCCATTAGTAGCACAAAGCGCCGGCTTTAAAAACCAAAACAATAGCGGCTGAATCGCATTTTGCTAACTAAAGTTGTTTTCATGGGCTGTTGACTCAGAGCCCATTCTAGCTCGAGGAATAATTGTATATTGTTAAATTATTATTGTGCATAGCCCACTGAAACTGCATTTCAGAATCTGAATATGTTATATTTTATTTTGAATTGGTCTTGCTCGCTTTTATGTTCATCTTTGAAACTGAAAACAGGATCAAGTTGTCCTCTCACAACACAGGTCAGATAAATAATCCAACCAGCTTCTTGTTTGACAAACCAATCACAGGGTTCGCACAGTGTTGAAAAGTCCTTGAATTTAAGGGAAGTCCTTGAAAAGTGCTTGAATTCCATTTTCCTTGAAAAGTCCTTAAATTTCTGCGCAAGTCCTTGAATTTTCTTCAACTTTAAATGTAGTGGCCTGGAAAGTTTTTTTTGGATGCTTTTTGGTTGTCCAAGACAATAAAAATCATAGCTCAGAGAATTCAAAGGTTATTTACACAAAGTGCTCAATGTTTTATGCAAATTAACTATCAATTTAAGACAAGTGAACTGAAAAATGTAGAGAAGTTGGTGAAGCAAACAGTTCAAGCCTTAAAGCCTTATTAGAGTAGACTGGGAATGTGCATAGTAGGTGGTCTTTGAAAATCAAATGTGGTCCTTAAAACGTACTTGAAAAATAGTTGCAATTTTTTGTATGAACCCTGAATCACTAGCTGGATTCTGGATGCTACATGAAAAGATCAGATTCAAGTTTAGTTTACGTCACCAGCTCTCTTGGTGAGCTCATGTTAACAGCTATTCCTAAGCAACTGACGAATGATCCAATATTTTGGTTGCAAAACCGGTCTTGCAGTCATAGCTTAAAGCAGAGTGTTACTTCTTCTTGGAACTTAACCATGACACACTTACAATCTGGTTCCAAACAAATCAGTGTCATTTTGCGTACACCGCGGAAAGCCTGGTTCCGTACTTAAAATTTATGTGGTCTTTGACTCAAACAAGCATATTTTCAACCATCTACCAATTGCAGATTAAAGGAAGGAAAGCTTTCCATGAGACATTTTACTCCTAGTTCGATAAGCTTTTCAAAGATTTGTCGCCAACTTGAAGGGAATTTGCATACGATCACCTTTGATTTTTATAGAACCCCTGATAGAACCCCGCTTGACCTGTAATCAAGCATATCATTCTAATTACAGCGTAACTGGGCCAATAATTAAACTGAATGTTACTGATCACTCCTTCTAAGCCTCGAAAGATGATCTAAATCCTGCGAACGTAGAAGCTGAGGAATCGTAGCCTTTATTACAACCCTGATGGGGTGCAGGGAGTCTATCTTTGTTGACGAAAGTATTATTGATTTTCCTATTTTTCTCCTATTTTTTAATACAAAGTTTCCTATTTTTCCTATTTTCTCAATCCTGAGTTTCCTATTTTCCTATTTTTTTGAGCAACCATGGCGCTGGACACCCTGTACTTATAAAAAGACATCCGTTTCTGTAGACATGAACCTGGTTGGTGTGAAGAGAATGCATCGTTGAACTGTGTTGTATAGTGTATATTGGTAATCTTAGCAATGGATCTTTGATTTCCTTTTTGCATATAGCAGCAGACAGTCAACCACTTGGTCATGTTAAAACTTCTTTTACCTAAACCTGCCTGACAGTAGAGTAAGTCTATGTAAACAAAACACTATTCCTCTCACTTAAGGGCTTGCTCATGTTTGAGTATTCATTGGTCATTTTTCCTTGTGACCGTTTCTCCTGCTGTAGGTGGGGCTAGAGTTGTGACAACGAGCATTCTTTGTGTCTTCGTCCTTGCGACCCTCTCTCCTGCTGTAGGTGGGGCTAGAGTTGTGACAACGAGCATTCTTTGTCTGTTCGTCCTTGCAACCCTCTCTCCTGCCATTAGGTGGGGCTAGAGTTGTGACAACGAGCATTCTTTGTTTGTTCGTCCTTGCGACCCTCTCTCCCGCTGTAGGTGGGGCTAGAGTTGTGACAACGAGCATTCTTTGTTTGTTCGTCCTTGCGACCCTCTCTCCCGCTGTAGGTTGGGCTAGAGTTTTGACAACGAGCATTCTTTGGTTGTTCGTCCTTGCGACCCTCTCTCCTGCCATTAGGTGGGGCTAGAGTTGTGACAACGAGCATTCTTTGTTTGTTCGTCCTTGCGACCCTCTCTCCTGCCGTTAGGTGGGGCTAGAGTTGTGACAACGAGCATTCTTTGTTTGTTCGTCCTTGCGACCCTCTCTCCTGCCGTTAGGTGGGGCTAGAGTTGTGACAACGAGCATTCTTTGTTTGTTCATCCTTGCGACCCTCTCTCCCGCTGTAGGTGGGGCTAGAGTTGTGACAACGAGCATTCTTTTACTGTTGGTTCTTTTGACCCTCTCTTCTTCCACATGTTGTGTAAGGCTTCTGACGATGGGTGCTGTTAGCTTGGCCTTATTATCAGTTACTTGTCCTTCTAAACTTTTTTTTAAAATCATTTACCCCTTTTTTTGTTTTGTTTCAACTAGGGCAACCGTCTCAGAGCTATTTTAATAAATTCCTAAATAACTTTCTTGTTTAATTGGAAGACATGGTTATAAATTTACTGCTGATATGTGTACAATTGTCTTCAATTTTTGTGCTATTTTACAATGATTGTTGTGCAGATTGCAGATGTAGTGTGGATTGCAAATACTGATCCATGGTTTATGCGGTACATTCATGTAAACTTTTTTTAATCTTCACCAGAAATTGCATGTTTCAATTACAACTGTATTTAATGCGGTTAAAGGAGCTCAACTATTTAGAACCAAGAAGTATAATGTCCTAGCCCTTATTCAGTATGTGTATGTTTAGAAATTAAAAAAATAAAGAGCAGTTAATGAGGAGCTCTGTTTTAAGGAAAAGGCTTTAACATACAGACAAGACACAATTGCAACCATGTTTAGAACCAAATTTGGGAAAAGTTGTTTTAATTAAACCTCTCTACATGCCCTTGATGGATGATGTCGATAGCAACATTCCATTCATTCTTAGGGAGAGAATATTTTTAAACAAAAAAAATACTTGTCTGTTGGAATTATTATATTTTGACCTCTTTCAGCTGGATTTAGTAGGTTTTCTTTAATATTCGTCTAATGGTTCTTTTTTTCCTTGTTTTTAGATTTAAGGGTGTTAGGTTTTTTGTGGAAGCACCAACTGCAGAACAAACTTATCGGGGTGTAAAGGAAAGGTATCTTAAGGTTGCCAATAGTCACAATAAAGTGTTATATCTGCGTGTTCTTGGTAACTGCATTCTTTTCGTCCATCTTACATAATAGTGTTACACAACTGTTAAAAAATTCTTAATTAAAACATTCGGGTTTTGGCGGAGCGCGAGTTCACGGTTGTCAAAACCTATTAAACAGCCTGAAGTATTATATTCAAGTTGGACTGAATAGGATTCACAAAAGGTACATCTAGGGAAGGCTTAGTGACGTTCCTTTTTCATTACCATTCTAGTTGTTGTTATTCTTGGTTGACAAGCGAGAGATAAGGCTGTGTGTTATTTATTTTGACGGTATATACTCGAATCAGCGCCGCAATTTCCAAGCAACCCTGCGGCGCTTATTTGAATACAGATTTTTTTTATTCTGCTGGCTGGCAAACATGGAGAAGGCCGCTCTGCTGGCTGGGAGAATAGCCATCTAACCTGCTGGGAGTGAGGAACAGATAAATTCTTTCCAGCAACACAGAAAAGTGCTTGAAAATGCCTTAAAAGCATCTAAATTTTGGTTTTCTGTAGTTAACGGCTCATTTTCAGAAAAATGTTCGTTGGGTGCCCCTGTTTATCTTCCGCAAAAGTAACATTTGCAACGAACATGAACTACGTTCATGGGAAAGTTAATGACCGACTTTGATAATAGAATTCTATTGACCAAATTCGGGTTTGAATATTTGGTATCAAATGTAACAACTGACGACATAATTGGTTTTTTTTAAACAAACAAACCGTAAAAACACAATATCATAGACCCATACACACATTGTATGCATATGCAAGCACAGTGCCCTCTGTTTTCAAGGTTCCTCTATTTAATGGCAAGTCTTACGTATTTCTGTTTTCCCACCACTTCCCTCCCAGCTGTTAGTTTTATAAATCATAGTCCTATTCTCGTGCTTTTACTGGCATAATGTAGTCTTAGTACAAAGCACCTTTTAGCCAAAATATTCCATCTTATTCACCCTTCTTAAAAAAATAAACCAACAGCAAAATATTACTCAGTTAATTTCATTAATAAGACCAGGTATCAGCTGAAAATGAAATAAGACATTTATTGCTTTTGTTTTGGTTTTGTTCATTATTAAATAGAAATTAACTAATGTGTTTCCTTTATTATTAATTATTAGCCAGAATGAAAGCTGCCCCAGGAGAGAACCTCACCAAATTAACCGTGTTTATTGTTATTGTTCTGGTGTTGCCTGGTTTGTAAGTACATGGAAAGTTTTGAGGGATTCCAGTTATTTGTACCCATTAGTGAGGTTGAACACAATTTCACGTACTCATTAATCTAGGTTTTGATTAAATGTCTGAATATTTAACGTGCTTAAAAACAGTAGGCAGAGATCCCGGTCGACTTCTGTAGCACTAGACAGATAGTTCTTATACTGGCATTGAATTCAAACCTCGTGCATTGTTAAATGATGAAAATTGTAACGATAACGATTACGATGACTAAAACGTTAACGATCATGATGCTATAATGATGATGATGATGATGATGATGATGATGATGATGATGATGATAACAGTACTAATCATAATCACAGTAATAATTTCAACATCCTTAAAGAAATTAGTTTAAGTCATGGAGGATATTCCATGTGTTTTGAGTCTTGCTTCCTCCTGTCTAGCCCCTAAATTTTGCACAATTAGTTTTAATTTAGCAACTTTGCCCTCAAACTCGAAATTTAAACTATTGCTTTATTTTTCCCCAAAAGGTATGTTTTATGTGTATCTGTTCTGCATGCAATTAAACTACGTATCTGTCGCATCTCTTCCTACAGGATATCAGGCAACAACGATGTGATTACAGCATTTTTTGACGGTTATGACAAAGCCGTAAGACCGGGGTTTGGTAAGATACAGTAAACAGGGACAAAAAACGAAGGGGGATAGAAAATTAAAGTTGAACATTTATCAACAACTGTACAATAAGTTGAAAAAGGCCTTACCAACAAGGCAAAACTACTGGACACATCAGGGAAATAAACCCTTTCCATCTCTTTGTCTTTTGGTGTTAGAGGTCTCAGTTTAAGAGTGGTTATGGTCTTTTCGCATCCTATTAATTCTTTCGTTATCGTCTAAACCAACAGAGTTTCTATAAACTTTGTCACTTGATGCTCGGCCATAAGCCTATCCAAAAAGAAGAAATACCAGTTTGAGACTGAGAAAAATTATCGATTAAAAGTTCATGTGAAGGTTATAGCAATTTTTATGTGCAATTTTTATTTAGGCTGCCGAGTATTGAATAAAAATGTAACGAGAAAAATATAAAAGATGGCCCATGGAATAGCGCACCCGAAAAATAACTTTTGAAATGAGGCAAAAGCGAGAGGAAGTGACATTGAAGGAGAGAAAACGACATCAATAAAACAAGGGTACGGAATGTGCACAAGCACTTCGCCTCCCACCATTAATTTTTCGTTTTAATTTTCTTAGAAAACGGGACACCTGTTACCATTCGATCGAGCATTTACGTTGAGTCGTTTGGAAACATAGAAGAGGCCAATATGGTAAGTTTTACGTTAGAAGTTGAATAATAGTCATTTTTTAAAAACGTAAGCAGGGACGGATTCACAAAATTCACAAAGGGGTGGAAGGGACACTTGCTAGCTATAACAAACTTTTTGTTATACTGAAAATTCTTTAAAATGCATGAATAGAAAATACCACATAAAAACATCGGCCGCAGTCCCCTCCGCTCCACTCTTATATTCAGGGAATTGAAAGTGCTTGTCCCTCAAAAAAATCCTAAAAAAGCTTGCTTACCTTCTTTACATTCCAGGCTATTACTGGTTATTGAAAAATGAGCTGGTGCTACATGTGCATATCCTTTAGAGATTCACTTGTAACTCTAGAAAAAGTCAGAGTTTTGACCCTTTACGCCCCAATATCGACATACAAATTCTCCAGACTTCTCACGATATATTCCCCATAAAAAATAGGAGAGAATTTGATAAAAATCAATCCCTTAATCAATCCCTTAATAAGTGATCATTATATTTATTTTATAACTTTTTTAAAAATATTTATGGATACTGCTATAAGAAAACAGATGTTCTTCACTTTTGGGACCAGACCAGATGGCTGCCACCCAGCGCCAGTTCACCTCATAAAGCTTAGTAAATTGGTTTCATAGAATGTTTTCATGACGTCTTGATATACTTTCCCTATTTTTAACCAGGAATATAAAGTTTACTCGTATTTCCGTCAACTATGGAGAGACTCACGCCTGGCTGGAAAACTTAACAGCACTTTCACAATAAGGGGAGGTGACATCGACAACATGTGGGTTCCAGATCCATTTTGCTACAATGCACGTGAATCAAACCTCATGCTGCCCAACGAGGAAGTACATACCCTTGTTCACATACAACCCAATGGAGATGTCCTCATGAGCAAGGGGTAGGTATATACCATGTACTGTGATTTTGATTAACCACTGCAGTGGCCTAGTCACCTTTCGAATTTTTGCTGTTGTGTTACAAAATATTACATGAGAACATTTAGCCTTTGACAGATGAATTAACGCTTCACAAACAATTTAATTGCCTCATAAAGTAAACAGCTTTCCCATGGGGGAATAACGAGTGAAGGACATCGCCACGACTGGGCTTTGGGAACGGCTGAAGAACTATTAATCGATATTGTTGAATTTTGTTCATAACAGAATGACTGTGCTAGCCTCTTGCGATATGAACCTTCAGGATTTTCCACTAGACTCCCAGACATGTAATCTAAAGATTGGAAGCTGTGAGTAACCTTGGCTATGTTTTGTAAAAACTGCCTGCAAATAATATTTATCTGTGGTATCTTTTCGTAGAAAAAATGCAGTATTTTGTGTAACTTAAAGGAAAGTAAGGACTTCAAAACTTTTTTTAAATGATGTCGATATAATATTTAGTCCATTCAGAAGATTAATTCAGAAGCGGAAATTTTGGTGAATCATCATTGCTTACGATATCTCTTGCTTGATGCACAGACGCATACTCTACAAGGGACATTGTCTACGAGTGGATCCCAGGAGAAGTGCTCATTGGAAACAAAGAAATGGCTCAGTTTTATTACGAGGGCTCAAAATTGTCATCGTACATAGATGTTTACAGTACAGGTAAGTTCGGCTAAGTTTTGTTCAGTGTCTTTGTTGTTATTATTGCTGAAGTCCATTTTCTTGGGTGGCCTTGAAACTGAATTTGTTTACAACGAGGTTTTTATCTTGGTCTTTTACCACCTCTTTTATATAACCCAAATTCCACAGGAATAATATATAGATTTAGCCAGGGCTAAAAGCGAAGCTCCAATTAATAAATTTATAATTTAAATCAAAAAATAAACTTTTAATCCACGAATCATTTAACTTAAGGGCACATTCATGTGACTTTTGAGGGAAAGGCTAAGTTATTTTAGAGTGAAACATCTTATATCGAATTGATAACCTTATATGTACACCCAAAAAAAAGCAAACATCTTCGATCACATTCAAGATCACAGTAGATTAGGCCTCGAAAACAAATTCTTGGAAAACAAATCACACTGAAATCACGCCGAATTTCTTTGCGTTCGACAGGTTTACTTTACAAATTCTTGCCAACAAATCTGGGGGTGTTTAAACCAACCTTTTATAATTTTTATACATCACATTTGAGGTGAAACAGTACTATTTATCATACCGACCTCGGACAGAATGCAGTATTTCACAATTTTTCAAGACAAATTGCACTCAGTCAATATTCAGGACGATCAATTGTAAAGCGAAACCGTTCAAAAATTTCCAAAATCACCCATATGGCCAGCCGGTTCTCGTTTCTATAGTGCGAGCTGTCAGTGTGGTCGAGTGTTTGAATGAACTTTAATAGAGTTAAGCTTCAACATAATAGCGAATTTATTATTATCTTTTTTGTTATTTAATGGTTTCAGTTATAACGATGTGTAATCTTATAAAGCGTTTGATACGCGCGACATTTTTGAGTACTCCTGCAAGCGATGTTCATGAACGATGAAAACAAACGGCACAGACTAGCGATTAAAATTGCAAGAGAGACTACTAACAATCAAAAAAAGAAATATAATTCGGTGAAACATTTACAGACATAACAATTTTCATTCATGAAGACAAGTATTGAAGTGTCTCTAAAAAAATCCTGAGTCTCGGCGTGAAGCTTTATAAGCCGGCTTCCCGGCGCGGGTGTTTACTGTTTTCCAAGGTGAACTCCTCGAAGCAAGAAAATCGCTCAAAGTTTTCTTTCTACAACCAAATTTATAACTAAATATTCTTCGGAACGTTTTCTTTCTATCTGTGGTGAGCAAATATATCTGAAGGCTTTTTAAAGTTCTGTAAGCTTATATCAAACCGTTCAAATCTGATACTAGGTCAGATCATTGACTCAAACTACGGCTACAAACGTGCATAAACTTGCCGCATAAACTGTCAGCGTGAATGTGCAAGACTTCATGAAATTAGATATAACAAAAACAAACATCAAATACAATAGTTACTCAGGCTTACCATTCGAGATTCAGTTCCTGAAAGCTATCAAGGAAGGCCACAGTTGCTTGAGACTTTTAACCCCTCAAATGCATTAAGCAATGTGAAAAACGAAAACGATGCCATCCGAAATCGAATTACCAAATTTTGACAAGCGACGCGTTTCTCAACCAAAAACCCAGTAAACAAACCAGCCATGAATAACAGAAGACTCTTGATAGCAGCTGTATTTCATTTTGTACATCCAGAAGAAAAAGACAGTTAAAAACATGACACGTTGACACAAAACTCTTCAGCTTCAGCTGTCAAAGTAAACAATTTTCAAGATGCTGCATGATTTTTTCGCATGAACTCACCTGTCAAATTTTGACCAATCAGAGTATAAAAATTGGACGTAGAGCGTGACCAACGCGTGACCATAGTAAGATAAGGTCTTCCCCGCCTGTACTTTCAAAAAAACTGGCTGAATTTTCATTTCCAAAGTCAGTTTGAAATCAAAATTCTAATAGTGCGGGGCCATAGTGACATAAACACAACATATTTGATATGAATCCTTGGAAAAAATAAACTTGAGCCTGCGATCATTCCAAACTGGTAATTTGTCAGCGGATAACTTCAAAAAAATACTCGACCTCGATGGGTCGACACTTGAGCCCGCGCTACGGTCAGGTGATACTGGTCAGCGGATGCCCTGTTTTGACAGCTGTCAATTGATCACAACATTGATGTGAAATTAGTTTTCTCTTGGGCTCCCAAACTAGCTAAAATGTGAGAGTAAACATTGGTTGTCCTGTGGTGCGGACGGACGGTCGGTCGGCGGTCGGCGGTCGGTGTACGGTCACGTGATTACCAAATTTTCTGGGATGGGTAGATTTACTTAGCAATGGTGCTCCGCCCACGCGCGCGCTTCGCGCGCGTGGAGCTCCGCTATAAAGTTTTTGAAAATCTAGAAACACGCAATTGAATACGTATATATACAGTGTGTGCCAAGTTTCTTTATTACTGGCTGATGTTAATATGGTCCCTGTCTTATGATTAATGAATAATGAATGATTGAGTAAATTATATAAAATTCCTCTACTAAACTCTCTACTACTAAATACGTCTTTAACATTAATTGGATTAACTCACTCTTCTTTTCGTAGGAAATTTCGCAACTATAACGGTAACATTTTCTTTTCAACGGCGAATCGGATACTATCTCATCCAAATTTACTTTCCAACAATTTTTGTGGTGATGTTAAGCTGGATTGTATTCTTCATGGAAAAAGATGACATTGGAAACAGAATGGCTTTAGGAATCACCACAATTCTAACCATTATGTTCCTTCTTGGATCTCTTAACGGAAATTTGCCCAAGGTCAGCTACCCAAAGGCCCTGGATTGGTATCTACTGGTTGGATTCAGCTTTGTGTTCCTTTCTTTGATTGAATGCATGATCGTGTACGTTCTTACGGTCAAAGCTACTGAAAAAGGGAGCAATGTCAAATTTGAGGTAAATGCTATTTTGAATATTTCGGAATATTCCCGCCCAAACAAAGTTCTAAAGAAAAGATCCGGCTCGAAGGACCATGCAATGGTCTTTGTTTGTTCGGAGGCCGATTAGCTCTAACCCGGGATTAAATTTTAACCCAGGTTTCTTTTTCTTTTGTTCAAAAGCATTTTCCTGGATAATTTTCTCGATTCTCTTTAGAGCATCTAATCATCATTGCTCCTGGAGATGGCGCAATAGTGAGAGTTAAGGGTCGAGTTTGTTGTTGGTTCTCTCCTTTGCTCCGAGAGGATTTTCTCAAGGTACTCCAGTTTTCCCTCTCCTCAAAAACCAACATTTCCATATTCCAATCCCACCATGCAGGAGTCAGGTAGACGAAGAACCACTTTGTGGATGTGCTACCTCCAAATCATTATTTTAAGTGGTAGACAAAAAGAAAAAACTGTATTAGCTTTGCTTTCATGTCTGTTTTGAAATTTGGCATTATTCCTGGTTATCTTAACCCTGCTTTGAACAACGTGGCCCTGAATGATTTTGTTTCTACGTATCTCAGATTAAATACAATTTTTTCATTTCTAAATGTTTATTATTGACGGGTTTCTTTTCCTTTTTACGGTGATTCCCACTTTCCGTTTTTTTTATTCAAGAGGACACATTATCCTTCCATAGGGTTAATGGGTCTTTGATGTTATAATTTAAGAGTAGGAACGGAAGAAAAATTACTTGAAACGAGATGCAAGATATTGCAATCGGCGACTTAAAAGGAATTGGCAAAAAAACCGTTTTGGCGCCATAACTATCCAGTATAGTGTGAACTTAGCCCGGGAGGGGGGGGGGGGGCTCCCATATGAAACAGACGGAGATGCTCGTCGGAAATTTTGAATTTAACCCCTAAAGGAGACCATCTGGGCGTGGCTCAAGCTTGTTATGACCCCTGATGGAGACCAATCTGGGCGTGGCTTAAGCAAATTTTGACCCCTTAAAGAGACCGCTTCAAAATACACAAATACGACATGCAATGAGTTTTAATGATATAAAGACATAACAAACAAAGTTAAAAAGAAAATTTGACTTCTGTTTCTCTTCCCGTAATTCTGTGTTTCTTCGCGGAACCCTAAACGAGACCTTGGCGGCTTAAAATATTGGCGCTTTGCCTGGAACAACCTAAGCGAGACCAAAATCCAAAATTTACACCCCTAAACGAGACGACGAGCATCCCCGTCTGTTTCATATGGGAGTTCCCCACCCCCGGGGAACCTCGTTTACTGATTTTCGTCTCCAGTATAGTACAAATAACAACAACAAAATTAATACATCAATTACACCATATAGCACTCTTCTGTTTCACAAACCTAACCCATCCTGTCCTTCTTTTACAGAATTACAGGAACTCCCGGTGGGAAAGAGTTCACTCGTGGCTCAAATTAGCCATTGCCTCAAAGAGTGCCAAAAGCTGGACCGATTCTAAACACAAGGGGAAGGGAAATGCGAATCCACAATGCCAAGACGACCTTGAAATGGTTCAAAATGCCACCAATTCCAACAACACGGTGTTGGAGGATGGTTCTCGAGATGCAGACAGTGTGCAAACCAAAACCATAGCAACAGTTGCTACTGCAATTGAAAACATTGCTCGCATTTTGTTTCCATTGGCATTCATTGGCTACAACATTTTTTACTGGACCTATTATTAGCATTCAAATAAACTATCGTCTATAGTATCGTGGAAAGGAACTTAAGAGGCGATAGTATTGGGTGCAAACTGAGCTAAAACTAAAACTTAGTATCGTCAGCGTTTTTTTTAAGGTAAAACATGGAGCTTTCAAAGGAAGATACATACCAAGCAATGCTTTTAATGGGAATAGAAGTGTTCACCTTCTAAATTATATCTTTTTTGTTGTTGTTATCGTTGTTATCGTGTTTTTAAAAATGTAAACTGTATTCAGCCATCCCTATTATAAAACCCCGAAGAAATGCAGGTGTACGTAGATTTATAGAGTATGTCAACCATAATATGTTTCTATGATTGACCTTTGAGTTTAGGGTGTTATAATTAGAAACAATTAAGAAAAAATTGTTGAACACGGCTTCTTTAATTCTGCTTCCGAACTAGGTAACAGAGACCTTTAGAGTCTATGACGAGGACAACTAGGAGAACCAGATGAACTCACCATTTTCAAACATCGTCGGAGACCCAGGGGCGGTCAGTTGGGTCAAAAAAAACTGCGGCGAAAGTTTTCAAGAATGGGCAGGAGAGCCCCTGGGATGCTACCCTTAACGAACCAGTTCCACGACTTATTCGAGTGCTTGTCTGTGATTGGGCACAAAAAATGTAATATAGCATCAAACTTTAAGTAAAACATCGTCCTTGTAGTTGGTCCTTGATTCTAAAGTTGTCAAATGATATATAGACCTACTGGAATAAATACTCGTGTACTCCCAAGGATAACACGCGTCTAAAAAGTGATGTTATGTGACTTCCGCCTAATCTTATCCAATCAGAGGTCAGTATTCACGCAACCTGCCACAACCTGGTTTTTTGTAAGACGCTGTGTGAACATGGGTGGTAAAACGTGCCACATCACGATTCAACTCATTTAGTTACAATGTTTCGAAACAAGTTGCACTTTTTTGTTGCCCTTTTTAACGTTACTTAAGATAACGAATATTAAGAGCTTTGTTCCCTCAATTCACCATTTTCACATTGCTTATAATACACTTCGTTTACACCCCCCAAATTTTGTATAACTATTGTTTCTTTTCTTCTGGATATGACCGTAGTCCGAAAAGAAAATAAAGACAATGTTTTGGTTGTAAAATTTTGTGGTGCGAACGATGTGCATCATGGGCAATGTGAGAATGATGTCCTTGGGAAATCTTGGAGATCCAAAGAAGGATTGCTAATTTTAAAAATCGAAACTGTGGCCATTTTTAGCACCCTTTGTTCTTTCTCACGCAGTTCGAATATATGAAGTTCATACATTTATTTTTTAATAAGTGGCAACTCATAACAGACACACATATATATATATTTTATTTTGGCTCGACATTTTTTTTCGAGGTTTGCAAGTTCATTATTTGTGTGTTGCGCTATTTTGCTCTTACTCTTTGCTTTTTAAAGTTTTGACATGGTTGGCGAATTTAGAAAAAAAATGCAAGCGTTGTTCTTGACCAAACATGCGTCAAATTGTCGTGAAATAAAAGGAATTTTACCGATGAGGCTTGATGCATGGTCAGCTTTAACTTAAATTATGCTATATTGTATTTTGATTTAAGTGGAAACACGCTGTGAGCGTGCATTCACTTTAGTAACGTACAAAGTACCTTGGAGGCTTACATAAATCATATTTGATTGGCGCTATATGAACAGAGTCATCGTGAATCTGTATTTTTGTTTGCTCAAATTTGCGAATCCCTAAACAGTTTTTCAAAATGTTTACACGAAGTATGCCGGTTAGCTTCAAATCGCGTTTTCTCTGAACTGTGAATACAACCTGGGCTCACCTTGCCTCAGGGCTCGTTATCAGAAGACTTTTTGATAAATTCACAAATGATTGCCTGTTCCTATGTGTTTATTTCTGTTTAATACTTATTAGGACGTCTCCTCAGCTGTTGCATTATTCTCGATGGGATTAGGTATTGGCCGCTGGGAAAACTCGTATTCAATATGGACGTTCTAACTAATATACACAGATGATAAGGTACCTAAGCGTTATTGTTTTTGATCACATCGTCTGCTTAAAATATATTCATATTAGCATAAATATTCAGTTAGACTGATACACGGGTGAAATTAGTATACTCATATCACAGTACACTAAAAGGTTTCCATTTTCGTCGTGACTGTTTGCGGTGAGTATAGCATTTGTTTTCGTCAAGCCTCATATTGGAAACTTTACACCGCCTATGCCTACGAAAATGAGCCGAGTGATTTTTTTTTTCGACAAAGCTTCCGCCATTGTTACGGCCTTGATTGCACAATGAACAATTCACAAATTCACAAGTTTATTTTAATTCTTTCATACACCTCGAAAAGGCCTGTTTTTTTGTGACAATTATGCATGCAAGCTACATGAAATTCGATTTTCTGTGATTCGACAGGTCCACCGCCTATACCTAAGAAGATGAGCAGGGTGATATTTTTTTTCAGACAAAGCTTCCGCCACCGTTTAATCACTATTTTAATTACGTAAATCTGGCTTCTTTAACACTTAATTTCCTAAGATTTCTTTCAGAAGTTTCCCTTTCTGTTCATTTACCCGCTTTTAAAAGAGTGCAACGAGAAAGTTATTTGTCTTTAATTTGTTAATGAGTGATTTAGTCCGGAATCAATTTTCGCCAGAAAACATGAACAGGAACAAGACTGTATAAAGCAATAATTTCAAATAACTTAAAAGTAACGTCCATTTCGTTTGCTCTTGTTGTTGCAGAAAGAACAATTCACAAATTTACAAGTTTATTTTTAATTAATTCTTTCATGGCCTGGGAAAGACCTGTTTCAAACGAAGAACTTTTGGTGACAATTATCCATGCCAATTACATGAAATTCGATTTTCTCTGGTTCGACAGGCCCAAATTGAGAAAAGTTCAGATGCAGGACTTAAATGGCCGAACTTATACAATTTTAGGCAAAAAAATCGTTAAATGATGGGATGTAATAACTTATCAGATTTTATGCAATAGGGTCGTCACATAGAATGTTTGAACATTTACACCTGAAACAAAGCCGCTCCGAGTTCCTTTCAAAATCGAAACTCCCAGCAGAACCAGGCGGGAAGGGCGGCTGAGCCGTAAGCCGCTTCAAATTGAAAAAGTAATATCAGATTTCGACACCGAACGTTTCATATATTACTTAATTCAATGTATTAGGTTTCTTCTGAAGCTAAAATGTCCGGCGTCTCAATCACGTAGAAAAGACGTAAAGTTCCATTCAAGATGGCCCACTTCCGGCATGATGACGTCATGTTTCATCCTGTTTGAACAGGCAAAGACTAGACTTAATACTCCGGAAATAAAATCGAAACTAACTGAAACTCATATATATGCAAGATATCGATCTTTACACCTTTTGCTCATTCAGAATTTCTTACAATACTTTGATGGTCACTAATAAATAAAATGCATTCATTTGGTCAATGCCAAATTTTCTTATGCTTAAAAAAAATAATGCTGTAACTAATGGCTTCTTTTATGTTCACGCAGCACGACTTCTTATATTAATTGTTGTAAATGTTAAGTAAAATTGTTACATTTAAACGTCTTCAGCATAGACACGGAAGGGACAAACTGAGTCACAGAGTCCGCGTTATAGAGTTAGGAATTTTATGTTTTCCCCTTCCTTTTGAGTCTTTTGCACCAGCTCAGTAAAGCATCCCTACTAAAGGCAAATCTTTGCTCACGTAACTGTTTACACTTTTGCTAATTAGCAAGAGAAGTAATTAAAAACCAATGGAAGACCTCACCCGTATATACAAATTAGGTTGAAACGTTAAAAGAGCCGATGAAGTTGAGTATTTTGAGGAAGTTTTAGATATTTGCCATCAACAACAAAGGAAAAAGAAGCAATCAAAAACTGTAAAATTGCTCGGTGGCAGAAGCGTTAATGAGCTCATCATTCTGTGTAAAAATCGTTTTTTTCTTTTTTTTCAATTTTTTCGAAGAGAATTTCTCCGGAAATATTTGATATAAGCATGGTAGGGCTCAAACCTTCATAGAAAACTGAAATTGTTATGACTTTTTCAATATTTAGAGGTGCTATTAATATGAGCTTTATCAGATGATGATAAGCATATGTTAATGATCGAGAAAAATATTCGCCTATGAATGTATAAATATTAATGAAAAAGACTTATTTCACAAACCATAGGAAAAAGGGACAACGGTGTAATATTCTTTTATAAACATATTGTTATTGACGGTTTGTGTTCACGTACAGATACAAGATGAAAAAACTACTATGCTTTTTTGCTGCGCTTTTGCTGAGTCACGCAAAACTGTAAGTATCCGCTTTTATTTATTTAATCGCAAATCACAGAGTATTCAACCTTTTTTCATACATTTATAGATGGCGAAAATCTCAAAACTTCTTCCTCTTATTTATTTTCACAGAATATCTTGTGAAGATGATGTCATGACGGAATTGTTTAAGGGCTACGACAAAGCAATCAGGCCAAATCACAGTAAATATGTACAAAAATTGTTTGTAAAGTAATGGCTTGTAAAAAGTAAAATGCATATTGTTGCTTCAAGTAAACTTTTTTAATCCTGAATAAGCGTTTCCCTTTTTTTTCAAGGAACGGGTGAGCCAGTAACGATTCGTTCATCGATTTATGTGGAATCCTTTGGAAACATAGAAGAGGCCAATATGGTGAGATAAATGCGGATTAAGTTATTATAAGATTTTATCAGTTGTAAATTGACTGAAATGCTAAGAGTGGTCCGGCTGGTTGCTGAAAATTAAAAAAGAAAAAAATAGAGCTCCTCGAGTTAGAGCAAGATGCTAAGAACACACTCTTGCTATTCCTCTTGTTCCAGTGAACAAAGGAACCACTGAATCGAGGCCTGAAATTGGGAAATTAAGTGATCTGTATAAATTTTAATTTTTTTGTTTGAAGATTGGTGTGTGCTCACTAGATGAAGGCACTGGAAAGATAGATAAGTAACTAGACAAGTTATTTATCGATCCAAACTTTCGAGTTGATCACGCATCAATTAATTAAGAATTTTGCATTTCATTTACTTTCTTTTCGTTATAATGTCAGGAATTCAAGGCATATATCTATTTTCGTCAGTCATGGAAGGATCCTCGCCTGGCAGGAAGGATCAACGACACTTTTACCATACGAGGTGGAGAGGTAGACAAAATTTGGACCCCAGATCCATATTGCTACAATGCACGTGAATCGAATATGATGACACCCAATGAAGAAGTAAATGTTAACGTACGGATTTCCCCCAACGGAAACATATCATCGAGCAGAGGGTAGGAATTAGTTTTTCTCTGAGGAGTTATTTTGAGCTGTTCAGTTCACCAGTTTCCAGGGAGGAACAATAGTACAATGATGAGCATTAGGGAGCGAAAAAATAATGCAAGCGCGCCAAAAAGGTGTGGTTGAGACTCACTAAGGCATCACACGGTCCGATGTTTCTATATAGAAAGTAGAAGCAATGCAACAATGGTATCATGTTTACATGTGTCGAAAATATCTGGACCCCAGATCCATATTGCTATAATTCACGTGAATCGAATATGATGGCAACCAGGAGCGCTATGACAACCAATGAAGAAGTAAACCTTTATGTCCGTTTTTCACCCAACGGAGACAGAGCATAGAGCAGAGGGTACGAATCAGTTTAAAACTGAAACCCTTTATTTTGAGCTGTTCAGTTTTAAGGGCAGGATAATAGCGAGAAAGTGTTTAAATTGGTTTTGTTTTGTTTTTTGGGGGGAAGGGGAGTGGAGCTATTAGTGAACTTACGCAACAGGACGGGAGAGGAAAGAATATGCCAATCCTTGTGTGACAAGGGTGGCAATAATTTTGTATGAAAAGACTTTCCACCAAACATCACCTTCCTTTAAACAGATCTTTCTGTAAAAGACGAGAAAAAATAAATGTTAAGTGAAGATCACGGCAAAACACACAATTAATAGCCCTGTCACGTTTGTCAGACACAAACGTTTTGCCGTCCTCTTGTTTCTGCCGTCCTGTTGCGTAAACTCATTATTAGGCTGATTTAGCAACAGAGCGGTAACGTCATTTGACGACGGCAAAGCGCGCGAAAAGGACTTAACTCTACTTCTGGTGCCAGTTTGCCGCTCAGCCGTTAGTCAAGCCAGTTGTTTGATTTGCGCGCGCCGTTGTCAACTGACGTTCCCGTTCTGTTGCTAAATCAGCCCATTAATAACCATAGGGCACGTGAGGAATTGCAATTAATGTTAATAAAGGCATTACAGGGCGATGTTTCTTTATATAGGGTACGGGCAAGGCAACAAGTTAAGCGATTCACGTCAATCAGAAGTGAGACCTTTTCCCTTCTAATATGCCTCGCCGCTACTAAGTTTGTATTCCTAAATGTCTTTTCTATCATAGAGACGATTTGCTTGGTCAAAATCACGAACCAAGTTTGCAAAAAGTCCACTTCCGGTTGACGTGCGTCGCTCAAAAACGTCGATGCTTAAGTTCCCTAATGGCATTATGTGATAGTCGTCCGTATGTTTTTGTTTTTGTTGTTGTTGCTGCTTTTTTGTTTATTTGCTTTTCAATCTCAGGGTAACTTTACTCGCTTCTTGTGTGATGAATCTACGAACCTACCCACATGATTCTCAGCAATGTCATCTCAAGTTTGGAAGCTGTAAGTTGTTGTTGTTGTTTGTTTTTTTTTTTTTTATCGTGATTAATGTTAAAAAAAGCATTCTATGTTTTTTTCCTTTATCCTAAAAAGGTTCTCTACGAAATCCTCTCCAGTTAATTTAATTGCATGGTTAAAAAGATAAAAGTGGAGGCTATTCTCTCCTTAAGAGTTTGGTTTCTTTTGCTAACGAGACCAGTGAAACAAATCTCTGGGACCAGCCATCACTGTCCATATGCAGGAGCCCATGACTCCGAAACCAGTCTAATGGGAGGTTTCCGTATTGAGCTTGAGTCCGTGTAGTGGGGTTCGACTCTACCTATACCTGTACCCTGGTGATATGTGTTCCCTCACCTGGGAAACATATATCCCTAGTGATGTGCATTCGCCTAAACGGGAAACACATATCCCTAGTGATATGCATTCCCCCAACCGGGAAACAAATATCCCTAGTGATATGCGTTCCCTCACCTGGGAAACACATATCCCTAGTGATATGTGTTCCCCCACCTCGGAAACACATATCCCTAGTGATATGTATTCCCCAACCTAGAAAACACATATCCCTAGTAATATGTGTTCTCCCACCTGGAAAACACATATCCCTGGTGACATGTGTTCCCCCACCTGGGAAACACATATCCCTAGTGATAAGTGTTCCCCCACCTGGGAAACACATATCCCTGATGATATGTGCTCCCCCACCTGGGAAACATATATCCGTAGTGATATGTGTTCCCCCACCTGGGAAACACATATCCCAAGCGATATGTGTTCCCCCACCGGGGAAACACATATCCCTAGTGATATGTGTTCCTCCACCTGGGAAACACATATCCCTAGCGATATGTGTTCCCCCACCTGGGAAACACATATCCCTAGTGATATGTGTTCCCCCACCTGGGAAACACATATCCCTAGCGATATGTGTTCCCCCACCCGGGAAACACACATCCCTAGCGATATGTGTTCCCCCACCTGGGAAACACATATCCCTAGTGATATGTGTTCCCCCACCTGGGAAACACATATCCCTAGTGATATGTGTTCCCCCACCTGGGAAACACATATCCCTAGCGATATGTGTTCCCCCACCTGGGGAACACATATCCCTAGTGATATGTGTTCCCCCACCTGGGAAACACATATCCCTAGTGATATGTGTTCCCCTACCTGGGAAACACATATCCCTAGCGATATGTGTTCCCCCACCCGGGAAACACATATCCCTAGCGATGTGTGTTCCCCCACCTGGGAAACACATATCCCTAGCGATATGTGTTCCCCCACCTGGGAAACACATATCCCTAGTGATATGTGTTCCCCCACCTGGGAAACACATATCCCTAGTGATATGTGTTCCCCTACCTGGGAAACACATATCCCTAGCGATATGTGTTCCCCCACCCGGGAAACACATATCCCTAGCGATGTGTGTTCCCCCACCTGGGAAACACATATCCCTAGTGATATGTGTTCCCCCACCTGGGAAACACATATCCCTAGTGATATGTGTTCCCCCACCTGGGAAACACATATCCCTAGTGATATGTGTTCCCCCACCTGGGAAACACATATCCGTAGCGATATGTGTTCCCCCACCTGGGAAACACATATCCCTAGCGATATGTGTTCCCCCACCTGGGAAACACATATCCCTAGTGATATGTGTTCCCCCACCTGGGAAACACATATCCCTAGTGATATGTGTTCCCCCACCTGGGAAACACATATCCCTAGTGATATATGTTCCCCCACCTGGGAAACACATATCCCTAGTGATATGTGTTCCCTACCCGGGAAACTACGTCTGAACAGTGACAGTAAAGCAAGAGTCAATCCTAGGTCCGGTGCTCTTCCTTTTGTTCGTCAACTATATGCCCCTCCACGCCCAAAAGTCAAGTATGGACATTTATGCAGATGAGGTCACCTTTTCGTTAGTTCAAACTGGAAAACGCTGCCATTAGTTTATCAATCTTTGTCACAGGACCTGAGTGAAGTAGAGAGATGGGCTAGAGAGAACAAAATGTATATGAATATGCAAAATACTAAAGTTTGTTGGTAACGGGGAAGCGTCTACGAAAGCGCATGGTCCAAGGTACAGGAAAACTGGTAGTAAAAACGGATAACGCAGAAATTTAACAAGTCACAAACCATACACATTTTGGTATGATCATTGCTGAAGATCTAACTTACGAAGTGCATGTCGATGAACTCTGCGGCAACAAACTTTCGCCACGACTCGGCCTTTTACGCCATATTAGCCCCTACTTAAAGAAAAACCAGAGGATAATCTTTTTTAACGCAGTAATTAAACCTCTTATGATGTATGCAAGCACAGTATGGACTTCGTGCAACAAAGAAGTACTTGAGAGAGTTCTCCGTATGCAGAAACGGGCCGAACGTATTATTCTTATTATTCTTATTTAACAACCTAAGCTGGATCCCCTACGCGGGAAACACGTATCCCTAGTGATATGTGCTCCCCTACCCGGGAAACACATATCCCTAGCGATATGTGTTACCCCACCTGGGAAACACATATCCCTAATGATATGTGTTCCCCTACCCGGGAAACACATATCCCTGGTGATATGTGTTCCCCCACCAGGGAAACACATATCCCTAGTGATATGTGTTCCCTTACCTGGGAAACACGTATCCCTAGTAATATGTGCTCCCCTACCCGGGAAACACGTATCCCTA
The DNA here is from genome assembly GCA_964035705.1 of Porites rus. NCBI lineage: Eukaryota > Metazoa > Cnidaria > Anthozoa > Scleractinia > Poritidae > Porites > Porites rus. Next base: position 21,099,862 of record OZ038004.1, on the reverse strand, counting down.
GAAATATGTACTCCCCTACTTGGGAAACACATGTCCCTAGTGATATGTGTTCCCTTACCTGGGAAACACGTATCCCTAGTAATATGTGCTCCCCTACCCGGGAAACACGTATCCCTAGAAATATGTGCTCCCCTACTTGGGAAACACATATCCCTAGTGATATGTGTTCCCCCACCTGGAAAACACTATCCCTAGTGATATGTGTGGTTGAGTCCGTGTAGTGGGGTTTAACTGTACCCATAAGAGCGCAAACTGTTCCTCCTGTTTACTTGTAAACCTTTTAACGTTTCATACTCGCCTGATCCAAAAATTGTTTAACTAACAGTGATGGTGTTTTTTTTTAATTATTATTATTTTTATAGACTCGTATACAACTAGCGATATCGTTTACGAGTGGATTCCTGGTGAGGTTCAGTTTGGAAACAAAGAGCTATCTCAGTTTCAGCTTAAGGGCTCCGAGTTAACATCTAACATAGAAATTTTTTCTACAGGTGAGCATAACATTAAGCGATGACTACATTCTTTATTTCCCATTTTATATCACTTTATTTCTTCACATAATAAACGACTAAGGTGGCGCAGTTTATATATTAGTAAAGAACGATGTACTCAAATCAGTGCAAAACGACGCAATAAAAAAACATACTTAAAAGCAAAGAGACAACAAAAGCATCAACAACAAAAAACCTTGAGTCAAACTAAATTTTTAAGCACGAAAATCTTGATTAATGAAAAATATTCAGGAATTTCACCCGAGGGTAGAAAAAAATACTTGCGCACGTTTATCTCAAAATCTTGTGTGATTTCCTGATAGAAACGTGTACGTATTGCTGTTCCTAAAAATTCCGCGTCAGTATAATATAGAGCGTTTTCACATGACTTCACGGCGGCCATCTTGGTGCTCCAAAACAATGAAACGGCGGCCATGTTGGTGTACCAAACAAATCTTGTGGGAGTTGAACTCTTTACTCACACAAACAATTTCTTTTGTTCACATAAATTTGCATAGATGCTGGCCACGTGAGTGAAAACGCTCTATAGGCTTCTCAATGCAAAGAATAGTGTATAGCTGATTGAATAAAGGTTGCTTTGGGCATTGGAAAGCTATTGTTTGGAAATCACTCAAATAAATTATTGCATTGTTCCATATGCCCAATGTCAAATTACCAATGACCAATACCTTTTTTTTTTTTTTACTGCAACCGTTTTTGATTTAGCTATATCACGGTACTGTGAATTCATAATATGATTTAGCTAGGGCTAAAAGCGAAGCTCTCAATAATATCTATAGTTTTCTCAAACAAAATATAAAATCGCGTAATGCTAAGCGGCGAATCGAAGGCAACGAGAACGGAGAAAGAACAACAGTAGGTCTAATTAGAAATAAAGCAACTTTGCACGTGCAGCAAACCTTTTTTGTACATTTCTTCGCCGTTGTTTTGCACTACTACAAAGTGAAACTTCCAGAAACTTCCTAGTTACACTTTTTATGGGGGAAATGTCGTACGTGTTCTTGTTCACTTTCTTTTTTTACTGACGCTCATTTTCACCTTGGCGGCCGCTAGCATTTCTCATTTTCTCATCACCGCTACAAAATTGTCGTGTTTTTATACCAACAAAAAATGTCTTCTTTGTTTTTTTTTATCTCTCGCTCTAGCTCTCTGTCACTCTTTTTCTCATCGGGCTTCGCTGGCCTGTCGCCTACTTTCTCTTTTTCTGTCTCTTTCTCTTTCTCTATTTTCTAAATTTGTGGACATGACAATTAATCTAAGCTAAATACTTTAGACAACACAGAAACAATTTCCGCTTTCCGTTTTCGTCTTTATTGACTCTCAAGTTGTCTCTGCCTTTCAAGAAGCGGTTGGCTAAGCGATTTCCCGCCAAAATAACCTCGAGTTGCATTTAGCTTGCCATACTTGTTTATTGAGTTATTTTACATTCATATGCCTGTGGTACGGACGGACGTACGGTCACGTGATTACCAAAATTTCTCGGATGGGTAGATTACCAGATTTTCTTAAGTATGGGGCTACGCTCGCGCGCGCGTGGAGGTCCGCTACAAATGACGCAAAAAAAAAAACTTGTCTTTTCGAATATTGAGGCTTAAGTTATACTGTTAGCAACGACATCAGAAACTTAAAAAACCTTTTTTAAATTCTTTTTTTTCTCTTATTCAAAATGGGTAAAAGACAAAGTTGCAAACCAAACCCTCACGTTAGAACGGACTTGTCTTTCAAATATTTTATTTTTTTTATCTATTCATATATTCACATTTTTAGTTATTTATTTGTTCAATGTATGAATAAAATGGTACGCAAATCCTCAAAACTTACTTAACTTGTACTTAATTTTTAGGGAACTACTCGACAATAACAGTCACGTTTTCCTTCGAAAGACGCATCGGCTACTTCCTCATCCAAGTCTACTTTCCAGATATTTTTGTTGTGATGCTAAGCTGGATCGTCTTTTGGATGGAAAAAGTCGATTTTGGCAACAGAATGGCTCTTGGAATCACCACCATACTCACAATCATGTTCCTTCTTGGATCACTTAATGGCAACCTACCCAAAGTCAGTTACCCAAAAGCCCTGGACTGGTATCTACTGGTTTCCTTCATTTTTGTGTTCTTGTCGTTGATCGAATGCACGATAGTGTTTCTCTTCGCGAGTGAAGCCAAACAAGAAAAACAAAAGCCGATAAAAGTCATGGTAAATGGATTAATGTTAGCCAGAAAGATAACTTGACTATTGAAGACTGCACTCACGCTGGCGATACCATATATTTTAGGGTATTTAAAGAATACCCATAAAAATCCCAAATTTGGCAAAGTGAGACAAGTCTCAACCAGGGAATTCCCAAACAAGTTCCCCGATTGTCTCACTCTTCCAAATTTGGGATTTTTGTGGGTATTCCTTAAATACCCTTTAATATCCAAAAATGGGAATCAATCTGTTATTTTTTTTCCTGTGATTTCGCCCTCTTATGAAACCCCTGGGTTCAAACCTTTTTTTAATGACTTACTTATCTATTTTTGTCTTTTTAATGTATTTATTTGTTTGAAAATGACTCATTAACACCTGTTTATTTGTTTATAATTTTTTTTTTTGGAGGTAGTTTGGCCGAGTGGTTAAGGCGCTGGGGCTCATTTCTCGAACGTCCCGATTAATAACGGGCCCGGTAAGGTGTAGCCGTTTACATTAAAGATCGAGGTTTCAACAGTTTTGCAGCTAACAAGATAAAACTATCAGTTAATGAAACATAATGGAGTAGTTTGCTAGCTAGGACCCGCGCTCTTCTTCTTTATATTTCGATTTGAACATTTGATTTCTGGCCCGAAGAGTAACCGGGACTTTCGAGAAACGGGCCCCTGGACTTGTAATTTGGAGGCCCCCAAAGTTCAAATCTCGCCCTGATCACTGGCTGGATTTGTTCTTCGTAGTCCCGAGTTCAAATCCTCGGCCACTCTTGTAAATAGCGCCGCCTAGTTCGCCTCCTACCAGTTAGGATTCTTTAAATCTTGTTACTTGTCATTTAACTTCATTATTATTATCATATTATTATTTAATTCATTATCCCTGCAAAGCCCGATAAGGCAGGGAGATGATAATTACGTATTTATTTATTTATTTATTTATTTATTACCTATTTTTCAGGAAAATGGCGCCCCCCTCTCGGAAAAAAACTTTTCGTCTCTAACGTCACTCGTTAGCTTCAGAGGTAAAAAATGTGGAAACGAGGGCATGAATCAGGAACCTGAGAACGAGCTTGAGATGGTAAATGGTGCTTCTAAAACCGACAAGGCCGTAGTGGAAGATGGGTACCAGGACGACACAAGTACATTTCATAAAATGGAAAAGATCGCAAACGCAATCGATAAAGCATCAAGATTTTTGTTTCCATTTATCTTTATATGCTTCAATATTTTTTACTGGACATATTATTAGCCTCTAATTAAAAGAAAAAATGTCTGAAGTGGGTCTATAAGAGGGCAGTTAGCCGTTTCCAAAACCAATTGTATAGTCGTGCCGTGGCAGCTTAAAACTTGGTTTACACCTCGAATCTTGGCGCTTTGTAATCAAGAAGATAAGAATCGAAACATTTTTACTTAGGATGGCTTTGTGAATGCAGCCCTTTGATTGTCTGCACCGTGACATAGTATTGTTTCCTTTCTATCTTTTCCATAGCTGCTTTCTTACTTCGCCTAAACCTTATTTTAAAAAAACTAATTATTCGGTGATCCAACTAATTGAAGAGCAAGAAAAACAAACCTTATTGCTGCTGTTAAGGAATGAAAAAGCTTTGCTGTAGGAGTGTGTAGTTTCGCTGCGAGTCGCCTTTTGTAACAAATGAATTAAGGGGTTGATTTCTAGGAAACAGTATATTATGGAGTTGGCCATTTCCTAGACTGTTCACAGTCCTCTATTTTTCCGTAAGATCGTCGAGATCGAGCGCTTTGTGTGACGGGCTGCCATCTTGCATGAGTTTCAAAACTACTTAGGGGGCAGGGGCGGTTTGGGGGGAAGAGAGAAAAAGGGACTGAATTTACCATTCATTGATTAAGAAACTCCGCTGAAGATGAAAAACATGCCAGACACATTTAGCATCGATCACGCGCGTGTTTTTCGAAACAGTGATTTTATACTGTTTCTGGGCCATTCCTAGAAATAAAATCGGCAAACATGCACAAGAAAACATTTTCCTAATCAAAATACCAAAAATCCTACGTGTGTTTGCGCAAGATGTGCCTTATGGTATGAAAGCGTACGTTTTATGGAAACGCCGACTTGTCAACGACTTGTCAATGTCAGCAACTTAGATTAAACCCGTTGTCAACGCAAATTAACATCTATTGTATAATGACCAATCAAACGCATACGTTTTTGGTACAACGCGCTCCGTGAACGCGAGCTGCAGTTATGTTATTACAGTCCCTCTATTTTTCTCGCCCCTCCTCCCCCCCCCTCCCCCCCCCCCCTCAGAGCTATAATCCCCGACGCCCGCCCCCTCGGTACCTTTGAAAATCAAGATACCCGTGATGGTGGTATATCTAAACGATCTCACGAAAAAATAGGGGACTGCGAACAGTCTAGCCATTTCCGAGTTCCTAAAGCTCTCTCTTTCATAACAAGGCTAAGTGCAAAACCTTCCTTGTGAAAGTGAGTTTTATCTGCCAGAGAAAGAAAAAACTCGTTTTCAAATCAATGTCTTCTCACTTAGCCTCGCTTTGAAACAGAGGCTTTGGGCAACTCGAAAGCAGTATGTTGCGTCGGTGGAGGAGTGAGCACTAAGATTTTATCTTATCAAGAATACTGCAGATAAGGTAGAATTGGCCACCTTAAGGAGCTCATACGGTGGCCAATCTGTCCTATCAACTCATAAACCAAATCTTTGCCTTTTGTAACACTTTGCTCTACGGGTTTCTGCGCAGGGAGGTACCTTAAGAGTCTATCCGCCGTAATGATAAAAATATAATTTCCTATTAAACTAGCTTTCTCCAATTGAAGACAAAGAGCTGCGAGCAGATGTTTTAGTAAGAAGCTCAAGTTAATAAGAAAAATAAATAAATAAATAAAAGCAACGAAAAATTAAGGAATAGTGTCCTATTATTGCATGGGCGAATCTGTGACTGTTTCATGATTTAGAGAGAAACTGGACTTGGCGACATAGCTGCAAGGTCATCGTAAACCTCCAATGTCAAGGTATACATTTTATTGTTATTGAAGTTACACTTGTCGAACAGTAACGAGTGTGGCAAAACCATTGTTGATTTAACGACGCGGGGTGTAAAATGACAGAAAATTGCCACTCAACGGATTACAGGCGACAGAGAGGCACTTTAGAATAACGACAGCTGGATATCAATTCATTTTCAACAGCTATACTTTTATTAATTACATCACGTTATCACCTTCTGCTGTGAACTAAAGCCAAGTAAACAACTTCTTGTATTAGCATTTTGCAAAGAGAGAAAAGATTGATCATATAATATCACCCTCGAGCAACAAGGCTTGAGGTCAGCCGAAAGCAAGAAAGTGGATCGCCTTTTTTCTTTCGTCCAAAACTGATTCAAAATCATATATGATATATATTCAACCTTTTGAAGCCTTCAGCAAAGTAACGAGCACCCATACGGCTATTTCAGTCAAGGTGAGTTTGCAAAACGACTTTGAAAGTAGTTTTAAATTTGTTTATGATTAAAAATTTATTTGGTTTGTCTCTTTGCTATTTGAAGATAAATATGCGACCCTTTTTTGTCAGAGCCAACTTAACGAGAAGAGCATCTTCGAACCATCTTCCTACTTGAAAGTCTCTCTTGTAACTTCATGTCTAATCACAAACCAGTGACCGCTACGGCAATGTACACTACACAGTGTTTTACAAACCGGAGCAATCCTTAGACAAACTTTATTAATATGACCTGCCATAATATTAGTTTAAGGTTAACGATTTTTTCCCATAAATGGAGATATTTGCTGAACTCGTGTTAGATCGTGTCATTTTAAGGTCGATGAAGAATTTAAAATCGCAAAACGAAATTGGGGGACCCCGGTCTAGTGGGGTTGGTTTCTTTTATTTTCACGCTCTGTGGGACACAAAACAAAAGAAACCTACCCCACTAGACCGGGGTCCCCTACTCCATGTAAACAGGGTCTTATAAGTCGTCTGTAAAATTTAGGTTACCCCGGGGGAGTCAATTGGAATTTAAAATGGCTGTTGTTTGTTCACATTTCGTCGGATTATTCGTCTTCGAAATAGGAAAAAAAAAAAACCTCTAACACGAAATAAAACCGTCGGTTAGCATTCGAATGAACACTCGTATTCTCGACCCTTTTTGACAGATACCTGTCAATCAGTCGAATGCCGAGGGGAAGTTATTTAATCAGGACCATAGGGACACTGTTTTCTCAGCTTCTATTTTTAAACTATCTATACCTTTTCTTGAACTAAACTGTTTTGACAATAATTTTTCTTGCAAATACAGCTCATAAATTAAGACAGGTTTCCTCAGTGTTCCATTCATCTCAAAACTTGTACAACCGGACACACCGTGCAATGTCAGATTGTCGTCTGCAGTGGCTTTAAACAAAACACCATATTTTCAGTGGAGTTATTCCAGTGACTAGCTACACCCACACAAATTCCCGACAAACATAATCAGAAAGAAGCTAAGCCGAAGGCAAACTGGAACGATAACAAAGATTTCTTTAGATTATACCTTCTGGTTGGAAGACAAAATGCTTTATAATTTCCAAACAGAATAGGGACAACCTTTGCGACAGTTGTGTTGACAAATAATCTGAGTAAGACAGAGCTCCCATGACTGAACGTTCCCATATACAGACGATTGAAAGGTGGGATTGAGGCGATGAAGATAACTTTCGTGGTCAGTAGTGGGTTTCGTATTTATCTATGTTTTGAATGATTGATTGATTTTTCTATCTTCATGGGCAAAGGACTTCAATATCCAAAGTCAAAATGCATCAAAGCTAACAAAGTAAATAAAAAAAATTATGCCAATATTGATAATAGACACACTTTTTTGCAGTTTATTGAATACAATGTGCTCATTATCTATCTTCTCATTGGCTAAGAGCCTACAGTGAAGAGAGGATAAAGGGGACAGAGAAGGCATCCCCCATACACACCCTATTCCATAGGTAATTCGTCTCGAGTTATTTTTAGAATCGGGATAAAGTAACCTCGCGCGCTGCCAGGATGTTTCGTGGAGGTCTCGCATGACTAAACACCGTGCAAAACATGTCTGGCGAAAGAGACCGAGAGCATTCCTGAATATTGAAGCGAAATGAGTCGGCGCTCACCTGGGAAAAGGGAATCGCTGAACTCTTTGACAACCCATGAAATCAGTTTAACTCGAAGTTGTCGTAACCTCAGTGCTTTAATAAAATGAGAAATTTCGCCGGTCTGTTGAAACCGGTCTTTTGTTCAATAAAGCCAGTAAGACGCCAAGTGTTAAATCTGACAGTAAGCAAACCTTTAGGATATTTACGAACGTGTTCGTAGAGATGAGGTCAAGAATATCGAGAAACAAATCGAATATTTGACAGGACAGAATTTGCAACGGTGTGAACCCTTGGATTCCATGAGAGATTGAGGTAACGCGCATACGCTCTTACCATTCCACACCCTGGCACTCCATTACCAATCAGCGCAAAACTACGCACTGGCAAGCAACCTGCTCGTAGCATAAGTTACATGATGAATGTTTATTATTGTTGAATATTTCATAGCATTACTTATAATTTTATTTGTCGTTCTTTCTTTGCTCAGAGGCACTATGGTTTTTCTCACTAAGCACATCTACGCACTACAGATTAGGAAGTTTCTCGACTATAACAGTGACATTTTCCTTTCAACGGAGAATCGGGTACTATCTCATCCAAATTTACTTTCCAACAATTTTTTTGGTGATGTTAAGCTGGATTGTATTCTTCATGGAAAAAGATGACATTGGAAACAGAATGGCTTTAGGAATCACCACAATTCTATCCATTATGTACCTTTTGGATCTCCTAACGGAAATTTGCTCAAGGTCAGCTACCCAAAGGCGCTGGATTGGTATCTACTGCTTGGATTCAGCTTTGTGTTTCTTTCTTTGATCGAATGTATGATCGTGTACGTTCTTACGGTCAAAGCTACTGAAAAAGAGAGCAATGTCAAATTTGAGGTAAATGCTATCTTGAATATTTCGGAACATTCCTGCCCAAACGCGGGTGTTTAAAGCAAAGTTCTAAAGAAAAGATCCGGCTCGAAGGACCATGCAATGTTCTTTGTTCGTTCGAAGGCCGATTTTCTCCAACCCGGGATCAAATTTTAACCCAGGTTTCTTTTTCTTTTCTTCAAAAGCATTTTCCTGGATAATTTTGTCGATTCTCTTTCGAGCATCTAATCAACATTGCTCCTGTGGAGCAAGGGATGGCGCAATAATGAGAGTTGAGGGTTGAGTTTGTTGTTGGTTCTCTCCTTTGCTCCGAGAGGTTTTTCTCCGGGTACTACGGTTTTCCCGTCTCCTCGAAAACCAACATTTCCAAATTGAAATTCCACCAGGAATCAGGTAGACGAAGAACTGCTTTGTGGATGTACCTCCTAATCATTATTTATTTTATTTATTTATAATCGGTAGACAAAAAGAAAAAAACTGTATTAGCTTTTCAAGCTTTCATGTCTGAATTGGAATTTCGCATTATCCCTGGGTTATCTTAACCCTGCTTTGAACAACCTGCCCTGAATGATTTTGTTTCTACGTATCTCAGATCAAATGCAATTTTTTCATTTCCAAATTTTTATTATTGACCGGTTCCTTTTCCTTTTTACAGTGATTCCCACTTTCCGTTTTCATATTCAAGAGGACACATCATCCCTTCATATAGGGTTAAAGGGTCTTTCATGTTTATACTTTAAGAGTAGGAACGGAAAAAACTTACTTGAAACGAGATGCAAGATATTGCAATCGGTGACTTAAAAGGAATTGGCAAAAAAACAGTTTTGGCGCCATAACTATCCGGTATAGTGTGAACTTAGTATGTGTAATCAAATGGTGACGAGTGAAATTAGGGAATAATTTCACGCGCGTTTTGTCCAAATCCTTATAATTTCCCGAGCCTTTAGGCGAGGGAAATTATTAGGATTTGGACAAAACGCAGGTGAAATTATTTCCTAATTTCACGAGTATACCATTTGATTACCTATTAATATCATGGGTGACGAATAACATTAGCATTCTTGGATTTTTGACGTGTTTATCCTGGATCGTATTGATCGAGAACTCCACTCTCTCAACTCTTTAGACCTTAAATTTGGCTTATAAAGTTCAGACTTTTTCAGACTTTTTCGGCAAAATACCTGTTAGAATGCTTCTTGATGTTCTCTTGTGTGTTCAGGTTTTCTAAAGCGTCTTTTTGTGCCCTGACAACTTCATTCATGACATTTTAAAACTTCGTCGCCATCTTGAAACGGAGACGTACGGCAGGTTGCCATGGCAATTTAGTAATTTCACATGTGAAATTACAAATAAACGCTGAAATTTCGCGCCAAAATTAAGGAGTAATTCGTCACCTATGATATTAGCCTACTACTTTTCGTCTCCAGTATAGTACAAACAACAACAACAACATTAATACATCAACGACAACATATAGCACTCTTCTGTTTCACAAACCTAATCCATCCTGTCCTTCTATTACAGAATTACAGGAACTCCCGGTGGGAAAGAGTTCACTCGTGGCTCAAATTAGCCATTGCCTCAAAGAGTGCCAAAAGCTGGACCGATTCTAAACACGAGGGGAACGAAAATGCGAATCTGCAAAGTCAGGACGACCTTGAAATAGTTCAAAATGCTACCAAATCCAACAGCACGGTGTTAGAGGATGGTTCTAGAGATGCAGACAGTGTGCAAACCAAAACCATGGCAACAGTTGCTACTGCAATTGAAAACATTGCTCGCATTTTGTTTCCATTGGCATTCATTGGCTACAACATTTTTTACTGGACCTATTATTAGCATTCAAATAAACTATCGTCTATATTATCGTGGAAAGGAACTTAAGAGGCGATAGTATTGGGTGCAAACTGAGCTAAAACTTAAACTTAGTATCATCAGCGTTTTTTTAAGTTAAAACATAGAGCTCTCAAAGGAAGATACACATCAAGCAATGCTTTTAATGGGAAAAGAAGCGTTCACCTAAATTATATCTGTTTTTTTTTGTTGTCATAGACTTTAGAGTCTATGACGAGGACAGCTAGGAGACCCAGATCAATTCACCGTTTTCACATACCCTCGGAGACCCAGAGGCGGTCAGCTGAGTAAGGAAAAACTGCGGCGAAAGTTTTCAAGAACGGGCAGGGGAGCCCCTGGGATGCTACTCTTAACGAACCAGTTCCACGACTTATTCAAATGCTTGTCTGTGATTGGGCAGAAAAAATATTTTTGTGCCCAATCAGTGGCCAGCATCAAACCTTAAGTAAAATGTCGTCCTTGTAGTTGGTCCTTGCCCTCGAATCTAAAGTTGTCAAATGATAAATAGACCTACTGGAATAAATACTCGTGAACTCCCAAGGATAACACGCGTCTTCACACTCACGAGGCTAAGATCCTTGCAAAATGATTTTAAAAAGTAATGTCATGTGACTTCTGCGTAATCTTATCCAATCAGAAGTCACGCAACCTGCCACAACCTGATTTGTTGCAAGACGCTGTTTGAACGTGGGTGGTAAAACGTGCCACATCTCAATTCAACTCATTTTCTTACAATGTTTCGAAACAAGTTGCACTTTTTTGCTGCCCTTTTTACCGTTACTTAAGATGACGATTATTGAGAGCTTTGTTTCTTCAATTCACCCTTTTCACGTTGCCTATGATACACTTTGTTTACACCACCCAAATTTTGTACAACTATTGTTTGTTTTCTTCTGGGTATGACGATAGTCCGAAGAGGAAATAAAGACAATGTTTTGGCTGCAAAATTTTGTGGGGCGAACAATGTGCATCATGGGCAATGTGAGAATGGTGTCCTTGGGAAATCTTGAAGATCCAAATAAGGATTGCTAATTAAATCGAAACTTTGGACAATTCTTGCACCCTTTGTTCTTTCTCACGCAATTCGAATATAAGAAGTTCATACATTTATTTTTAATAAATGGCAACTCATTACAGACACACTATATATATATATATTTCTTTTGCTCGACCTTTTTTGTCGGGGTTTGAGAGTTCATAATTTGTGTGTTGCGCTATTTTGCTCTTAGTCTTTGCTTTTCAAAGTTTTGACATAGTTGGCAAATTTAGCCCAAAAGCGTTGTTTTTGACCAAGCATGCGTCAAATTGTAGTGAAATAAAAGAAATTTTACCGAAAAGGCTTGATGCATGGCTAACTTTTACTTAAATTATACTATATTGTATTTCGCTTTAAGTGGAAACACGTTGTGAACGAGCATTCACTTTAGTAACGTACAAAGTACCTTGGAGGCTTACATAAATTTTATTTGATTGCCACCATGAGCAGCTTTATCGTGAATCTGTGCTCTTGTTTGCTCAAATTTGCGAATCCCTAAACAGATTTTCAAAATGTTTACACGAAGTACGCTAGTAAGCTTCATATCGCGTTTTCGCTGAACTGTGAATGCAACCTGGGCCCACCTTGTTCACTTAGCTAGTGCTCGTTATCAGAAGACTTTTTGATAAATTTCCCACTGATTGCTTGTTCCTATAGGTGTTTATTTCCATTTAATACTCATTAGGACGTCTTCTCAGCTGTTGAGTTATTCTCGACGGGATTAGGTATTGACCTGCTGGGAAAATTCGTATTCAATTTGGACGTTCTAACTATTATACACAAATGATAAGGTTCCTAAGCGTTATTGTTTTTGATCACAATCGCCTGCTTAAAATATTTTCATATTAGCATAAAAATTCAATTAGACTGATACACGGGTGGAAATTATTATACTCATATCACAGCACATTGAAAGGTTTCCATTTTCTTCGTGAGTGTTTGGGGTGAGTGTAGCATTTATTTTCGTCCAGCCTTTCGTCAAGCTTCATATTGGAAACTTTGCACCGCCTATACCTATGAAAATGAGCTAAGCAACTTTTTTTTCCGACAAAGCTTCCACCATTGTTAAGCCTTGATTGCAGAACGAACAATTCTCAAATTCTCAAGTTTATTCTAGTTCTTTCAAACACCTGGAAAAGACCTGTTTCAAACGCAGAACTTCTCGTGACAATTATGCATGCATACTACATGAAAATCGATTTTCTGTGGTTCGACAGGTCCAAATTGAAAAAAAGTTAGACTGTTGATTTAGATGCCGAACTTAGACAGTTTTAGGTAAAAAAAATCGTTTTGATTATGTGATGTAATAACTTATCAGATTATATGCAATAGGGTCGTCACATAGATTGTTTGAACATTCACACCTGAAACAAAGCCGCTCCGAGTTCGTTTCAAAATCGAAACTCCCAGCAGAACCAGACGGGAAGAGCGGCTGAGCCGCTTCAAATTGAAAACGTTATATCAGATTTCGACACCGAACGTTTCATATATTACTTCTAAATCTAAAATTTTTGGCGTCTCAATCCGGTCGAAAAGACATAAAGTTTCATCCAAAAATTGCTCACTTCCTACATGATGACGTCATGTTTCATCCTGTTTTTTACAGGCAAAGACTAGACTTAATACACCGGAAATAAATAATATTTGTTTGGTGTCCTCAGGATGAACTGAAACTCATATGCAAGATATCAATCATTACACGTTTTGCTCATTCAGTATTTCTCACAATACTTTGATGAACGCCAATAAATAAATGTCACTTAAAAATGCATTCATTTGGTCACTGCCAAATTTCCATATGCCTTAAAAATAATAGTGCTGTTATAAAAGGCTTATTTTATGTTCGCACAGCACGACTTCTTATATTTACTGTTGTTAATGTTAAGTAAAAGTATTACATTTAAACGTCTTCAACAAGGACAACGAACGGACAGACTGAGTCACAGAGCCCGCGTTATAGAGTTAGGAGTTTTATGAATTCCCCTTCCCGTTGAGTCTTTTGCACCATGCAGCTCAGTGAAGCATCCCTACTCTAGGCAAATCTTTGTTCACGTCACTGTTTACACTTTTGCTCATTAGCAAAAAAGGTAACCGATAGAAGACTTCGCTGTATATGGATAAAAAGGTTGAAACGTTAAAAGAGCCGATGAAGTTGAGTAGTTTGTGCAAGTTTTAGCTATTTGCCATCGACAACAAAGGAAATAGGAGCAATTCATAAACTGTAAAATTGCTCGGTGGCAGAAGCGTTAATGAGCTCATCATTCTTTGTAAGAATCTTTCTTTTCTCCGAGGAGAATTTTTCCGGAAATATTTGGTATAAGGGCTCAAATTTTCAGAGAAAACTGAAATTGTTATGCCTCTTTCAATATTTAGAGGTGTTATTAATATTAGCTTTATCAGATAATGATAAGCATATGTTAATGATGAAGAAAAAAATCGCCTATAAATGTATAAATATTTAAAAAAAATTCTTTCACCGACTATAGGAAAAAGGGAAAAGGGTGTAATATTCTTTCATAAATTTATTGTTATTAACGGTGTGTGTTCACGTATAGATACAAGATGAAAAAACTACCATGTTTTTTCGCTGCGCTTTTGCTGAGTCTAGCAAAACTGTAAGTATCCGCTTTTATTTATTTAATCGCAAATCACAAAGTATTCAACCTTTTTTCATACATTATAGATAGTGAAAATCTCAAAAATTATTCCTCTTATTTATTTTCACAGAATATCTTGTGAAGATGGTGTTATAACGGAATTGTTTAAGGGCTACGACAAAGCAATCAGGCCAAATCACGGTAAATATGTGCAAAAATAGTCTGTAAAATAATAGCTTGTAAAAAGAAAAATGCATATTGTTGTTTCAAGTAAACATTTTTAAACCTGAATAAGCCTTTTCTTTTTTTTCAAGGAACGGGTGAGCCAGTTACGATTCGTTCATCGATTTATGTGCAATCCTTTGGAAACATAGAAGAGGCCAATATGGTGAGATAAATGCGGATTAAATTAAGATTTTATCAGTTGTTGATTAATTGAGATGCTAAGAGTGGTCCGGTCTGTTGCTGAAAGTTAAAAAAGAAAAAAAGGGAGCAAGATGATAAAAGGAACCAAATCGAGGCCTGAAATTGGAAAATGAATTGATCTGTATAAATTCTAATTTTTCGAATATGAAGATTGGTGTGTGCTCACTAGATGAAGGCACTGGAAAGATAGATAAGTAACTAGACGCGCATTAATTAATTAAGAATTTTGAATGTTATTTACTTCTTTTCGTTTTAATTTCAGGAATTCAAGGCATACATCTATTTTCGTCAGTTATGGAAGGATCTTCGCCTGACAGGAAGGGTCAACGACACTTTCACCATACGAGGTGGAGAGGTCGACAATATCTGGACCCCAGATCCATATTGCTACAATGCACGTGAATCGAATATGATGACACCCAATGAAGAAGTAAATGTTAATGTACAGATTTCCCCCAACGGAAACATAACATCGAGCAGAGGGTACGAATTAGTTTTTCTCCGAGGAGTTATTTTGAGCTGTTCAGTTGACCCGTTTCCAGGGGGGAACAATAGTACAATGATGAACGTTAGGGCGCGGGAAAATAATGCAAGCGCGCCAAAAAGGTGTGGAGCCCAAAGAGTGATCAGCGTCAAAGTTCTCCTTGTAATATCAATGCTTTGTAAAACAGAGTGGTCATGAGAATTACGGACATTATCAAACAAGATGAATTTGCTTGATATTTTATCAACTTCTCCCCACTACTTCTGTAGGAAATGAATAGGGGCAACAAATGAGAATTCAAATTTTGATCTTACGGTTTAAAGGGTTAAGGCATTACACGGCCCAATGTTTCTATATAGAAAGTGGAGGCAATGCAATGATGGTGTCATGTTTGTGTGTCGACAATATCTGGACCCCAGCTCCATATTGCTATAATCCACGTGAATCGAATATGATGACAACCAATGAAGAAGTAAACCTCTATGTAAGGATTTCCCCCAGCGAAGACATAGCATCGAGCAGAGGGTACGAATCAGTTTCACCCTGAAACCCTTTATTTTGAGCAGCTCAGTTTGAAAGGAAGGATAATTGGGTAAAAATGGTTAAATTGTTTTTGTTTTTGTCTTTTTTTGGGAGGTGGAGGAGATTTTAGTAAACTTACGCAAAAGGAAGGGATAGGAAAGAAGACGGCAATCCTTGTGTGACAAGCGTGGCAGTAATTTGTTTGAAAAGACTTTCCGCCAAACATCACCTTCCTTTAAAAAGATCTTTCTGTAAAAGACCAGAAAACATTAATGTTAAGCGAAGATCACGACAAAACACACAATTAATTGCCCTGTCACGTTTGTCACACACAAACGTTTTGCCGTCCTCTTGTTTCTGCCGTCCTGTTGCGTAAACTCACTATTAATAACCATAGCGCACGCAAGGAATTGCAGTTAATATTAATAAAGGTATTACATGGCGATGTTTCTTTATATAGGATACTGGAATGGCAACAAGTTACTGTGACGCACGTCAACCGGAAGTGAGTCCTTTTCCAAGTTTGCAAAAAAGTCCACTTCCGGTTGACCTACGTCGCTTAAAAAACGTCGTTGCTTAAGCTCCCTGATGGCATTCTGTGATAGCAAGGTAGTCGTCTGTTGTTGTTTTTTATTTGTTTTTTTCAACCTCAGGGTAACTTTACTCGCTTCTTGTGTGATGGATCTCCGAACCTTCCCACATGATTCTCAGCAATGCCACCTCAAGTTTGGAAGCTGTAAGTTTTTTTTTTTTTTTTTTTTTTATAGTGATTAATGTTAAAAATGTCATGCTATGTTTTGCTCCTCATGGCCTAAAGCGGTTTTCTACGAAATCCTCTCCAGTTGATTTAATTACATGGTTAATAGAGATAAAAGTGTTGGCTATTCTCTCCTTAAGAGTTTGGTTTCTTTTGCTAACGAGACCAGTGAAAGAAATCACTGGGAACAGTCATCACTGTCCATATGCAGAAGCCTATAACTTCCACGTCAGTCCAATGGGAGGTTTCCGGATTAAGTTTGTGTCCGTGAAGTGCGGTTTGACTCTACCTATAAGAGCGCAAACTGTTCCTCCTGTTTACTTGTAAACCCTTTAACGTTTCATACTCGCCTCATCTAAACATTGTTTTTTAACTAACAATGATGGTGTTTTTTTAATATATATAGACTCGTATACAACTAGCGATATCGTTTACGAGTGGATTCCTGGTGAGGTTCAGTTTGGAAACAAAGAGCTATCTCAGTTTCAGCTCAAGGGCTCCGAGTTAACATCTAAAATAGAAGTTTTTTCTGTAGGTGAGCATAACATTCTTTGTTTTTTATCTCGTCTGGCTCCAGCTCTCTGTCGCTGTTTTTATCGTTGAGCTTCTCTGGCCTGTCGCCTACTTTCCATTTTTCTTCTCTATTTTCTAAATTTGTGGACATGACAATTAATCTAAGTTTAAAATTTTATGCAACACAGAAACAATTTCCGCTTTCCGTTTTCGTCTTTATTGACTTTTAAGTTGTCTCTGCTTTACAAGAAGCGGGTGGCTAAGCGATTTCCCGCCAAAATAACTTCGAGTTGCATTTAGCTTGCCATACTTGTTTATTGAGTTGTTTTACATTCATATGCCTGTGGTACGGACAGCCGGGCGGACGTACGGTCACGTGATTTCTAAAATTTCTCGGATGGGTAGACTACCAGATTTTCTTAGGTATGGGGCTACGTTCGCGTGCGCGTGGAGCTCTGCTACAAATAACGCCAAAAAAAAAAAATGGTCATTTCGAATATTGAGCCTTTAGTTATACTGTCGTTACATTAACTTTTTTTAAGTTAAATTAAGTGCTTTTTAATTGGACAGGAATTGTAAATAGTGTTTTTGAATGAATAGTTTTTTCTTTTTTTTAAGCGAATTAATTGTAAATAGGATTTTAATAGTTAGCCTTGTTGTTAATAAAATTTCTTCTTCTTAGTTATACTGTCAGCCACGACATCAGAAACTTCAATAACCTTATAAAAATTGCTTTCCCTCTTATTCAAAATGGGTAAAACAGACAGTTTCAAACCAAACCCTCACGTTAGAACGGGCTTGTCGTTATTTATTTGTTCAATGTATGAATAAAATGGTTCGCAAATCCTCAAAACTTACTTAACTTGTACTTAATTTTTAGGGAACTACTCGACAATAACAGTCACGTTTTCCTTCGAAAGACGCATCGGCTACTTCCTCATCCAAGTCTACTTTCCAGATATTTTTGTTGTGATGCTAAGCTGGATCGTGTTTTGGATGGAAAAAGACGACATTGGCAACAGAATGGCTCTTGGAATCACCACCATACTCACAATCATGTTCCTTCTTGGATCACTTAATGGCAACCTACCCAAAGTCAGTTACCCAAAAGCCCTGGACTGGTATCTACTGGTCTCCTTCAGTTTTGTGTTTTTCTCGCTGATCGAATGCATGATAGTGTATCTCTTCGTGGCTGAAGCCAAACAAGACAAACAAAAGCCGATAAAAGTCATGGTAAATGGATTAATGTTAGCCAGAAAGATGACTTGACTATTCAAGACTACACTCACGCCGACGATAACATATTCCACCCTCTTATGAAACCCCTGGGTTCAAACCTTTGTTTATTAACTGACTTATTTGTTTTTATCTTTTTTATGTATGTATTTGTCTTTTGTTTTTTTCCTCTGGAGGTAGTTTGGCCGAGCGGTTAGGGCGCTGGGGCCCGTTTCTCGAAAGTCCCGATAAATAACGTGCCCGGTAAGGTGCTGCCGTTTACATCAAAGATCGAGGTTTCAATAGTTCTGCAGCTAACATGATAAAATTATCAGTTAATGAAACAAAATGGAGTAGTTTGCTAGCCAGGACCCACGCTCTTCTTCTTTATATTTCGATTTGAACATTTGATTTCGGGCCCGAGAAGTTACCGGGAATTTCGAGAAACGGGCCCCTGGACTTGTACTTTGGAGGCCCCCCAAGTTCAAGTCTGGCCCTGATCGCTGGCTGGATTTGTTCTCCGTAGTCCCGAGTTCAAATCCTCGGCCACTCTAGTAAATAGCCCCGTTTGGCTCACCTCCTACCAAGTAGGATTCCTTCAACCTTGTTACTTGTCATTTAAATTCATTATTATTATCATATTATTATTTAATTCATTATCCCTGAAAAGTCCCACAAGGCAGGGGGATGATAATTACGTACTATTTATTTATGGATCTATTTTTCAGGAAAATGGCGCCCCCCTCTCGGAAAAAGTCTTTTCGTCTCTAACGTCACTTGTTAGCTTCAGAGGTAAAAAATCTGGAAACGAGGGCATGAATCAGGAACCTGGCAACGAGCTTGAGATGGTGAATGGTGCTTCTAAAGCCGACAAGGCCGTAGTGGAAGATGGGTACCAGGACGACGCAAGCACATTTCATAAAATGGAAAAGATCGCAAACGCAATTGATAAAGCATCGAGATTTTTGTTTCCATTTATCTTTATATGCTTCAATATTTTTTACTGGACATATTATTAGCGTCAAATTAAAAGAAAAAAACCTCTGAAGTGGGTCTATAAGAGGGCAGTTAGCCGTTTCCAAAAGAAAATGTATAGTCGTGCCGTGGGAGCTTAAAACTTGGTTTACATGTACACCTCGAATCTTGGCGCGTTGTAATCAAGAAGATAAGCATCGAAATATATTTACTTAGGATGGCTTTGTGAATGCAGCTCCTTGATTATCTGCACCATGACACAGTATTGTTTCCTTTCTATCTATGCTTCAGCTGCTTTCGTACTTCGCTTAAACCTTATTTTTACAAAACTAATTATTCGGTGATACAACTAATTGAAAAGCAAGAAATACAATCCTTATTTTTGCTGTTGAGGAATGAAAAAGCTGTGCTATGGGAGTGTGTAGTTTCGCTGCGAGTCGCCTTTTGTAACAAATAAATGAAGGGGTTTGATTTCTAGGAAACAGTATATTATGGAGTTGGCCATTTCCGAGTTCCAAAAGCTCTCTCTTTCATAACAAGGCTAAGAGCAAAACCCTCCTTGTAAAAGTGAGTTTTATCTGCATGAGAAAGAAAAAAATCAATTTAAAATCAATGTCTTCTCACTTAGGCTCGCTTTGAAACAGAGGCTTTGGGCGACTTGAAAGTAGTATGTTGCGTCGGTGGAGGAGTGCAGCACTTAGATTTTATCTTATGAAGAACACTGCAGATAAGGTAGAATTGGCCACCGTAAGGAGCTCATACAATGGCCAATCTGCCTTTTCAACTCATAAACCAAATCTTTGCCTTTTGGAACACTTTGCTTTACGGGATTATGCGCAGGGAGGTGCCTTAAGCCTCTATCCGCTGTAATGATAAAAATAAAATTTCCTATTAAACTGCTGTAGCTTTCTCCAACTGAAGACAAAGTGTTGCGAGCAGATAGTTTAGTAAAAACCTCAAATTAATAACAAAAATAAATAAATAAATAAATAAAAGCAACGAAAAATTAGGGAATAGTGTCCCATTATTGCATGGGCGAATCTGTGTCTGTTTCAATGTTCTTTTTTTTCTTCTTTTTTTTTTTCAAGTTAAAAAAGTAGTAGTAGTAGTAGTAGTAGTGGTAGTGGTAGTGGTAGTGGTAGTGGTAGTGGTAGTGGTAGTGGTAGTGGTAGTGGTAGTGGTAGTGGTAGTGGTAGTGGTAGTGGTAGTGGTAGTGGTAGTGGTAGTGGTTGTAGTAGTAGTGGTAGTAGCAGCACCAGCAGCAGCAGCAGCAGAAGCAGAAGCATCATCATCATCATCCTCATCTTCTTCTTCTTCTTCTTCTTCTTCTTCTTCTTCTTCTTCTTCTTCTTCTTCTTCTTCTTCTAATAATCATCACTATCTGTCATTATTGACAAATGAGCTTTAAATGACTGAGAGAGAAACTGCACTAGCCGACATAGCTACAAGGTCATCGTAAAACTCGAATGTCAAGGTATACCTATTTTTGTTATTGAAGTTACATTTGTCGAACAGTAACGAGTGTGGCAAAACCATTGTTGATTTAACGACGCGGGGTGTAAAATGACAGAAAATTGCCACTCAACGGATTACAGGCGACAGAGAGACACTTTAGAATAACGACAGCTGGATATCAATTCATTTTCAACAGCTGGACCTTTATTAATTACATCACGTTATCACCTTCTACTGTGAACTAAAGCCAAGTAAACAACTTCTTGTATTAGCATTTTGTAAAGAGAGAAAAGATTCATAATATAATATCACCCTTAAGCAACAAAGCTTGAGGTCAGCCGAAAGCAAGAAAGTGGATCGCCATTTTTCTTTCATCCAAAACTGATTCAAAATCATATATGATATAAATTCAACCTTTTGAAGCCTTCAGCAAAGTAACGAGCACCCATACGGCTATTTCAGTCAAGGTGAGTTTGCAAAACGACTTTGAAAGTTGTTTTTAAATTTGTACGTTTATGATTAAAAATTTATTTCGTTCGTCTCTTTGCTATTTGAAGATAGATATGCGACCCTATATAGTCAGGGTCAACTTAACGAGAAGAGTATCTTCGAACCGTCTTTCTACTTGAAAGTCTCTGTTGTAACTTTGTCTAATCATAAACCAGTAGAATTTTTAAAAGTCTGACCGCCACGGTAATGTACGTACACTGCACAGTGTTTTACAAATTGGAGCAATCCTTAGACAAACTATATTAATATGACCGGCAATGATATTAGTTTAAGGTTAACATTTTTTACTCATAAAGTGTCTATGGAGATATTTGCTGAACAAAACACTGTTAGATAGTGTAATTTTAAGGACGATGAAGAATTTAGTTCGGGATTTGAGGTTTAATAAGTCCAAAATTGTGCAAAATTTGTAAAAAAAATGATTAATAAAATGTCTGTAACATTTACGTTACCCCGGGGAAGTAAATTGAAATTCAAAATGGCTGTTGTTTGTTGTCATTTCGTCAGATACTTTGTCTTCGAAATAGGAAAATTAAACCTCCAACACGAAATAAAACCTTTGGTTGGCATTCGAATGAACACTCGTATTCTCGACCCGTTTTTGAGTGATACCTGTCAATCAATCGTATGCCCAGGGGAGGTTATTTAATCAAGGCTACAGAGGGCACTCTTTTCTCAATTTCAATATTTATAAACTATCTATACCCTATCTTGAACTAAACTGTTTTGACACTTAGTTTTCTCGCACATACAGCTTATAAATTAAGACAGGTTTCCTCAGTGTTTCATTCATCTCAAAACTTTCACATCGCAACCGGACAAACCGTGCAATGTCAGATTGCTCGTCTGCGATGGCTTTAAATAAAACACCACATTTTCAGCGGAGTTATTCCAGCGACTAGCTAAACCCATTAGTTCACTTTCTTTTCTCCTTCATTGTAAATAATGATGACGGTAGAAAAATAAAAACCGTCATCCGCATAAAAAGAACAAATTCTTGCAGGCAAAACATTGGTCAGAGTGCATGCTGTTCTTTAGTCTAGTGCGGTACAATGCGATTAAAATATTTTAGATGTTACTTCATCATCAGCAACACTCCAAGAAGCCTAATTGTTTCAAAATAAAAAAGTCACATTTTCTGAAATGGAGATTATTTATTTTGTAATTAAGCCGTAAAAATTTATCTTGTTCAGAAGAACTACGGATAATTAAGTCACAAATTTCCTACAAACTTAATCAGAAAGAAGCTAAGCCGAAGGCAAACCGCAGGGGAACGATAACAAAGAATTCTTTAGGTTATACCTACTGGTTGGAGGACCAAATGCATTATAATTTCCAAAGAATAGGGACAACATTTGGGACAATAGTGTAGACAAATAATCTGAGTAAGACGAAACTCCTATGACTGCACGTTCCCATATACAGACGATTAAAAGGTAGGATCACATTGAGGCGATGAAGATAACTTTCGAGGTCAGTCGTGGGTTTCTTGTTTATCTATATTTTGAATGATTGATTGATTTTTCTATCTTCATGGGCAAAGGACTTCAATATCCAAAGTCAAAATGCATCAAAGCTAATAAAGTAAATGAATTTTTTTTTGCCAACATCAATAATAGACACACTTTTTTGCAAGTTATTAAATACATTGTGCTAATTATCTGTCTTCTCATTGGCTATGAGCCTTCAGCTAATTGTTAACGTTATCAGCCTCGGCTTTCAGCTCGGCTGGTAACACTTACCTCGACCATGCTTATTCCGGATATCACAAAAACTTCACCCAATAATTGTTTAAAATTCCCCACTTAAGAAAAGAGCCGAAAAGAAACTGGGCCGATTTATTTTTGCAAATTTAATAAAGAAAAGAGGCTAGTGGGCCCGAAAAAAAGATAAAAATATTAAAAGAAATTAATCATATCTGACAGTAAGCAAACCTTTAGGATAATTACGAACGTGTTCGTAGAGATGAGGTCAAGAATACCGAGAAGCAAATCGAATATTTGACAGGACAGAATTTGAATTGGTGTGAACCCTTGGATTCCATGAGAGATTGAAGTAAGGCGAATACGCTCTTACCAGTCCGCACTCTGGCACTACTATTACCAAATCAGCGCAAAACTGCGCACTGGCAAGTAACCTGCTCTAGCATAAGTTACATGATGAATGTTTATTATGGTTGAATATTTCATAGCATTACTTATAATTTTATTTGTCGTTCTTCCTTTGCTCAGAGACACTATGGTTTTTCTCACTCAGCACATCTACGCATTACAGATTTTTCCTGTTGTTTGGTGAGTACGAGTGGATACAAATTAAAACCTGAAGGCAGCTACTTAACATTGCTTTATATAAACATCAAATTACGTGAAGTGTGATACCACGTATATGTTGTGCGTGTTATGAAGAAATAGGAAGTCATCATTGCGCCACTCATCGGTCAAAGAACTATAAAGGCCTTTAGTAGTGCTATTGTCCATGGTTGCTTTGGGGTTCATGAAGTCAACTAATACTTGAATGCAATATGACATAACTCCTCCCCTCCCCCTGCCGTTTGGAAATCTGTTTGGTCGCTCTTTGTAACCATTGATACACTAAAAAATTAAGTATATAACGTGTATGTGCCAAAGTCCATTCATCTTAAAGTGCGCATAGAATGTAGCTTTCTGTATCCCGCCCTTTTTTGGCTTTTTTTCGCGGTATCTTCAACGAGATGGGCAAAAAGACTCAAACTATATTACTATAAACGATACGCACAGACCTACTTACCCGCGACCCCTAATGACACTTATATTTGTGGTAGTGGCCACGAAATGGATAACAGTTGCTGTCAAGAGATACAAGCCCCAGAAACAACCCTGATTTTTTTCTTATGTTCTTCTTTCTCAACATTTTTCAAGCTTCATTTCAGGCATCAGTTGCACCTCACTCTTGAAGAACATAGTGGGCCCTGACTATGATTCAACACTGAGACCCGGTTATTATGAAAGTAAGTACATGGCCCTGACGAGACAAGTGTAGTGACGTTTTACACATCTGGTTACTTTTGACAATAAAGGGCCTGTTTACATGGCGGTGGGGAACACCAAATAGGCGAGGTAACATGTGGCGGGTCACCCCACCTATCATGTAAACGTGATCAAATTAAAATGAGAGATTATATGGAGAAGCGGGTTACCTCACCTACCTGGAGTCCCATGCACACCTCCATGAAAAACAGGCCCTAAGGATAGAATTTATTTTTCTTCAATGTTGAATTCAAGCTTTATATAACGAAATCCTCTGTAACGAACGATGTTTTTCGCCACAGTTTATCCGTTTAGACAGCTATTGATGCGAAAGGCCGCCTCAGATTCAAACTTTAAACACGTCTTACAACAGAACATTCAACTCTTGTAATCTAAGTAGGCAATTTTTCTTTTGTAAGTGTGTGATTTCTTATATTTAGTTTCTTACTCAGATCATCGTCATTATCATCGTCGTCAACGTCATTGCCATGGTCATTTTCGAGTCAATGACATCATTATTGTCTTTGTCATTGCACTAATTAAAGCAAAACCTACAAAAACAAACAAACAAACGAAACCATGAGCTTGAATCTTATTATCATTTTATACTATATTTTAGGATCGCCAGTAGAAGTTTTTGTTGGTCTGCACGTGGAATCTTTTGGAAATATAGAAGAGGCAAGCATGGTAAGAGTGTCTTTTACATCTGTTAAGCACACATTACAGGGGCTATTTCCTCGCTGAAAACTGCTCCGCTTAAAAGAGAAAAATGAGAAGTGTTCTAGGCTAGGCGGCATTCAATAATTGTTAAATATTACAAAAACTTAATTTAATATTACTGATTTATTAATTAGTTCAATTTAATGCTATCTATTAATAAAAATCACCCATAAGTTCCTTTTTTCTCATTAGGAATTCAAGGTGTATTCTTATTTCAAGCAGACCTGGTACGATAAGCGTTTGGTAGGAAAAATAAATCGTACTGTCAACTTCAAAGCGGCGGACATCAGAAATGTCTGGACACCTGATGCCTATTGCTACAATGCAAGGATAACAAATTTAATGTTGCCAAGCTCTGAGACGCACAGTAAGATATCACTTAGTCCTGAAGGAGAACTCATCTACAGCCGAGGGTAGGTGTACCGTAGTCTATATATAATGACACCAGTTTCGGCAGTTAAGCACACACTATGATCTCCGCAGTATGGCCGGCACCTTAAGCATGCGCACAGCCATATCACCTGGGCGGTGGTAGCCATGACCCCCCGCCAAAGGCCTCTCTTACGATCACTGCCCCCCATGCCCCCGCCCCCCTCTTTTACTGACGAGTTGGGGAGGGATGTGAAAAAGCACCCCTTTATAAACCCTTTTATTGTGTGGATACTTGCTAAATTTGATATTAACGCCTGTTATAACGGGAAAAGTAAAAAGTCATGTTCGCAGCTGCACTGCAAACGTTTTCCTTTTCTGACTTTCAGGATTACATTTACGGCGTCTTGTTTTATGGATTTACACAGCTTTCCTCATGACCGTCAGTCATGTTATCTTAAGTTTGGGAGTTGTAAGTATTTGCCCTTAACTAATCAACGTTCCTCATTCTACTGTTCTACCATTCCTACCTAACAAGTAATATTTTTGACCAGGACATTATTTAACAATTGGACGATCCATTTTCAGTTAACTGAAAGACTGAAAATGCATCTCTGACTGTCCCTTGGATCGTGGACATGACTGAAAAGGAACTGTGAATTTATTGAATAACTGGACAAAAATATCGATTAATTTTCAGTTTAATATGAGAACATGTTATTTCCAGTTAATGACCAGACGCATCTGAGATTATTGCGTTTCCACTCCACCCCACTCTTCCCCGTATAACATGCTACTTCATCTTGTACCAATACACTACATCTGGTTGGAGCATTGAAATGAATTTCCACTAAGTTTTAACTTACATGACGCCATTCTAACTGCTCAATAAGGGGTGGCTTTAAAATAACCACACAGTATGACAAGGAAACAATAACAAATTTCAAATAGTTTTCATAGGAAGGGGGTCAAATATTGAGGATTCGTTCTCTTAGCTTGTTCTCTCTTATTGGAGAGTGATTGTGTGAACCAAGAAGACCTGTTCATTTACACCAGCATATACGACCACAGGTAGCCCAAGCTCGAAATATGAGCATCGGCGAACATTGGCATTGTTGCGTAACATTCAAAATATAAGGATTTGGATAGGAAAAAACCTATCGTTTCTGTAACCTACGAAAATGAAAGGATTTCAATAAAAAATAGCTTACCTTACTTAAAATGAGTGTTACGTCTCTCTATAGAGAGAAAACCGTTTACATAAAAACCCATAAAACGGCCATAAATCGGCCCGTGGACCACACAGGAGAGACGTAACACACATGCCGATGCTCGCCGATGCTCATATT
The DNA here is from genome assembly GCA_964035705.1 of Porites rus. Lineage (NCBI taxonomy): Eukaryota > Metazoa > Cnidaria > Anthozoa > Scleractinia > Poritidae > Porites > Porites rus. The sequence goes on along the minus strand of OZ038004.1, from coordinate 21,073,395 downwards.
TCGAGCTTGGGCTACCTGTGATACGACTACCTTTGTTAACACTGTCTAAATATGGTCCAAAAGTGTCCGGTTAAGACATCCTTTAAAGGGAAACGAGCTCTCGGGGAATAAATTAAATATCGCCTTGCAAAAGTTACAACCACACTTCTCTCTTAAATGTGTAGATGCTTACGACGACAGTGCCGTCATCTTAAAATGGTCAGACCAAGATCTTCAAGTCAGTCATGATGACATGGCTCAGTACGCATTCCTGGGCGGAAAATTTTCCTCTGAATTGGAAAGCTTCTCAGGCGGTATGTCAGGCGCGGGGGGGGGGGGGGGACTCTGCATATGAAAGGGGTGGGGATGCTCGTCGGAAATTTTGAATTAAGGCCCTAAAGGACACCGATCTGGGCGGGGCCAAGATTTTTTTGACCCCTAAAAGAGACCATGTTAAAACACAGACAATATATATATTTTATATTTTTTCGCGTGCAACCCTAAACGAGGCCTTCACGGCTAAATATGATGGCGTTTTGCCCAGAACACCCTAAGTGAGACCAAAATCCGAAATTTATAACCCTAAGCGAGACGAAGGGCATTCCCATCCCTTTCATATGGGGAGTCCCCCACCCCCCCCCCCCCCAGATTAAAAGTTGATCCAGGGGATTTTTAAATGCCATTCACCTTTTTCGTCCATCAAGACATAAAAACGATTTAAAATCCGTAACAAGTGTTTGACTAAATTATTGCCGTATTATTTGTAACGGTCTACACAATTAAGCAATTAAGATGGCGGCCATTTTGATGACGTCACAGGTCTTTAGGAGAGCTCACAAAGAGTTCGTCAGAGGATTTCTATCATAAATATCACGGCAAAAGGCTGTTGCAGCCACTGCACCATTTGCCATCAAGTCAAGCAGTAGGATAGAAACAACTTCAGAATAAGAAATTTTAAAAAAATCGAATTTCCAGTCGAATATGGGAAATAAGCAATCATCACAAGGTTTGTATTTCAGATGTGACGCCATGCAAAAGTTGTGTGAGTGTGTTTTTGCCTTTCGCCCTATGTAAGAGAATCCAAGACAGTCTTGGATTCTTGATTCCACACTGTGGATTCCAGATATTCCAGCTAGGTCTTTGTCAGTGGAACTTTGAATCCGGACTCTAATCGTTAGTGGGATTCCGGATTCCAAAGCCCAGGATTCCGGATTCCAAAAGGAAAATTTTCCAGATTCCGGAATCCGGATACCCTTACGTGGGGCCCTCTAATAAAATAGATTGTTTTCCAGATTTTAGGTTCTCCTCAAAGCCAGCACATCCAAATTTCAGTTCGATCTAGAAACCACCAACAAGTGGAAACATTTTGTTCGGAGCTCCTAGGCTTTTGTCGCAGAGTGTACTATGGATTCCATGTGGTGGCTTGAAAGCCGGTTGTGACCTTTATTCAACCGTCACTTTGACAACAAGCATTTTACAGACCAATCAATAGGAAAAGATAGCTTCAAGCAGCTAGTTGGTCTGAAATTCAGGCATTTACAAGGACATTACATGGACTTTTAGCATTGACGCCATATTTTTTGGTTGATTGGTTGTTTTTGTTGCTTTAATTATGTTTGTTTATTTGTTTGATTTTGTTCTGTCTTCAGTCAACTACACCACAATAATAGTGACGTTCTCCTTCCAACGTCGCCTTGGATTCTATCTGCTCCAAGTCTATGTTCCTGATATTTTGATTGTTCTCTTAAGCTGGATCGTGTTCTGGCTGGTCCCTGATGACCCCGGGGGTCGTTTAACAATAGGTGTCACCACAGTATTAACAATAATGTTCCTGTGTGGAGCCGTAAACGTGTCCTTGCCACCGGTTAGTTATGCCAAAGCAATGGACTGGTACCTAATGGTGTCATTTGCGTTCGTGTTTTTGTCAGTTATTGAGAGCCTTGTAGTATTTTTACTGTCTACGAAGCCACTTGGAAAAACCTCGAAAACAAAGGAAACGGTGAGTTTACTATTCGGGACTGAACATCAACACGAATTGAAACCATCTGCTAGTCATGCTGTTCAAAACCAGCTAGCCTGTACACAGACGTTGTTTTATTTTTCTTTTCGTTCTTTTCGAAAACATCGGCGCCCTTGCACTTATGGTCAATTAATCCCCTGCGGTTTATATTTTATCACCCGCGCTCGACGGACTTTGAAGAGAAAATAGAGGGTCGATCTGTGAACAGGCTAACACCAGCAACCTATATGAAACCTATATATATTATTAAAGTGAGCAAATTGGGTATTTCTGGATTAATAAAATGACTGATACAGACCTCCGTTGTTCATAATTATTTGAGCGTTTATCAAGTTTAAAGCATGAGGCTCAGTTGAGTGTTTTAGGATTGACGAAATGAGAAATAAAGTTTATTAAATGACCATATTTTTTCAAACAAGTGTCATCACCTGGCTGAGTGAGGTAAAAATTGACCAAGGAAAACTACAAAAGGCAGCCACACTTTGGAAATACTTAAAGAATGCATGCTGTAGTAGCAATGGTGTTAATTCAATAGGATTTCTTGTTTTGCAGAGTAGCCATTCTTTACAATCGAAGATACTTTCGTCACTCAAAGCTCGCCAAGGAACCCTAAGAAAAAGTGCAACAAACAAAGTGACGGATGTCGAGGGTCAGTTGCTGGAGATGAACATCGTAGTTAAGGACCAAACACTTCCCATGTCGTTAGAGGATATAAGGATCACCGAGGAAAGACAATGTTATGAAGCAGTCATGCGTAGGAACAAAAAGATTGCCCACCGTGTTGATAGAATATCCCGGATTTTGTTCCCTATCGCCTTTGCGAGTTACACACTTGGCTACTGGCTCAGCTACTCGTAAGATATTCTGGGACTAACTGACGAAAAGAGATTTTTCAGGAATTGGGAACCATCTATGTATAACAACCATTCATACTAGTCATTAAGCTAGTCATATGAGACTTCCTTAAAGTCCTTTTTTCCCCCGTTAGTAAGAACTTATGAAAGGTCTACTTGTAGCTTGTCTAGTCATTTGATCATGGGCTGTTCAAAAGCTGGGAGCTGTACAGAGTAATTCTTCTCTTAGTTAGATGTAGGGCAAGAATGATTACCCTCTTGCAAATAGAAAAGAACTATAGCTAAAGATGGTTAAAGAGAGGATATTGTCCTCTTTTACAGAACAGGACTGTCTTTTGATTAGCCCCATGTAAAATAATCCAAGACAGTCTTGGATTCTGAATTCCATGCAACGCATTCCGGATTCCATTTCCTGGATTCCGGATTCTTTGTCAGAGGAACTTGGATACCGGATTCCGCTTGCGAAAAGGTCAACAGGTATATATTAGGATCAATCGTCCATGCTGGAGACAGAGCCTACGCCTTATTGTTTTAAGCAGCGATTACCTCGTTTGGACAGACCGCAATAAAAGCGTTTGTTTGTGAAGTAAAAGGCCACTTCGGAGTTCCAAAAACTCTCACTTTCAAAAGGAGGCTAGGTGCACAACCTTTCTTGTGAAAATGAGTTTTATTTGCACGAGAATGAAAAATGATTTCCATATCAAAGGCTGAGCACCTACCCTCGTTTTGAAATAGAGGCCAGGGGGAACTCGGAAATGGCCTACTGAAATGCTGTACTTTTGTTTTGGGTGCCAGTCTTTTGTAAGAGCGAAGCAAGGGTGTGTGTATTGCTTACATATGCATATTTCTGTATATGGCTCAATTCTTTTGGCATATCCTGCTATCGAATCATGTTGAAAATCAGGTGAATCAAGAGTGTACCAAATGCTACCATCTAAAGCCTCACAGAGACAACTCCCCTTATTGAAAGCTAGAGTCAGGCCAGTTTGGCAATCGGGTTTCCTTGGTCATATGCTCCGCTTCCCTGAAAGTGAGCCTTTCAGAGAATTTGCAACTCACGTTTCTACTCATTGGAGGAGGAAACCCAGAAGAAAGCGAACGTTGTCCACCAGTTATATTCACAGTCTCCTTGGGGATCCTAATAGCCTGCTAAGCGACAATCAGCTGTTGGAAATGGCCGCCATCGATTGAGGAAACTTGTGGTCGACTGCTCTGCAGCCGAATGGCTTAGTGTACACATTCTTATACATGTTATGCGGCACATGACATTGCCAAAGATACAACCATGTACTGCGGTTAAATGGTCATTGAAAATGGCTGCATGACCCGTTATCCACCCAGGTTAATACTGTGTTGAAAAGTTTGATTAACACTTATCACGGGAAAAAGTCACAAAGAGAAAAAGGAAGAGGGCATTTCATTAAATCCACTCTCACCGGCTACGCAGTCAAAAAGTACCATCCAACTGTAAAATGTGCAGGCTCTCAATGCAAGAACAGTCCTTTCGCCCACAACGTAAAACTCAGCGTTTTGCAAACTAGTGTTAAACGTAGTCATCCTCAAACGTTAAACTTAATTTGTAATAATCATAGGAAAATCTAAAGCCTGCAGCAATATATACATGTAATAAACCATGCATGTGGCGGTTATTTAATTAACAATTATTCCTCGAGCCCGAATGGGCTCTGAGTAAATAGCCCATGAGGCCGAAGGCCGAATTGGCTATTGACTCAGAGGCCATGAGGGCGAGAGGAATAATTGTTTTAGTAAAATCCAACTAGTTGGTCAAAAATATGGAGAATAAAAAAAATTTCGCTAGTTAAAAGCTAGACTTTAATCCTTTTTTGCCGCCAAAAAGCCCGCACTTTTCGCTACTAGGGGGCTATAACATAAAGCCTAGTAGTAGCTCAACCGATCAGAACGCAGCATTGATAATAGACCACTAGTTGGATTTTACTAACAATAATTATATCGAGCTTTGTGATAAGTTTTAATTATTTTCTTTGGTTCATCTTTATTCTGACGGACATGCACACGACGATGATAGGCGATGACTTAATCAGAGTTAACCTATGAGAATAGCCCTAATGAATTTTATGGACTCCATCAATACTATTGTGACAGATACTAAATTGCCATGGTTTGTCCACATTACGACGGGTATTACAAAATATGATGATAATTACAAATTTCGACAGGTATTACAAAGCGTGATGATTATTACAAATTGCACACCCCCTAACTCGGCGGCTGATTGTTTAATATTTCACTACGTTTTGTTACCAAGCCATTAGTGAAACAGTAGCACAATAAGGACAAAATTGTTTGTGGGCAGCACATAATCTTAAACTAAATCCGAATTTTTTTTTTTCCTTTTCGTTGAAGAGTCCAGCAGAAACACTCGTTGACAGGGGAATGATTAAGAATACCTTGACCTTTTATGTTTATATCTTAGTGTCAAATTTCTTTGAAACTATACATCGACTGCAAGAAATGACAAAATCAGTTGAACATTGACCCGATAATGTTTGTAGAGTAAATACTTCATGCAGCTGCATTTACTTCTGTTTGATTGCAGAGCTCCAAACACCACCAAAAAGGCCTTAGCCGTTGACAAAGAGTTAATTTGATTTCTGTTAACCGCAAAATGAACAAAAAAAAGGTGTACGGCATATACTGGCGAAGAAGGCGTTGTTTTCTGTGGGTTTGCTGATATATTTTTTTCTTCCTTACTGTTCTTTGAAGATTGATGTTCTGTTAAAGAAGTAGACGTGACAAGTTCCATTTTCCATTTCTTGCTATGAGCTTTGTGTTTGCATCCTCCATTTCCTCGAGTTTGTATCCTTCAATGAAGCTATTATACAACAAAGGAATGGTGTCACGTTTTTGCAATCAATATGAAATCTTTTTCCGCCGGCGAATGACGTCACATGCCACTGATCTACGAAGATGTCGAAAAACTTTAATGAACTTGTCACTGTTACTTACTTTATTTTAACTCGTCCAAAATTCGAAATTTAAAGTTCTCTGAAGGTAATTACACTACGGTTTCTTTTAAATCACTATTATGGTCTCATTTGGCGAGTATTTGTACATTATAGTGTATAAGACAAAACAGTTCATAAACGAAGTTGTAGTCTCAGATGTCCAATGTTTACTCTTCAACCATGAACTACTTAACTCTCTTTGTTTCGCCCCCTTATCGTACTTTCCATTCATTGTATTTATTGAAACATCTCTTAATTACAAATTCTGTAGATACAGCTTTTGATTCACGTCACAAAACGTCTCTATTTGATTAAAATGTAATTAAAGGAATGGAAAAGAGATTTTTATTACTAATAGCACAAAAGGTTAGAGATCAGAAGCGACGCTGCGACTTGGTTTCTTTGTTAAATTGAAGACTTGAACTATTCCTAAGATGCGGTTTGCGTGGTGAAAGACTACAAAGACAAGAACTGTCGATCAAAATGGTCATTGAAATGTTACACTTATATTACTTATCTTTTATTATTTTTATGTTTTCTCGTGCTGAAGAAATTCACGCAGCTTGTGCCCAGAAATCTGTCAAGGTAAAAGAGGAAACAAGGCTCTTACGATTTTCGGTGAAAGAAATATCTGTTATAACCCCTTATCAATGTGCGGATGCTTGCTTGAGAGATACGAGGTGCAAATCGTTTAATGTTGAGCGGAAACTAAACAGCGGTGATAAAAAGTTGTGCGAACTCAACGACGCCAAGTGGAATGAAGATAACGACGTTATTAAAACTACAGGGTGGGATTATTACGGTCTCGATCACGAAGGCCTGCAAGAGGTAAGCAGAAATATTGTGTTTTATCTGGAACAATCGAAATCTGATCCCTGATTTAAAACGGATGCGTCACAGTATCAATGTGAGTCCATTCAAAGATAGGCGATGGGTCAAAAGACTGGTGGTAGTTCTTCTGGCTTTAAACTTCAGTGGAAACGTACATTACAACAACAATTTAATCACAGGAATTCAAACCCAGAATGTACGCACTGCTTAATTACTGTATATTTAAGCGTTAGGTATTGTCTACTCATACGACGTTAGCGTAAGTACAGCACTTGGCAACAAACGCATGCGCAGTAAGATGCTGATCGGCAGACCTATCTGGATGTCACAATTTTCAGTTGAGTAGGCGATGCGCGCTGCAAATCAAGGATATCAATTCAACTCCCGCCTCCCCCCCCCCCCCCTCCCTCAAATAATACAGGATGGTCATGTAATATTCAACATCAAATACACTGTTCCTTCTGTGATATCGAGCAATGTTATGGAATCGTTTTCAATCAAACATTATATCAGTCTTCGTTTGAGACAGCTGTATAAGTTTAAGAGTCTAATTTTTTTCCATTTTATTTTTATTTTCTTTAGATTTTACTCAACTCAGGCGTTCCCTGTTATGATTAATGGCTGCTTCTGTCCTTCTTGACCGAATATTTTAGTTCGACACCGACCAGCAAACCAACGCTCGTTACAGGTCACAAGTATATTAATCGTTAAAGAGTTCTCCAGTGTTTAACAAAGATGAAAAGTGACCCGATTACTCGTTTTCGTGTCTGAAAGGAACCGACGGAATTAGTGGCCCTCGTCATCTGGTCGTCTCGAAATAAAGGGTTGTTTTGCACCCTACATTACTTATAATGAAGGGTGCAAAACAAACATTGAATCAGAACAAGATTGGCGGAAGAGAGAAGAGACGAGCTAATGAAAGGTGACAGTCAAATGCCCAGGATGGCAGGACAACAGTACGTTTCCGCTTTACAATAACAACGGATATGAATAGTCAGCTCGGATGTTAGCATTTAAAGGCGTTGCGCTTTTGGTTCATTTGTGAGTTTACTGTACGAGTCTACGTTCACACAAATCCGGATATTTTTTAAACCACATACTTTCTGTGCAGATGTAATAATCAGCATTTCACAAGCGTGGGACAAAGAAAAAAATCTGAATCCCCAACAGGATTCGAACCTATGACGTTCCAAAAACCGGGCGGTCTCTCTGTCCACTGAGGCCAACTTCAACTTCAACTTTATTTCATAAGACTATTGGTTACCATAGACTGGCCCGCACGAAACCAGTGAATTCGGTCACTGTAACCGCACAGTTTTGAAACTGCTCTCCAAAGCGGTTTAAGTCCCGTTCACATGAACCCGCATTAAAAAATAAGCGTTTTCAAAAATGTCCGGATTCGTGTGAACGTAGCCCAAAAGGTTGCCGCTATTGGTTCATTGTGAGATTACGGTATGAGTCTTGGTTCACACGAATCCCGATATTTTTGAAACCCCTCTCCAAAGCGGTTTAAGTCCTGTCCACACGAATCCAGGTTAAAAAGTAAGCGGTTTCAAAAATGTCCAGATTCGTGGTATGGACATGTCCTGAGATGTCTGATGAGTGAAGTGACAACAGATGTAGAGGTAGAGCACGCCACCGTGAAAACTTTCCCTAACCTTTTTGAACAATACTGTCAACATTATTTTTGGCTGCTGCTAATGTTTTAAGTAAAATTTCAATCCGCCAGATGATTTAAAGTGCGGTATCTTAATGCACACACACCCAGTTTATTCCACATCATAATTCTCTTTGTTATAGTGTAATTGGTGCATATTATTTGCGAGCAATATCATCAGTCTTTAGTGGTGTTGCACATTGAAAAATAGGCACGGGGAAAGCTATTGGTCTAGCCATTTGCGCATGTGAGACAAAGGTAGAACCTTCTTTTTCCAGGCGGGCGTCGATCCCAAGCCTACCATTTCTAAGCCTAATACCCAACTCATCTAAGCTAGCTAGTCGCTTACCGCTAATCCAGCCTGGTTACCCAGTGGTTGGTCTAAGTTACTTGCATCGTGATCACATGTTATCGCATAAAACTAGACTAAGTACATACACTTGAGTTAAGTGGTTTGTTGATTTATACGTGAATCCAGCCTGGTTACCCTGTGGTTGGTCTAAGTTACTTGCATCGTGATCACATGTTATCGCATAAAACTAGACTAAGTACATACACTTGAGTTAAGTGGTTTGTTGATTTATACGTGAATCCAGCCTGGTTACCCTGTGGTTGGTCTAAGTTACTTGCATCGTGATCACATGTTATCGCATAAAACTAGACTAAGTACATACACTTGAGTTAAGTGGTTTGTTGATTTATACGTGAATCTAGCCTGGTTACCCTGTGGTTGGTCTAAGTTACTTGCATCGTGATCACATGTTATCGCATAAACCTAGACTAAGTACATACACTTGAGTTAAGTGGTTTGTTGATTTATACGTGAATCCAGCCTGGTTACCCTGTAGTTGGTCTAAGTTACTTGCATCGTGATCACATGTTATCGCATAAAACTAGACTAAGTACATACACTTGAGTTAAGTGGTTTGTTGATTTATACGTGAATCCAGCCTGGTTACCCTGTGGTTGGTCTAAGTTACTTGCATCGTGATCACATGTTATCGCATAAAACTAGACTAAGTACATACACTTGAGTTAAGTGGTTTGTTGATTTATACGTGAATCCAGCCTGGTTACCCTGTGGTTGGTCTAAGTTACTTGCATCGTGATCACATGTTATCGCATAAAACTAGACTAAGTACATACACTTGAGTTAAGTGGTTTGTTGATTTATACGTGATATTTGTCTTGCATTACGTGTTGTCCCGAAAAATGGACATAGAAAGTAATTTTCTTTTGCTCTTGACTACTGTAAAATTCCGAAAATAAGCCCCTCCAAATATAAGCCCCCTCCCCCCCTCCAAAAAAAAAAAATCGCGCGCATAATGAACCCTCCGTTAAATCGCCCCTCCGAATATGTCCCCAGGGGGGCTTGTACTTGGAATTTGCCCTTGAATACAAAGTAAAACAATGCAAAAATGGTAAATTTCCTTTTCACTCCAAGCTAGCCCAATCGATTGTGAAACGCAAATTTCCCTCCGTACATAAGCCCCTCCAAAATTAAGCCCCTCAAAAAGGGTCTTTGAAAAATATAAACCCCGGGTCTTATTTTCGGAATTTTACGGTACCTTTAACAGGGACTGCAGGTAGTTCCCAAGGTCTCTCGGTACTCTGGAGAGGGGAGGCCTTGGAAACGAAGTTGCACCATTTGTGATTGTAGTACTAAGGGAAACAGGGGTATAATAGCCAGGAAAGAAATCAGTTGCCAAGCCATTGAAAAAAGTTGAAAAGTTTAATGATTGTTTTAGTCCACTTAATAAAACTATCGTCCACGTCTTCTGTCTAGTTTATAACGGTCCTATCACAAATTGTGTACTTCACTCTTCAACAAGTTCTTCTACGTAAACTTTGCTTTCTGATTTACAAACTAAATTGAAGCCGAAAAACCAGATATCAAAACAAGTAAAAATAAATTAGCAATTCGCAAACATGCTCTCTTGAAGATTGTTATGGCTCTTTAGAAGTAAAAGCAAAGTGAATAAGTCCTTTTTAAAGCTGTAAGACCACCACTCATAGTATTATCCCACTTTTACTGTTATTTAATGCTATTTACAACGTTCTCCAACCCAACCAATTGCACAAAAGATTTGTCATCGGCGTTCGGAATAAATGCACCGTCAGGTGTTGCCGAAGTATCTGACGCCTTGGAAGCTTTTGACTTGAAGCTCGAATCGTAATCCTTCATCCGCTTCTTTGGTGGAAGAGGAACAGCAAAGGGACTCGAAGGTCTCTTTTGTTCAGCTAAAGGAACCCTTTCGCTTTTCAGTGAATCCTCCGTCCCTGAATCATCTTGTTGTTTGGACGTTAACGAAGGATCCCTGATTCGATCAATTTCAAGGCGCCGTTTTTCGCGAAGTTTGTTTACGGCTTCTTCCTGCCGTTTAATAAGCTCCTTAAGCCTTTGAATTTTCGCGTCTTGAGGTGAAAGGCCAGTCGACTGTTCAGCCGTTGAAGGTGGCGGTTTTGGCTCTAGCGGCCTTAAATTTGTCGGCGTTGTTACAGTAGCTGGCGATGTTCTAACACTGCTTCCTAATACGCTGCCAGAAGCACCCGCACTTACAACAGACAAACGCGTCTCAGAAAGGCTCGAAACGCTCGCGGAACTTGATGCTACTGAACTTAGCACAGTGCTGGGCGCGGGTGGTTTTAGTGAAGAACCTGAGACAGAAAGTAGCCGTGGGGTGACACTTGTCTGCGGTGATGAAACAGTTGTTTTGGCAGGGGGAGGCGCAATGGGATACACCTTATTAACAATAGCAGCTTTAGGGGGTGCAGCAATAGGGGAAACTACGTTAGCTGGGATTGGAATCAAGACCTTCCCGCCTACAAGTTGTTTACCACCCTCGGGTAGAGTTAAAACTACCACTGATTTCCCGTCCGGGCCCAGTAAATTTAACGCCTTCGGAAGAGCCTCGCCCTGTTTAAGGTTCAAAACAATAGATGTCAGTTTGTTAGCGACAGTCGAAGGAGGCTGCTTCATCGCAATTTTTCTCGGCAAGTGTGTTACTGGCGCGGCAGCCGGAGCAGGCGCAGTGGGTGGGACAAGCACTTGCATTGCCGGTGGTGGCAGTGAAACGCCACTAGCGACCTTGGTAGATGTCAATAAAGAAGTCGTTTTAGGTGCATCGGTGTTGCTCACGCTATTCACCAGCCTAACTAGATGCGACATATTCCCTGCTGATTGCAGATTCGGCGCTGTACTTGGCACTGCTGATGCTGTCCGTGAAATAGCTTCAGTCGTCAGTGGACTTGTCTTTCGTTCTTGTGATTCCAAAGTGATTTTTCCTACCGAAGCGCACGCGCCTTCATTTTGTGTTCTATTTATTACAGTGCTGGTACCGAAATTGTGAGTTGTCAGACCTTCCTTGCTCTGACCTGTGGTAGACTGAATTCCTCGAGCAACATTTACAGAAACTGGATCATCGTTTGACAAAGTACCACTATTGACAACAGAGCATGAATGCAGAAAAACAGTCTTTCCTAAATCAACCATCTGCGTTATTGTTCCTGTCGTTGATCTAGAGTTCAAAGTGCCAACGTTTTGAGCGTCTGCAATGCAAATATTATAGATTGAAAATTTAAAAAATACAACAGACTTAACTTCGATTCTATCTGCAGTCTCATTCCCTTTACCCTCTGAAGGCCGTTGATTATCGGCAACATTTAAACCTACAATTACTTTAGCACTTTTAACAGATTCGATGATTTGGTTATCAATCATAATACATAATACGGTGGAACTTAAGGACCCAGAGGGGGGGACTTATTTTCCGTTTTTCACCGAGGGGGGTTGGGTCTTTATCGGGGTTAGGGCGGTGGGAGCGGGGCTTATAAGAACGACAGCGCTTACTCGAAGACAAACGGCGAGCGTAAGGGCCTGTTTAAAAGAGCCATATCTTAAGTGTAAATGCTCTGCGCAGCTTACCACGTTTGTCGCAAGCAATCGATGCAATTATGCGGCCGTTTACGCACGAAACATCATGCATTCCCCGTTTAGGAGAAAGTTGTCATTTTTACTCATTGTAAGTTGTTACCCATCGTAAGTGTTAAAATTTATATACATGGCAATATCCCTACTTCGAAGATGATAAAAAGAGCCTTGTGGAGTAACGGAGAACTGCTTATCAATGAATGGTCTAAGTATGAATGTTTATTTAAAAGGTCAAGTTTGAATCGTAAACGCCACGATAAGTGCGCCCAGTGAACACGAAATTTACTTTGATCATACCGTCACACAAATAAAGATAATTTTAATCGCCACAACATCGACAATGGTTTGCACATGCGATTTCAAATCGCACCTAACGCGGCTTTTGATGTGCGACAAAATGGTCTGTGTAAATAGGGCTTATGAAAGCTCGGCCGCCGAAAATGACAACTTTGAGAATCCTTTATCAGTCATCTGAATCGACCTGAATAGCACAATTTCATGCCAGCAAAGCCGCCCAATTTATATATATATATAGAAAATTAAAACAAAAACAAAAACGTATAAATAGAAAAAAAAGTATGCGGTACATACTCCCCAAGAAGGCATTTCATCATAAAATGGATTTGCCATGAGGAAAACATTCATTCCTCAAACGCTTTCAGGATCTTTTGCTGATCAATGTTTTGATGTTATCCTTTGTCTTTTGCTTGTTGTATTTTTTTTATTTATTAATTCATTCATCTACTTTGATTTACTTCAATTTAGTAGCAGCACTACCGAGTGACTATTTTCTCAATAGAAAGATTACTCGCTTCTTCGCAGGCTTATGCGAAACTTGTATTAAAACAAGGAGTAAGGAATTTCTCCCTTACGATCCTCTGAAACTGATGAACCAACCTGATTTTGCAGACTCGTTTGTCTTGTCATCCGGCGCCAGCGAATACACAGCGGAAATAAAAGGAAGCCCTTCATCATCATCCGCAATAACACTGTCGTCTATGGCGGGGACCTGGCTGTCTGGTCCAGGCAATATCGAACTCGATTCTTCTTCTTTTCCGTGACCGTTTACAGGGGCGCCGCTTGTATGACTTGCCATGGTAACGCTTTCTGAAGGATAGGACAGGAGATTACTGTAAATGATTAAATAGACGCTCGGGGCGTCTATTTAATTTTGGGATCCCAAGCAGGGGCGTTCAATAGATGGGAGGCGTTTATTCTTATAACTGTAACAAACTTCACAGAACCAATATGCGTTCGGCGAATATATCACCACAGTTTTTAACGAGCAGACTATCCAGTAGTCTGCTACACAGCCGTTTTAAGTGTCGTCACGCAACGCTCCTCCCCAAGGAGCGTAGCGTGACGACACTAAAAACGGCTGTGTAGCAGACTAACTATCCAGTCCATCCACTGATACGTCTAGGCTGTCAAGACTTCCATACTGTAAACGGCCCATGATCAAATACTTCTAACGTAACCCTCTCAGCCACCCCTCCCCTCCCGTGAATGATTTTGTAAACGGTCAAACTAGACCTTTTCTGTCGCCAATATAAAAGCTAAGAGTGCCATTGTTTTTTTGTCCCTCTCCCCTTCCTTTCTTTATCCTTGTTCTCTCTATTTTTCCCCTTCTTTTCCTTCTGTGATCTGTTTTTGGGCTTATCTGATGCAAGAGGCTTGCCTTTTTGGCCTATATTTAGTCAAATGACTACTTGATATATACCTAAGGCCAATATTCGCCTAAAGTACTTTGTGAAACACACCACTTTTCTCATAGGCGGAAAAAAATCGTTTACAATGACGTTGAATGGCGGCGTCCACCTCTCATATCGCCATACCTGACTAGCAGTTAAGATAAAACAAGAGAGAATGAGCTCACTATCTCTTGGATTAAGGTAATGTGTATGTTGTCCCGGAGATAGGACCGTATATTTATATAAATTACTCTTGCTTACTTGTGAATTTAATATATTAGGAGTGCGTCTTTTTTTTCTTTTTTGTAGGACACTATTTACCTAGACTAGCTTTTGCTACTTGTGGGTAGTGAGAAAATATAATTGTAAATTTGGATTAACCAATTAAAATGAATGAATGAATTTTAATATTATTGACGTTCCCAGTCCTTAGCAACCTGAAAGACGATTCTTTCAAGCGAAGCGCGAAGAAGCATTCGATGATTGCGGTCCATGCGTCTCAACCACTATTAAAGTTTACGAAATTTAAACGGTTAGACAAATAGTTGGACTGAGATATTCATAGGCTATTATACAAAGCAAGAACTTTTCAAGTACTAATATAATGCAACGAAATACACTGACGTAAAAGTCATGCTTCCATGACTGGCTTAGGTAATAGAAGAAGAATATCGCGTGATAATGAATTTGTTCTGCTCTTTAAGATTTCTCTGGAGCTTGGTTTAAATTTAAAACAAGACTTCAGAGACAAGGTAATACGTTCGTCATAAACTTATGGTAATCGAAAGAAACGCAAGGGAAAAAGGAGTCTTTGAATACTAATCATAATTACAATTGTACTTTACACGGTTTATGATCAGTTACTTAGCAACACAAAAACAACTTAAGCGTGGTGCATTGCATTACACTTGTTGCAGCCTTTAATTAAAGCAAAATGTTATTCAAAAGTTGCATTTAACTGGCTTTTGGAAAATTTAAATACAATTTGTAGTCTGCAGAATTTGCTAAGAGAGTAGAAATTAACCCTATGCATTGTGTAATTATGTTTTGGCCATTTGCAGCAAATGACGGCTTAACCAAGTATTGCACACGAAGCTGTTGTTACCCCCCTCCATGACTTAGATAGAGCATATGAGCTGGGTTCTTTATCTTCTCTGTGTTGAAACAATTGTTTATTCACGATTGCTTATCAGACTGTTTGATAATTATTAATTCACTCATTTATCAATTTTGGCAAATGTGAAAGCGCATGACGAATTTTAAATTGCCAAACAAAGAAAATTGTGTTTGGCCAGTCCTTTCCCGTCTCGTCCGCGTCCCTTTTTGTAACGGCGTTTTTTGCGATCGCGCTGGCTGGGGTGGGATGAGAACTCAAAAGGATGTTGTGAGAAAAGGCGGACAGCAAGCAGTCTACTTTATGAGCGGCTTCGAGACAAGGAAGTTTGTGATAGGGCGGCAGTATTTGAAATTCTTCCTAGTATTTATCTCAATACACCGGATGCATCGATTCGCTATTAGAGCGGTTTTCATTTGAGTGTCGAAAAGTAATTGGTTTTGCACTTTCTACACGATGCGATTGGCTTAAAAGATTCGCGCCACCTTTTCATCCAATCAGAAGTAAAACCAAAGCCAATTGTGACGCGCTCGCACGCATTTTCCCGCGCTTTGCGTCAGCCACATGTAATTACTTCGAGTTTTGATTGGTTCAATGTATTGTCTGTGTCCTATGTGATTGGCTAGAGTAATACTTTGGTTTTGGTTTTACGACACTCAAACGAAAACTACTCTAACTGCTAACGTGAATAAAACAAAGATGTAAAAACTCGCAACAAATTTTAATTGCACTATACAATAACCTTTTCATGTTTTCTATTAAAAGAATGATAAAAAATGGTCGCAAACATTCTTTAAAAAAAATACGTTTCACTTACGAGACGCGCCAGTTGTCCGTGTCCTTAATTGAGCGTATTAACTTTCAAGACGAAATTTATACCCCTGTCTATACATCCAGTTCCTCAGTTGTGACCTTTAACCCAAGATAATTCACTCCCGTATTTATTCATGCAGCCTTTGGTGTTCTCTTGTGCGTGGGTAGAAGAGGAACCACGTTATAAATACATTGGGAGAACGCAGACGGCTGACTTGAGGGCAATTTGATACCGATATAATGAACTTCGAACCAATCTTAGCTACTACTAAAAATAGAGATATCGGTTACGAATACTTTTAACAGTTTTAATTTTTAATTGTACATTTTCAGGACCTGTTTTAGCATTTTAAACAGTATTTAATTTTTAATCGTACATTTTATTTCAGCACTCCTTATTTTACTTCATCTTTTTTAGTAATTGTTGTATGCACGACCCCACCAGCAATGTTGATCTTTTTATCGTGCTAAAATAAAGTTCTTATCTTAAAGTTCTTATCTTGGGGAGGCAAATTTCTGGCACATTTAATGTTTGAAATTTTACTGAAATGGCAGAGAGATCGTTGGTCATGATTTGGAGTGTTAGGCGGAAAAAAGTCACGAAGAAAGATTGGCAATTGCTGAGGGATATCGATTTCCGGCAGAACACAATACTTATATTGGTTTTTGCGTGGGGGGATGCTTCCGTTGTATGATGCATGATGAGCCTATTCCATTGTTTCTAGTTCCAGGCCCCATGCATTTTTTCCCAGTAACGAGGGTTGTTCCGTTGCCTCTGTACCTATTCCTGCCCCGATTGTGCTCGTAAAATGCTAGAGAGTTGCTTACTAGAATGCCAAAACGTGAATCTTGGCTTTAAAGATGGGAGAAAATTTAAGGATATTAACTAATTATTCACACGGTAGTAACTGCCCTTTAAGGCCTGCGAAACGTAGTGAGAGAGTGTGTGTTCAAAAGGTTGCTAAACATTTCCCACAGAGGAAAATCCTCTCTTGACCTTTACGAAATTCTAATGAATTGAAGTTTTCTATGAAATCGCTGACTTTTTTCGTGCTTCGTGTTTATATTTTGCTCAAAAATTGCCCAGAAAGACAAAAAACTGCTCGAGGTTGCTAGAACCGCAAAAAGTTGCTCCAAACGCCAAAAGTTGCCAAGCACAATCCGGACCGGCCTATCTGTACCTACATTACAGGGATTTGTTTACATGGAACACAAGTGATTTTGTTACAAATAGTTGTGGTGAGTCCTGGGACTCATCTTGTGAAACCATGATCCCCAGTCCAGAACCAATGAGTCCCAGTTCAAAAGGCAACGAGTCCTCACTTGATAATCAAATGAAAATGCTTGGGCTTTTATGTAACCAGACAGTTAATCTGAAAACAGACTCCAAAACCCTATATGACAGTATTCTGAAATCAAAATATAGTTCTTCTATTTTAAAGCATAACAAAGACTAAAATAAATATTGTTCGTTAAATGACAGCCTTAATAACTGCCACAGAAATCACACGAACACGTTCTACAAAAACACATCTTCAGATCGATCGACCGATCTTTGCGTCCTACTGGACGCATTTCCATGAATTATTTGGCGTCTTTGGGGATTTTTATGCGTCGGGGACGCAGGTTGCAAAGGTAACAAATCCACTGGGGACACATCACTGTTGATGATTTCCGATTTGCAAATTTCCCTTTTTACCCACTACACAAACCGTGTATCAACAGGTTTCCTCATAATACTGGTAAACAACACGGTAAAGTTAAGGCAAGCCTACGGCGCTGGCGTTTTCGTCTGACCGTGATAAAAGTGCTATTAGTAAATCATTCCAGCAAAAGCCAAATAATGAGCGTTTACGTCAAAAGAGGGCTCTTGCTAGAAATATGATGGTTTCCTTTTCTTCTCCCATCTGCTTCCGAGGTTTGCTTCGTGGTGAATGAATTTTCGGTCATGGGGGATTCAGCCATATTATCCCCATGGGGGGGAGATAGACTTATTGAGGCATACGTTCTTTTTGCATGCAGTACTCCAGCTTTATTTTAATTTCCCACTCTCCGACAGAATGTAATCTACCACGCCTGTCTCAAACAGTTAGCAATACAGCCCAGACGCCAACCACAGTGTCACTGCACCCCAACCTCCCTAACGCCTATCAGCAGCCCCCCCCGCACGACATTTGTTTTTTGATCTGAAATGGTAGGCCATGTGTCGATTTATTTATAGCTGACATTAAGGAAATGGAGTAAGAGTGTGATTGACAGTAATCTACTGAGTTGCATCAATAATTAAATGCCGCCACTAGTCATGTGACTACTGTAATATTATTATGGGGTGAGAGATATATCTGTAACAGTATTTTAGGAGCGTACTTTGTTAAGCTTGAAAAGAGTGCGATTCTAGGTTATTTATGCGGTTTAAATAACCAAATAAGAAATGGCAAGAAAACTTTCCCTGCACTAGTCGCTACGCTTAACTCCGTTTGTATTTAATCAGCAAATTGTGTTGCTCCAATAGTTGGTACAGCATTTTAATTTTTTAAAAAAGTTGGTAGTCTTGGCGTCATACCCCAAACAAGCGACGAATAGACTTTCATACGTTTTCAAACAATAAAAGTAGCTAATCAACTATTTGTTCCTAAAGCTCATCATCAAATACTCGATGAATGATTCCCGCGTTACTTTTAACCGTTCTGTCCCTTCCGTTTCAAAGACGAGTACGAGCAAGAGCACACAAACGTCAAAGTTTACATGGATCTCTTCAAAACTTGCATGTTCTAGGGCAGAACTAAAGAATTACCTCTGTTCATATTTTTAGGATACCCAAAACAAGTTTGCAAGCGCTGTTTTGCCTGTAATTTAAGCAGCAGTCAGTTAAGACTTTCAACATTACATATTAAAACAGATTAAAATTACTAACTACATGTACACGGCCGCTATATATGCACGTGTTTGAATCAAAATTTATTCACTTAAGTTAAGTTCCCTACCTCGTAATAGCACCGTCTTCCCAGCTTGTGTTTCACTCGTTTATCCTCATCGTTAGGCTCTCATTCACAGGTTTCTTAGAACATCCTGCGAACGTGAATAACGCTCATTCAATTTTCTTAAATAGTGGTTTTGAAGTTTAATTGTGAGGGCATGAAGTACTCGATTTAACCAAGAAGAATGAATCAAAGCTTCAGAGCTGGAGAATGACAATGCATTAGACTATGATCGAGAAGAGCATTGTTATTTTACTAGCTAAAACGAGAAGATTAAGTGAAACTATCTTTTAAACATGTCTAGAATAGAATTAACTCTCCATTTCGCTCGCACAAGCTCGTTTTGGGACGAAATTTGCGTTCAGTAGACGTGCAAGTCAAGCTGCCAGCACTCGACTATGAAAACAAAGCAACTCACGAAAATATAGTTGTACCTGGTGCTAAACGTGATCCAAGGAATGATTAAATGTCTAAAATTTTACAGGCTTGACCTTCTAGATCTCTCGGTTCACCATTTCCATGTAAGTCATTCATAGTTTTTATTTGCATAAGTTCAGCGGCCTTCGCTTGGATGTCAGTCATAAAACAATTGAATTGTTTTGGTTGAATGCACACATGACTAAATCACGCGTTGTATATTGGTCGTACTTCGTGACAGCTGTCATTTTTCTAACCAATGAGAGTTCGCTCTATATGCCCAATGCCGTAATGCCTCTTTGTTTACATTGAAAGGAATGGGTTTTAATGATAGCGAAGCAGTTTTGTAGTATGGATCAGTATTTTCTCTTCGTATAAAAAAAAGTAAAAACAATTCCAATTATCGTTTTGCTAGTTCTATTATTAATTACTCACTTTTACTCTCTTTGAATAATCATTTTCATCCAGTGCGCGAGAAATATACTGATGCAAGTTGACGCTTGTATGAAAGGGATTTAAGTTCATTATGTTTCGTCTCTTTATAAGGTCCTTTAAACCCGAACGCGAAGCTCTTCAACGTACAAATTCGGCACGTAAATCGTAATTAATGCGTTCATATATTCCATCATTTCACTAAAATTCAATCACCCGGCGACAAAAACATGATCAGGACAAATCAGTGGCTAGCATAGAAATTTCCGTAAAGATACGGAAAGCTCTTTAAAATTCGCTGGTTAATTCACGACGTTCAGCAGAGCATCTTCTAGACTTATTACATCTTGAGATGTACGATCGTAGAGCGATACGCACCGCCTTGACTTGTACAATTAACTCAGACTAATTTAACTGTTCAAAGGCGGATGGGCTATATACAGGACAATAAACGCATTCCCCGACAAGCATTAACAAAACTAACCGTGTTATCATTTATTTAGGGAATTTTCCTTTCTACCTTGTTCGGCAGCTAGCCCATGCAACGTAAAAATAAGACGCAGTAAAAAAAATTAAATCAATTTGAGTTAGTAACAATAACTCTGTCGAATATGGTCGGTTCACTACCTCCGAAACAAGGGGGGGATTTTTCAAACCAAAATAACCTTCATAAATTTCTGATTACTCTAGGTTAGTTGCATACCTGAAGATCTTGCAGTCAGCGATGAAGGCTTTGAAAGAAGAGTCCTTAATTGCAGAATTTCTACCAGGATGAGAGGTGTAACAAACTTGTTGCTTTGAGTCTGCATCCAACGACAAACTGTACGTCAACACCGCACGCTCCCTCTTCGTTGCTCTAAGAAACACCACTGAAAGTCCTAATAGGCGCTGGTTCAAAATGTCAGCTGACTGAAGAATATGCGCACGCAAATATACATCAATCGTCTTTAAGAGTAGAGCTATTATTACGTCGGGGCTACTGCGCAAGACTGTTGAACTTTCAAACTTTTCATTTCCGTTGCGCGGTCCCGGATATTTGGGATGAAGCGGGGGCTGTCATTCTCAAACAGCGGTATGGAAGTAGAATGGGCCGGGGTAAGTACTTGTGGTGGGGAGACAAGTATAAGTCCAACTTAATAACTCTGACCAATGAAAGGCCAAGAACGGTCGCAGTTTAACCGGTCTGAAGAGCACTTACGATAGGATACATCATTCCCTACTGTCTCTACTATACTATTCAGCGTGTACAGAGACCTCAATCGATTTCATGTCACATCTTGGTCATGATCGATCGATTCGCGCAGCATTAATAATGCGTCAACAATTAAGGTATATCACAACTGATGTAAGATTCGAGTTTGATCAGGCTTTTCAAGTGCAGTTTCAGGTAAAAAGAAAGCAACAACAATAATATTTCCTCTTGTTGTGGTGTCAGGTTGCCAGGGACTTATGAAAGTTTTTAATAGAGTAACCGAAGGCGGTAGGACGTTTTTAGTTACTGTCATTTAGATAACTGTTTTTATCCAGCAAGTTTTGTTATGCAGTTCTTTCTACGTTTTCAGGCGGAAGGCTATTTCTTCTTCGTAAAAAGTGTGAAATTTTCCGCCATGTCCTCCAGCGCTCTCATGGCTAAACAGCTGAGCCCGAGCTGAGCTGAACTAAGTAAATGGCTCATCCTCACAGTTTGTCGGTTTCCGTGCCTTTTTCTGTTGATATCCTGCACCAATGATGTTATTTTATCGGATCTCGTAACCGTCTCCAAATTGAGTCAACGCTAGCTGATTATGAAAAATTATCCTCGAGACTTCAGCCAAGAACAAGAGAAGATCTGTTTAAAAGCCGACGGTGGCCAGCAACGGCTGACTGACTTTTAAGGTCACGTGTCCTAAAGATCACCTGACACTGTTTTGAGTCCCAGGGATGAACATCGCAGTAATGACCTAAATTTTTGGACTTCATTTAAATTCGGTTATGATATGATATTATATATTGGAACGTTTCTATGACATATTTTTACTTCTGAAACGTAAAGCGATAGAACGCAGTTTGAATAGCGTTTTGTAAAAGTCACCAGAAAAAATAAAGACAAGCACGTAACGCACTCAAGGTCAGTTTCTCTCATTACTAAACAACTCTAAGGTCTGTGCGCCAAACAGGCTTCTATTCAGTCTTGCTGCCTTCTCGCAGTAACTCAATATTACATCCGGCCTGCAAAACTATCTTCTTTTAAAACATTAATCATCCGATTCTGATTAACTGGTTCGCAGTATTCATCAGTCTTATTTGCCACATTAAATTGTAAAACGAGGTGAAGCTCCCAGTTTGCGTCATACACAGGCGTCATAAATGTATACAATTCGGTAGGTAAAATTGCACCGTGCTGGTTCGATTTCAAACCACAGGGGGCTACATGTTGCCGTAAAAATTTCTCTCCCGTTTGTTTTAACCAAAGAACAGTCACCATTGTTCCAGCTATACTCTGTTGTTATGACATCATATCGACTTTCCTTGGCGTTCCATTAATGGTTGATTTGAATGTGAGTCTTTATATGATAGAATATATCAGAACACTTCTTATCTTGCTTCAGCCAAATCCCTTTTTCTGTCATTGCTATGAGATCACTCGAATAAATTCCACGAAACAAGGTTTCTTCTCTTCATGCGTTCTACTCTGTGATTTGCTGAAATGACGATAAAACATCATGGATTTGAAACATGAAGTTTTTCACGATCGGAACAATATTTTGGCTTCCTTCCTGTGCCCGCTTAGCTTGACGAACTTTGTAAGAAATTATTTTAGGTAAAAACTGACCGAAAAAGAAATAAAACATAACAGCCAAAGCGAAATAAGCAGATACTGTATTAGTCCAAACACAACACGAAGAAATCTCCCAGCCACTTGAAAAGCAACCAAAGATTCTACAATAACGATAATTCAGCCAAAGCAGCCTTCCAAACGCTACAACGATGCTAACGAGTGATGACGTCAGAGCTAGGGTCTGCCATGATGGCAAATGAAACATGGTTTTTCGACACTTTCAGGAGAATCACAGAAAACCATATAAACGTTTAACAAAAAGCAAAGAAAATCTTCAAGGAGGATGGTTATTAAAGACAGGTACATTTTTTTCTTTGTAGACATATTCTCGCAATTCAAAATCTCTGCCCAGCACCATTTCATCAAAATTGCCTTTAAATTCCCAATAGGCCAGCCAAACGTCCCAAGCAAGAAAAGATTAATGTTCCAATTAAACAACAGAACACGAAATATAACACTGCTACGAGTAATATAAATTCGCGTAAATCCTCACGTCTTGAGACGTATTTTATAAAATTTTGCTTACCTGTTGCAACATAAAAAAGGCCAAGTGTAATTGTAGAAAAAACAAAAAGTATCGATCTTTTTAGGGGTTCCCAGCAAGATAGCAAACTACACTGTTTCTCCTCTTCGTGACTCCATTCGATCACATTTTTTGGGAATACCAATGGTACACTGTCTTCCCTCATGGTGATATCATCTGATTTGTGTTGGCAAAAAATATTACTAAATAAATGATTAATATCAGGTGAACTTTTGCCGATGGAATACCGGCAATCACTTTTCGATCAGTTGGAACAATTGCGTGGGTTAAAATCAGCGTGAAATTAACTCTCAGATGGAAGGAGGGAAAGTTTCCGTTTTGAAATACTAGGATGCGTATAAATCATTCACCCGCTGTGTTTTACAGATAAAATAGAGAAATAATACTGAATATATTATTAACTGATTGCCCCTCAAGTCGGTCCTATGCAAACTTTTAAATTTATGGCATTCCGTGATTGGAAGGTTTGGTGAAAGCAACAATCTCTCCTCTAAAGCGCTTGTTATTATTTGGGCAGCTATTTATACACCGCTTTAGCTCAAAATTTTAGCGCTAGATGCCTTTTTATGTCCGCAGCTAATAAACGCGATAAGTCACGATACAGATGGAGGGGTAAAATACAACAATGTTTACGCTTAAATCAAGACTGCTGACCAAAAATACTGTTCGGATCGGAAGCAGAGAAAATCATGTGTTACCAAATGTCTTCTGATGGGAATATTACAGCTTGAAAATAGCACTCTTAGGCCGTGAGATCTTAACTGAAATTTAGCAATGTTTTCTACCGCTGGATAACCGGCAGCGGGTTGAAAGCGAGGAGCTGGTTAATTGTATTTCGACCTGGAAGCGAGCTCCTTCGAGGTCACGCAAAAGATAGAAACTCATTGTACGATGAAATGCTTAAACGGAAACGCTTAATGACCTTTTGGAACGGACAGTCGTAGAAATCTTTGGAAGGAAATTGTTACTGTTAGTGTTTTTGTCAAAACGGCGACAGATACAACTCTTAAGGTAAGAATTACTGAAAACATTTAAAAGAAGAAGATGGGCCCTTTGCAGCTGGTCATTCACGTAGTACAAAATCTGTTATGCTGAAGAACAAGGAACGCACTGGAAGAAGACAAACAAAAGGCTTACACTACTTACATAATTTAAAATGGTAATTTCCGTTGCTGTGTTGCCCCATTGCATCTCTTGCTTTCTAACATGGCGATTTTGTACCATGCGAACGACTGGAGGAATTTTTTTTGCAAAGGGTTTATGGGTTATCGAAACAGAAAGAAACCAAGACATGCTTATGTTTTAAGGACTTGTATTTTGTTTGTTTGTTTGTTTATTTCTTCAATAATTGAAAAACGCCTGATATTTCAGTGAACTCTCATAGCACATATCTTTCAGTCATATTTGTTATAATGTCAATATTCCATTAACATTTATCCAATGTGGGCGATTTTTTGATTATTATTATTTATTTATTTATTTATTTATCCTCTCTTGTGTTGACTTGATCCAGACACTCAGTTGTTATTCTTTATTCTTTACTACTTCTTACAACTCCTGATTCCGTCTGAGATCACTGAAATAACACTGTCACACTCTGGATTCATAAGCTCTGCCATCCCTGGCTAGTGAGAGTTGTGCTCAGGATTCTTTAGGTTTCAATGTTCCCTCTTGTATAATTGGTATCGGTAGAGTTAGCATTAAGATGCCACACAAGCAACACACGCAGCCTAAAACTTTGCCAATAACTGTTACTGGGACCATGTCACCATAACTGAAAAGAAAAGCAATAGTTCCTGTTAATGAAGTTATGATTCACTGCAAACAATTAATTTGCAACCATTGCAAAGAAACCCACTTGGAATTGATCCTGGAATCAGTTGAAAACTAGTAACATGTTGTTGCTTCGACGGGTCTACAACTGTGCCCGGGATATGGCCATGCGATATTGGTCAGCGGATACCCTGTTTTGGCAGCTGTCAATTAACCACAACAGTGATGTGCAATGTAAGGTTGCAGGTAGCTAGAAAGTGTGAGATATTACATTGGTTACCCTGTGGTGTCGACGTATGGATGGACGGACGGATATTCGGTCACCGGACTACCAAAATTTTCTCCGATGGATAGATAACCAAATTTTCTTATGTATGGAGCTCCGCTATAAACTGTTATAATAAAAGTTCTATACGTGCCTGATTAGAGCTCCAAAAGTTGTATTTTCTTTCGCATAGTGTAGCGAATGCTTATGCACTGTGATTGGTCGTTGGCTAGGATTTGTAAGATTGCAGACGCACGGTTGATGTCGCGGCTAATTGTTTGTCCTTGTTTTATCCATGGTGCGAGGTTAAGAAAATATTTATGAGTATAATCAGGTTGAGCATATGAAGGCATCCAAAAAAACCTAGAGTCTAGAAGGAGCTGTTTACTATTAAGAAAAAGGAGAAACCGAGACACCTGGTGTTCTTGACGACTTCAAAATTCCCGAACTTGAAGAAATTTTTGAAACAGGTGAGAATGCTACGAAAGCATCCTAATTTGAAAACGTGTGCGCGATTAATTTCCTTTGGGCAAGGAAAAGGCTCGGAAAAATAGTAAGGAGAAACTGTGCAAGAACGATACAATATCTAAACTGGCGCAACAGTCAAGCTTCTAGACCAAACAAGGCTCGCTCCGCTCGCCAAGAGGTCGACTTGTAGCAAGTCTATCAAGCCTCTTGAGGCAGGTTTTTCGTTCGTATGAAGCAGAGAGACTAGTATGATTTTCCTTAGAAAACAAATAATTTCTTCAGCGATTAAATTTCTTGTTTACTATTTACTTCGAATCAAGGAAAATCCTAAAATTCATTTTAAAAAAAATTCAAAGGGAACTTGTTTTCAAACGTGATTCAGTTGCGTAAAATCAAATTAGAAATGGTCACACTGACCTGGCCTAGCAACCAATGAAAGAAATTGTTTTTTCTTACCCCACGGTCATCATAGTGATTATGGTATACCACATGCTCTCGGGAATACTCTTGAATTCTGTCTCCTCAGCTTTTATTTGTTCAATATAGTACAACACACTTGAAAATAAAATATTCGTCAACAAGAACGCAAAGAACAGAAAGCCCAAATCCACAATCGCTCGCTTCAACGCCCTTCCCATCTGCCTCATGTGTTTAGAATGCCGGGAAAGCTTGAGTATCCGAAAAACTCGGAGCATGCGGAGAACCATCAAGCCGCTGGCCTTTTCCACCGCCGAAGATGATCCAGGAAAGAGATGCTGAAATAAAAGAATAACGTAGAACGGTGCAACCGCCATCAAATCCACGATATTCATCTTGTTCACTAGGAACTTAAGACGATTATCAGATGCATATAATCTGAGCAAATACTCCGCAGTGAAGACACTCACGCAGAAGGCGTCAATTATGAAGAAAAGAAGAGGATATTTTTCCTCGCATGAGAGGTCGTTGGTGCATCGCTCTGTCTCAACAATTGTGCATACAACACTAAGATAAATAAGAACTGCGATGAAACCCTGAACGCATTTCCCCAGGCGAGTTGTTTCTGTATTTTCGAGGAGGTCCCAGAGCCATTTGCGGAGAAACGATTTATTTCGGGCGTCTTCCATCTTTCTACATCCGCATTGCTCGTCCAAATTCCCTTTCAGGCAGAGTTTTTTAGAGAGATTATAACAACTTTCCCAGCAGCAGTCGTTTATGCTGTCAATGTTAATTCCGTAGAAGAGAAGTTCTTCGTGGAAGGCGCCAAAGCAGTCCTCGCTGGATAAATGTAACTTGCCGTCACGATAGAAGTTAAGAATGTATCGAAACATGTGGGGGTCTCTGTCAAGAAAATATTCCTTTTTGTCATTGTCGAAGTAGAGCTTAATTGCCTCGCTGCCTAACAACGTGTCTGGATATTTCTTTAGCGTGCTGTCCCATGTACAAAACCTTCTTCCACTTACATTTATCGTAACCCTCTTATCGGCTCTTTCCGTTCTAAGTTTACCAATCCTTGTTTTAGATTGCAGTGTCATCAACTGGCTTTCCCACAGCTTTGTTAGATGGTGTTCATTTATTTGGTGTTTATTTATTTATTTGATACTCTTTGTTGTTGTTGTTGTTGTTGTTGTTGACGACGATAATCATCTGCGAGGGCAAAAACAAGACATCGTGAACGCCAAACCATTGATATAATTACTAACAACAAAACGTCTGGACAAATTGCTCATGGAATATGACAGGATTAAGACGGAATAAAAACGTTCAAAAGTTGTTACAAAATATTAAAAGTACTACATGCTGCTACAATCATTACCGATATTGTTACATAGGGTACACCGTTGGTTACAATCGATTCCCGCCTTAGTGAAGTACATTGGCCACTCAAAGAGCCTTGTCACATGTCCAACAGTGGAAACAATTTATCACTAGTTACCTGATGGAGCTGAAGCGCCCATGATAAAACAGCATTTTAAAGAACAGTTGAATTGTTAAACATTTTGCCAGGTATAAAATCGCAGCTCCTGTTAAATATTAATTTTGATCAGTGAAATCGAAATGAATAGGTCAGCGGATAACTTTAACAGAATGTAACTTCAATGGGGAGCACTACTGAGCCCGCCATATGGTTGTGATATATTTCAGCGGATGCCTCATTATGACAGCCATTAATTGACTCTGAAATGGACGGCTTACTAATTTTTCGCTCTGACTGTATACCGATATTCTATTTGTTTTTCCGTTTTGTAACTCTAACTAGCAACTAACTAATTTTGTAACTACAAGTTCAAGTATTTCGATAAAGTTGATGTAGTAGTAGGGTTAAGACTCCAAGTAAACATTGTCTCATCTCGTTTTGTTTTGTCTTGAAGGCCTCAACTTAGATACGTTCTTTCCTGTCTTCGTTCCCATCCGTTTATCAATCAAAAGTTCTAAGAACAAAGACCTCCTTAGAACTCACGTCTATAAAATGAATTCTGCGTGAAAAGGCCTGAACGTGCTATTATATTCGGTAGCGAATTTTCTCGACAGACGGCTAAGAAAAAGTGAGACGGCTTGTTAATGTTGCCAAATCAAGAAAAAGACCACCTGCTCCGCAAGTCTAAAAACTACATCCAGAATTGTTTCGTTGCATTTGCGTATAATTAGAACTCCAAAGGGACTGCTAAATTACGTTGTAGAGGAAACTAAAAGCAAATTCTGCTTTAGCGACAATCTCGACTTCGTCCGTTTAATTTTATCTGTTCGTTACTTAATAATAGTTCTTTTCAGTATGCGTGGTCCATGTCAACGTACGCCGATTGTTTATGGTAATGTACCTTGATTGTTGACTTACTAAGTCCACTCTAGTTTAAACAATTTGTCGTAATGCCTTATTATATTATCACGTTGGTGGGTACAAACTGAATATTCATTTCTTTTTCTGATCAATTCTTTTTTGTCATGAAAATTCGTTTGGCTTATATGTCAGTGCTTTAAAGAAACACCAAGGTAGCTAGCTACAGCAAACGGTACTACCAAGAGACTCATTAAGAAATATCTCGACACTGTCAGTGCTCTCTGCTATTTTATGCGATTTCCAGTGACCTACTTGAAATTCGACGATCTTCAAAATTTTAACCTGAGTGACTGAAAAACCTGACGGCTGTAGTCAGCATGCGTTTCGTTAGTTATAACAATTAAAGAATCGCACATATATTATATTTTTTATACAAATTTTCTGAGGGAGTCTTAATTGCGAACACAATACCACTACCGAAAGTGCCTCAAGGAAAAGTGAAACCACGCTAGACACGTCTTCATTACGAGTGGTAAAAACCCGTAGATTCAAACCCGCAAATATACATCAACTATAATGAACTGAAAAGCATTGAAAAATGGAGCGACACGAGATTTCATCGTATTGGTATCTTTATAACTCACCCCGAGTGATCTTCAATAAAGTACTTCAATCCCCTTTTGTGTTATGCTGGCATTTGTTTCTTAGCCATGTCTTCCGTTTTGTCTTGGTAAGATGTAAAATTTCGATAATAAGCAGGATATTTGTCTCATTACAAAAGTTATTGCGAGCACCTGGTGCTTAAGAGCCAATGAGGATTCTCAAATGTCAAATCATGCGTATTTCTAAGTGGAATAGACTATCACATCCCCCCTTGTTATCGATTCTAAGATGAAAATAATTACCCTCAGTTAGAAAAATAAAAAAACGAAAAACAAAATTTCAGTCTACTCTAAACTTAACTTGTAGCTGAGTAATTTCTCTTTCTTTCTGTTACAGCTCACGCCCATACTAAATATAACCAGCCGATGTGATTGGAATGATCAACGACCACGACGGATCAATGTTAAGCGATATTACACTATGCGTTTTACGGCACATACCCCTGAAGGTGATGATGATTCATATACGGATATGTAACAAATACGTGGGAGTTTGAAAAAAGAAAACATGGATGTTGATTTAAAAAGAACGGAAGAAAGCTGTTTTCGAAGGCGCCCACACAATATACAACTGTACCTGTACTGTTGTACGCATCTATTTTCGTAAAGAAAGACCTAACCAGCCAAACGCGAAGTTCAGAGGTTTGCAGAAATTGTGGTTGGCTTTCAAGTGTAACTTGAAAAAGATCAGGTGAGATTATTTGGTAAGCCGTTTAAAAGTCTTTTCAATTTTACGCTAAATGAGAAAAAATGACCATTTATAGTAAGCTCACCCTGTTGTTAATCGAACTACGTCAAGTCAGAAAATGAATCAACAAAAGACCTTAGATTTATTAATTAAAAACAGAAGTCGACGAAAAATTAAACGAGATCGGCAATTGAAATTGTCAATATACTTTTGAAATCTAAAAGCATGTCAGAGTTGTTAAAAAAGTCATGAAAGTAAATGTAATGAAATTATGAGTCCTTGCGTGATTAAGCTAATAATTTGCAATATTAACAAGCCAAAGTGATCGAAGACCGAATGACGATAAGTTAATCTGGATTCTAAAAGAGTCAGTCAATTATATTAAGATATCGCTTTTCATTTTCTCCGTCATGATAGATGCTTTAATTAGTAATTTAAAAGAGGCGAGAAGATCTACGATACCCAGCATCATCTGAAGCAAGTACAATAGTTTACTGTTCAGTATGATCTATTTTCGTTCAAAAAGTACAGATCTCCCACGCGATTAAGAATTATACAAATTTGGTATCATAACATTACTGATAAATTGACCCGGTAGTGAATGCAGCATGCGTTTTATTTTGTTTCGTTTATTTAATTTGCCTTTGCAGACATGGAAGTGTATATTTCAATTTACGATTCTATTGAATTCGCTATTAAGGTTAAATAAGACCAGATCAAAGGCTCGGCCGTAAGTTACGACCCAACGAAGCCCATTGAACAGAGGCAAGGTCTTAAAAAAACCCGGATAATTTCCACTGAGTATTTTTTTAAAAAAATGCAACGGTTTATTGGAAGCCTGTGTACTTGAATCGAGAGGAGAGTATGATGCCCTCAGCCAAAAAAGAGAGAGAAAAGAAAAAAAGAAAAGAAAACGCTTATTGTCCTTTGCTTTTTCGAGTGCGATAAAATTTCGATATTTGGATTCGTATAGAAAGCTACCTAAGTCCAGTCTTTGCATACCCTGTCTTCACCAGTGACATGCCCTGTGCGGCTTACCAGTGGCTCGCACTGTCATAAACACAGCCACAATTATGAACCACGGCGGAAAGGCAAAACTTGCTTGGAGGCAAATAATGTAGTACAATTTAAGATGCCGGGGCAAAAACGATGGATTTCGTACGTGAAAAGGGTCATGTTTGATTGTCTGTTTTTGGCTTTATTTTTTTGCTTGTGCAACGGTTAAGCAGAGCCTTTCCTTCCAAGGAATGATGTCTGTAATATTAAATATATGTTTTTTAAAGGTCATAATAATCAAGAAAAGCACCCTGTCGCAGCCGTCTTCACTTATTTTCAAGCCTGCGTGCCTATGCTGGAGTCACTAGACGGAGTCAGGCGTAAAAATCTTATTCCGTAAGGGTTGATTTCCACTGCCGCGTAATTTTAACGTGCGTACGTGGGTAAAATTTACGTTCGCAAATAAAATAGAGGCAATGTACGAGAGGTCGCACGTAAGCGTAAAAGTAGAACCTCGCTCAACTTCACTTTTAACCTCAACACTTTATACCTTGCCTCTATTTTATTTACGTGATTAAAATTTACGCGCGTTAACATGCGTGGCCAAAAACGCGTCAGTGGAAATCAACCGC
This sequence comes from Porites rus, assembly GCA_964035705.1. NCBI lineage: Eukaryota > Metazoa > Cnidaria > Anthozoa > Scleractinia > Poritidae > Porites > Porites rus. The sequence continues at coordinate 21,042,087 of OZ038004.1, read as the reverse complement.
AACTAACTTAAAAGAATAAAAGAAGAACTGTTATTATTATTATTATTATTATTATTATTATTATTATTATTATTATTATTATTATTATTATTATTTATTTTAGTTATTATTTTTTTGTATTATATATCTTGATGGGTGGAAACGACCACCCCGTATGTTAATGGCGGACTGAAATTGCGAAAAATCCCAATAATAATTTTTTTTTTGTAACTTCCGCCTTGTTCGGTTCATTTATTTTACATCGTAATAAACTTCAATTTACTTTTGGCAGTGAAACTAATGGACTAATTGGATTGTCCGAACTTCCACTTTTATTCTTTCCGATACGACTAAAATCAGTCGTTCTGGACTTGGCGATAAGGAAATTTTTCGGATTGCAGTCTTACCCAACCTCACTGCGTAAAAAATACCCTAGCAACCTTCTTTAAAGATCGACAGTATGATTAACGCACATTAATTTTCTTTCCAAATTAACATAACAGGAAATCTGCTTTTCTTTATAAAGTATTGCTTACCGTGTTACTAACTTAAATGCCAAAAAAAAAAGCACTTAAGTGAATTTATTCAGGAAAGCGCTACCCTTAGTTAATTATATTAAGCAAATTTTCCCCCCTAGTATTCGAACGTGTCTTTCAGTTAACGATGTTACGGTTTGCTTAATGGCTACTCCACCAACAGCCATTACTGTTTCTTCGCTAATAGGCTGCTTTTGAAAGAGAAAAGCAGGGATTATGGTAGTAAATGCTGAAGTGTGCACGATAACGCCCGCGTAGGTAGGCTTTTTAAGGCATTCGGTCGTCGGTCAAAGTAGTGTCTTTTAGAGTCAACTTGGTTATCATTTTCTGTTTTCTTAGCCCATGTCATTGCTCTGTAATTTAATCGAAATATACTGCTGTCAACCGTTTTAAGGTTAACTCATGTTTACGTCGTGACCGGAATGAACCCCCCGCCAAATAAGTCTTGTATCAGGAAAAATAAAAGTAGAATTAAAGAAGAAAGTTCAGATCACCATAGCTAGCCCCTGACAAGTACCTGTTTACAGCAAGCTCCTGTTGTTTGTCTTGGTTCCTTTCGATTGACAGGGTTTCCGCCGATTATCTGGTCTGTTTTCCTCGCTTCGCTTATGATTATCTTGCTAAACTCAGTCAATATCAGCGAAATATACGCTTTATGTTTTTCTTATTCCCCCGAAAACATGCGTAACTATACAGATCGCCAAAGTGAGAGAAGCAAGTTTTAGCGTGTTCTTCATTAATATATTTCGCTTGATTTCGCTCAACAAAGTTTGGGGAGCGCACGGAAACAGTCAGTTAAATTTACAATAAGTTAGGTGTATGACAAGAACATGTCAAAGTTGCCTTGGACACCTGCAAGTGTTATTAGATTGATCTTTTGCCGACAAACATCAGCGGAAATTATCATAATCTGCATTTACACTCTGTCTTTGACCGACACATTATAGACAGGACTTTTGTCATTGTTTTCAGATTTTGAATTGCAAAAAGTTTCCAAATTCCTTCTGAATATAAATTAATCTTTTCCCTTTCTTTATCTCTCCTTCAGCCAAGTTTACCAGCTGTAAAATAATGTAAACTCTGAAATCACAAATACCTAGTTTGGATTAAAATGGAAAAAAGCCCCTATCGATAACACAGACGACTTTGTGATATAAAATAATAATAATAATAATAATAATAATAATAATAATAATAATAATAATAATAATAATAATAATAATAATAATAATGATAATAATAACAATAACAATAATAATTATAATAATAATAATGATAATGATAACGATAATGATAACAACAATTTTAAGCATTCCCTACGGCTATTTATAATATTTGATTCTGTAATGAACTTCAAATATAACGTACACTCTGATTGGTTAATGAGGATATTAAAGATGCTAACGATGCTCTAGTTCGCTTTAAAAATGAAGTTTGTTTTGAAAATTAGAAGGTAATACGAGGGGGATTTAACGGATTATTTATCATAAACGGCATAACGAGGCCTTCACTGTGCTCTGTTCTGTTGCAAAGCACTTAGGAAGCGGTTAGAGTACTCATGAAGTAGGGAGAAGCACTCGACTGCGTCTTGAGTTTCCCCCTACACTTCTTTTGTAATCCTGCCGCTTCTTGGGTGCTTCACATCAGAACAGAGCACAGTCAAGGCTTCTTTTTTTGTCAAATATTTACCAAATAGCTAGCCTGAGAAAACAGCCGACATTTGGCGACGCCACCAGTGGTTTCCCCGCAAAATGACGTCTGAGAAACGAGCGCAGAAATTCCATACTGATGGCTCCTCACTACCCAGATCTGGGTAGTGCTTCTGATGGTCGTGCGCGTAGGAAATTTGATTCAACCAATCGAAGCACTACCCAGACTTTATTTGCCGGGGAAACCAGTGGTAGCGTCGCCAAATATCGGCTGTTTTCTCACGCTACCAAATAACAAAAGATGGACGAAACAATGACACATTTATGTTTTTGTCTCACCAATGATCACTTTTTTTGTTGTCTTCTGAGGAGCAGCGGAGGATGTATTCGGAATTTCGTGTACCCAACGTGGCCATATAATGGCAGAAGAATTTAACGCGAAAAACGGTTGTGTTCCTCCTGTTTGTCGCGACTGCACGAAGACACGTGATCAATATCAACTTATCAACTACAGCTGTAATTGAAAAGTTTGCTTTTAGACCTAGAAAACATGTTAATCCGTTGTTTCTTCGAGGGAGAATTGTGTACGTAAGAACAATACTGCCAAGGAGACTTTAATTGGATTGTCGATCGTGTTATTATCAATTTTACTAGCCTTTGCTCTAATGGAGCAACAACACCCATCCATTAGGAACAATGCAAATTCACAAAGAATGTGTATTGAATCATTGATGAGATGGAAAATGTACATCAGTCTTTGTTTTTTGTGATATGCATTTAGCATTCACCGCTGTGCCAGATAATGTACATAAACAAAACAATCGAATAAAATCCAATCAACATGGCTGTCCATTTGGTAAGAGGAGCATTTATTTATGCATGTCACTCAAACAAATTTCAAAGACTTCCCATCGAACCTGTCAAGCTCGCTTTCGAGTTACCGTTCAATTTTTAAAAGCAGATATATGTAATTTGCAACTACAACAGAAATGTGTACGTGTCTCCCACAAGAAAAATCATTTTGCATTTCCTCAGTAATCGAGCATTTTGGCAGAAGAGTTTGTTCTCTCTCAAAACATGTCATAATGCGACTGAAAACCTCAGTGATTAGATTAAACAAAACAATGCCTTTGTAAGCTCCTAAAAGTCCTTCATATTTGACTCTGAATACGTTTTAATTAGTGTATATTCGTCTTGAAGTGATGCTTGTGTGACAAAAAAGGCATTTTTGGACGATATCAAATTGAAATTACAATCATGCCTTAATGTGGTCTTCTTATTAAATGCAGTTTTCATTTTAAAACTTATATTATTGCAATAAGACCAAGACCTGTACTTAATAAGTTGTCCGACCGTTTGTTTATTTTTTCGTCGCATATGTCAAGATATTGGAAAGATCTGAATCTATCCTATTGTTTTAATTTTCCGGAACGGGCACCATGATATGATAAAGTTTTAGTTTTTCTGCTTAAAAAAAAACCTTGCTGGAGATGTCGATTTGTGATTTGATCTTGATGAATATATAAAATTTAAGGTCGAGAGGAAAACAAAATAATAAAAACCAATGCGTTGCGAATGCATCTTTATGGTTTAGTGGAACTTGAACATATGCTTATAATAAGCAGCGCTCGGACAGAAACAACTTTGTATAAATTAGTCTTGTATAATCCGATATCTTGCGAGTACAAGATATTTCCCCACTCACCTCAGGACACTTGTATTTGATGTATTTTGTAAAGTCTCCAGTAAAGTTCGATTGAAATTATCGACATCAAGTGGGAAGGATGAAGCAAGAGTCCTTAGCACTTGAAAGCAGAAGCGATTAAAGTGGACTTAACCTTGAGTTTTTATGCATATACTAGATAAAACGGAAGCATACTATTGGCTTAGGATTGATACCTGCTCAAAGCATAATTACGGAATTGTAAAACGTTGCCGGGAAAAGATTTACTGACTCTGTTTTCTTTAGTTTAAGGCGACGGAAATGTTTATAGACATAAATCACTATTTCTTAAAATTATTGACCCATCCTATTAAAAAATAAATGAGATTTTAAGTCTTTATGACCAGAAAAAAAATACGAGTATAATTTCAGCAGAAACAAAAAAAGAAAGAAAACCAGTCACAGACAAGTAGTTGATAAATAACTGGATATACAATATTTAGAATTTTACATATAAATATCTGTGTTCGGTCGTGGCGAGATATGATATTATGTGTTAAGTGTATGCCTTTTCAAGATTTTATATTGTTTAATTATACCGGCTCTGGTTCTAATAGTAATATTACTATGAAAAGAAAACATCTTCCGTTTATAAAAGAAAACTTGATTAAATGTCAGTGCTCCGTCATATTAAGCGAACATTTTATTTATTTTAGTGAAATTCGTTTTTATTATGTTTTTTTTTAGTTTTATCCTGTGTGAAAGTGGTTGTTCATACTTTATATTATATTATTGTTATATAACAGAAAAGTTTTTTATTATTTTTTTTTTCTGTTTTTTTTTTTTTACATTTTCCAGCGTTAGTGTCATTTATTCTGCGTACGTAAAACATTGTTTTGATGGTGATCGGCTGTAGTAGGTTTTGACAAATTGCTAGAAAATTATCTCATGGGGAATTTAGTCAGGGTTGCAAAGTGGAATAAGTTGATTATGTTTCGTCCTTGATATTTATGGTATAATGATTTATAACGTAAGATCCATCAATTTAAATAAGGGGTCATCGATATTCTCTATTTACCCGTATTCAGGCCAAGTCCATTCTGTCACCCCTTCCAACTGCCGCTCTTTTCACCTCCGAAAACGGAGGAGCACTCCGGGTGATTCGAGTATTTTTGGTTAGTGTAGAATGATAATCATTTGAATAAACTCCGCAAGTGACAAAATATTTATAAATTGTCAACGGCAAACAGCAAAGCCTTTTTAGTACTGGCACCTAGATAACAATTATAACTAATTTAACCACTTCAAAAGTATCAATCAGTCAAGTACTTTTAATTGTCATTAATTTCCTTCATTCCGTAAAGAAAAGTGAAAAACCCTTTTTTCATGCAGTTTCTCGGGTCTACCCCGTTCTATCGCCGCTCAGAAACAGCAACAACAATAACAACAACAACAACAAAAGGCAAGGAATTTGAAGCATAGCACATTCTACGAAAATACGGAATTTTAACATCCTCTCGACGTCTCTGAATCGTTTACGTCTCTGTTACAACTCTCAGTTTATGACATTTCTTCTTTGGATTTCTTGAAGAACCGTAACTTTCTGTAAAGGTTTTCTAAATTATCCTTCTTTTACCCAAATTTTCATTTAGGATTCATGCTTTGTTTCTTTTGCTCACTTGACTACAAACTTAAATTTCGTATCTGCTCTACTATAAAAGAGTCTTTTAAACTTATTTTCATACCTTTTACCTTACCTTACCAGGGTGCTGAATATTTGCGCTGCTGAGCTTTGAATCGTTAGAAAAAAGTGGCATCAGCGCATTCCAATGTTTTCCCTTCCGATCAAAAAGGTAGCGATTTTTTCTTAATTGTCAGGGCAAACGTAAACAATACGATATACTCTCTCTGGTTAGTGAAGTCAGCACAATTTAGCTCATGAAAATTTGCAACAACATTTAAAGATTTAATGAGGTACTGAAAAATAACTGTTGCGGTCATTAAATTGACTGGTAATCTGAATCGGCCATTCTTATTGGTTGAAATTAACATTCACCTGGTTTTGTATACTAAGTGCTTGCTGTGAAAATCAATTTTGGCAGTTTATATAATTCTGTATCAAATCCACCAGCTTGTCAGAATCTATATAACGTTTTTACATCAGTTATATGCATAAATAAGTAGGAAGGTCGTTATGCATTTGTGTGTGTGTGTGTTTTTTTTTCATTTGCGGTCGTTGTTCTCCGCTCACGTATCCGAGATATTGAATTAATTTGGAAAAGGTCGTAGTTGTCGTTCTCTTTTCCTTTATTAACACCTAAATGGAATAGGATTTAATTCCAGTCATTTGTAACCGTTGTTTTGTAAACTGTTTGTTTTCTAGTTTAATGTCAGATACCGTTCAAGTCTAGCATATATATAATCACTTTTGATATAATATATAACAATTATTCACCTCAGTGTCGGTGGCTAGTATTGGATATTTACCGAGGCCGCCACTACTAGCCACCGACACTGACGTGAATAATTGTTTTAGTATATACTAAAACAGTGAGATAATTGAACACAAAAATGATGATTTTTAACTCATTTACTGTTGCCAACGATTACAATTTTGGCGTGCGATGACCGAACGGCCGCGGTAGTCGCTTCTTCTTAGCGACAAATAAAACTTTTGAAGGCGTTTGTTTAGCTCTTGCGGGAAAGTTTCTTCAAAAGGAGTGGTGAATTCTTTTTGTATTTAGAATAATTCTGTAAAAAAGATTATTAAATATAGTTTTAAGCTTATCTATGAACAAGTCAACTAAATAAAGTAACGCAAGACTTAAGCTTAATTTGCATTTGTAAACAAAAACTTTTTCACCGGTTTTATCGATAAATTCAAGTCAAAAAGACAAAACTTTACATGTTAAAACTTCCAAACCGAACTTCGTCACCTTCTTCATGTATTTCGGAAATAGCTTGCTTGATTAGTTGTGAAATTTCTTAGTTTGTTACAGCAGCAAACCGGGAAGGCCTTTTGCTCGCAACCTACGCGAGTCTGGCGTCGCTCGCTCGGAGGAACTGGAGGTGAATCAGTGAATAGTGCAGGATATTCACTGATTGAGTAGCCAATCAGAGCGCGCGAAAAACACTATCCACTGTTTTAGTATATACTAAATAGATATAGCCAAAGCCAAAAGGGAAGCTCTCGAGGGATCTTTTAAGAAATATCCTTCTCAGGTAATTCAATTTTTATCGTAAGCAGAAAGCAAAACGCATGCCACATGGGCCTGAGCCCGCCATCAATTGAAGACACTGTTCAGAGGATAACTTTAAAAGATACGTCACCTTCAACGAGTTGTATACCTGAGCTCGCGATACAGTCATTTGACACTGGTCAGCGGATACTATTTTTTGACAGCGGCAATTGACCAAAACGTGTATGTCCAATACTAAGCCTTGGACTCCTAGCTAGAATGTGTGACATTTCACTTACGCTACCATGAAGGGGTGGACGTGCGTACGGACGAACCAACGAACGATTTTGTCAGAACCAAAATAGATAACTAAATTTTCTTACCCATGGTGCTCCGCTGCGCGCTTTTCGCGCGCGTGAGAGCCATGTCCGATGCCGTTCAAGACATGTTTAAAAACAAAGCAACGATAGATTGATTGCAAACTCTGAAAAAAAAAAGTATTTTAAGTAATTGTCGTCTCTTGTCGACCAGCTAATATTGGTAAAGAGTTAAGCAGATATGCAATTATGTATACCTGTCCAGAAAAAAATATATATTATTGCCCCGTCAATTGCTAGTAACAGTCATTATTATGATTATCATTTTCGACGAAACAAAAATCGAAAATTGAGAAAATATACGAGACAATGGTCTAGTTTCGCGTTTTTGTAACCTATGAGCCGTACCTTGCTTGCACTTTTTTTCTAAACGACAGACGTGCAAAGGTATGTGGTAAAACCATATCGACCGTAGGATATGCTCAGTGTACTCGATCCTTATGCGCATTTCTTTCGTGATCATTACCAATAGGCTTCATTTCTGAGTTCCAAAAACTCTCACTTTGAGAGGAATCTAACTTTAAAACAAATATTTATTTATTTGCATGAGAAAAAAAATCATTTTCATGTCATTGGCTTTGCACTTAGCCTCGTTTTGAAACAGCGGCTTTGGGCAACTCGGAAATGGCAAAGTACGCTTGTGTAAGATATTACTTCCTACCGAATTTTGGATTTTCGTCCTATTCAGAAAAGTGTGTTGACCTGGATTGTACTCCTATGTATGATACTAAAACTAGAACGTTTTTAAATTTACCGACTTCTCCATGAAGGAAAATTCAATCTAAAATGACAAGAAACCCTAGTGCATTTAAGGATCATAACCCCACTGCAAGGTAAGATATTTTAATTTTCAATTATTTTCCAGTACAAGAAAATAAGTATACGTTTCTGGGAAACTTCCCACCTACCCCTCCCCTAAACCAACATTAACGCTTTCTTCTCACTTAAGGCAAAATGTTAGCCTAGGGGAGGGGTAGGTAGGCAGTTTCACAGAAACGTAAAATGATTCGCTATGGATCCCAAAATAGCAGCATCAGCTTAACAAAGCAGCTGTCTAGTCATTGATGGATGATTTCGAAAATTCTCAATAAAAAATACGTTATTCAGATAAAAGCTTTTTCGTACCTCCACTTACAAAGTGCAAGTTGGTATTTACATGTTTTATTTCGGCCTTTCTTTTCAGACGATATTTGTACTCTAGAACTAAGCTTTGTTCGGCGAAAGATAATCCGTATCTTTACTCCTAATAACATATATGAACACTATATTTCATCTATGTGCCCCTGTCCGTTCAAGGAAGAAAAGGACAAAGCCATGTGTCCGCATAACGGAAGTGTTTTTGTAAAGACTGAAATTGTATAGAGTTTGATATTTTTTGGACCAAAATAAGCTTTGTTCGTAACAAAGAAGCTTCCATGAATAAACTGTTGTATAGAATTCCCTCCTGAGAACTGTGCACAAACTAGATATAGCGAAAAGACATGCTGAATGTGTGTATAACTGGTCTTAAAATGGAGACATTTGACCACAGCAAACGTGAGAAAGAAGAGATAAGGGAGGAAATGGAAGTTTCCACGAATTGGAAGGACATCAACATGTCCGCAGCTGTTCCTGTCTCTTGGAGCACCCCTATCCCTTACCCACACCATCCCCCGGCCTGTAAGTGACGGCAGCCCATCAATAACCCCTTAATTCTAGCGCATTGAGACGTCTCACCCCATGTACGAGAATACAGATTCGGGAATCCGGAAAATTTTTTGCTTGTGAACTCTTGGGTTTTGGAATCCGGATTGCAGTTTAAGGAATCCGAACAAAGATCCGGAATCCAGCACCTGAAATCCAGAATCCGAGACTGTCTTGGATTTCCTTACATGGGGCGAGGCGTCGGAAACCTTTTATACACCCGCATAGACAAAATGACAATGCGTAAAGTAAAGTTTCTTGTTTTAGGAAACGACAGGATGGCATGTCCATGGCTCAGCGTTTACGATTCGACCAACACGCCTCCGTCTGATAGTAGTGACATCGTAAAGGAACCAACAAGCCAGACGTTGTATTCAAACTCACTGTATCACTGACAAAGTTTTTTCAGACCCTTTTACTGCCGGATCGATTTGCCTTCCACGAGTCTATTTGGTAAGTGTTGAAATGGCCATAAACTGCGTGATATAGGCGTTAATAGACTGATTTAGCAACAGAGCGGGAACGTCAGTTGACGACGGCGGGCGCAAATCAAACAACTGGCTTGACCGATGGCAGAGCGACAGATTGGGCAGCGGAAGTCGAGTTTAGTCGTTTTCACGCGCTTTCCCGTCGTCAAATATGTCCCGTTCTGTTGCTAAATCAGCGTAATAACAACCAAACCCTTCCTCGATAAAACCATTCTTTCCCCAAGACTAATTTGGAGAATGGCTGCAAAATGCTATCCCATCACTTCTACTTTCTTATCTTGCATGATTGGAATGGGAAGTGACATAATAACCACTCCACAGACACAACACAGGCCACCTATTATCTTTCCTAAAGTTGTAAATGGCACCACATCTCCGTACCTGAAGATAAAACAGTAAAACAAAGTTATGAATACAGCAAAATGTTGTGAAATGAGATTAGGATAGATCGGTTAACTGCGGAGAAATGATTTTGAATCAAGTCAGCTGATCCGTGTGGCGTGCTAAATCGGTAAATAAGTAAATGAAAATATAATTAACGTAAATTAACGTACATTAAAAAAAGTAATGGTAACAAGGGTAGCTTATACTTTGTTAAGATCTATTTAAAGACAGATGAGTCATCGGCCCACAGACGAACCTGATTAACTTAAGTCCATTTCCCACTGAGAAACAACGACAACAACAGAAAAAGCTCGATCGGAAGAGTGGATCCACTTGGAGCTACCTGGAGGTCACATTGGAACTCGGGTTCAGATCCATGTACTGAATATAATCAGATTGAGATTCGATGCATTAATTATAATCTAATTTCGGTCTTGTCAAACGCAGAACTTTTCATGAGCACTGACTGGTGCGCGAATTTAGGACGAACCAAATTAACAAATGCGCACCTGTTGAATCAGATTCTGAGTAAGGTTAGCTGAGCATAATACAGTTTCAGCCATAAACAACATCGCAAAAGTGCTAAATAGGCTCTGAATAAGTTCTCGCCCGAATAAGTCAGCATCAGATCAAACTGAGTTGAACTTTTCGGTCGAGCTGGAAGAACTGGTCCGTTGTAAATGAGAAAGCCCTTCATCGATTCAAACACCGAAGTGGTCATCAAATAAATTTAAAGTTCGGCCCATGAAAAGTTCGGCGTTTGGCTTAGAGCATTTAACCTACCCTGTAGTCATCATAGTGACGCATGTGTACCAAAGAGAATCCGGAATGCTCTTAAATCCTTTAGGATTGTCTGTTCTTTCCACGTAATATAGTACGCTGGCGAATAGCAGGATACCTAATATAAACGTAAAGTATAAAAACAGCAGATCCGTTGAGCAGTTTTTAAGTGTGTAAAGGAACGATTGAAGTCGTGTGGATCCTCTGGTTAATTTCATGACCCGGCTTACACGTAGTACTCTCAGGGTAATAAGTAAGGTAACATCGTCGGTGTTGAAAAACTGCTTTGCAATAAGTGATACATAATAAGGTAGTATTGCCAGAAGATCTATTATGTTGAAGAGATTTTTCATAAATGCGCATCGGTTCTTGGACAAGGCAAAACGTATGAGAAACTCCAATGAAAAAACGGCAACGAAGGTCGAGTCTACAGCGAAAAACAAATCTGGGTACAACTCTAAGCACTTGATGCCTGTTTCGCAGTCAATTGTTTCTATCGTCGTCGTGACAACGCTGAGAATTATGAACACTCCATAGAGAAAATTTAATAATTTCTGTAATATCGTGTGTGTTCTGAGAATACTGCAATGGCAATTTATTTTGCATTTCCAAGTATTTTTACAATCGTCCATGGAGTTTACACCTTCGTAAGAATGTGTCGACCGGGTACCCTCAACAAGGTGATTGTGCCTTCTTGGTGAACTTTCTCGTCGTTTCCCCATCCAAGGTCGACTTGTTAATGGCAGGTGGCTAAGATGTGTTAACCTCCTCGAACTTCCTTCTTTGTAAACCTGCTGGCTTATTGCCTCATTGGGTTCTGAATTTCTTCTTTTCAAGGTTAGATAATTACGTGGAGCAGTGCGAACAGCCTTTACACTTGATGGTCTCCTGATAGCGTAATGGCAACGATGTTTTTCCTTTTCGTCAGTATTGGTTGAAAACCAACAACAATCTTCAAGTTCGCAGAGTGGAATCCCAAAGAAATCTAACTCGTCCTTAAACGCAAGAGGACAATCATCCGGCGAAGTATGAAGCTTTCCACTTTGATAATAATTCAATATGTACCGAAACAAGTGGGGATCTCGATCAAAAAAGTACTCCTGTCTAACCTCGTCAAAGTAACAAGAAAGCATATGGCTTCCAAGCAAAGTATTTGGATGTCGCATCAAAGAAGTTTTATCCGTCATAAAACGTTGCCCGCTCACGTTTAAGACAATTCGATTCCTTTTATTGATGCTGGGAGTTTTAAAGCAGACCCGCCGAGCCATTAGTTAAAACGCTGTGTTTGAAAAACATTTGACTGTACGCTCGAAAAATACTTTTTTCATATCACTGAATCCATCGGATGTAACTTTTGCAATTTTCTTTGTGAGCAGTCGCTAAAAGAGCGATGACGTTGAAATTCTCCAATATACTGATTAGCGTAACCAAGTAAGCTTCCCTGCAGCAACTTTTGGTAAAACAATGCACATCAGTTAAACTGGGAATGAAACATGAGGAAATCAAATCAGCAGTTAACTCAGTCCAAAGCAGTTAAAAGCACCACCAAAAGCACACTTTAACAGGTTGGTTTTTGCGTAGTCTGATTGATCTATTTTTGAAACTTAAATGTTTCAAACAGTCCCTGTAGATATGCAAATCTATTCAGCTTTGACAGTTCATATCAAATTCCATATTTGCCCAACTGTGCATGTTAATTTTCGGCGTTGATTATTGTCCCTCATCAACCAACACGTCTCTCCGTATGTCAGGTTCAGTGTTTTCTGAAACATAGCACTTTATGTGTCCCTCGTTGGAAATTTTGTGATTGAGCGTACAAACTTTTTTCCCTGTAAAAATTGACTACCGTTATAACATGCATCGAAAAAACTGGTCCATCCTAGCTCTCGGTCAAAAGTGCCGTGTCGAGTATCTGCCCAGTTAAAAGAAGTTAAATTGGCGTGGTTTCACAAATTTAAATTACTAATAGCAAAACAGCGCGACCATACAGCACAAAGCAGTGTTTTTCCCAGTAGGAAACTGCTGTCTTGTAGAGAGAGAAAAATAAAGAAAACAAAGGATCTAGTTAGAGGTGGAAATTTGTTCCAATCTTGAACGGCGCTTCATACAAATCGACGTTTCAAGAGCGTTGCGGCCTCGCCATTTTTCTTGTTCTAAATGACAGGCAATTTTTCACTATATTTTGCTTTGTTTAGCTTTATTCCTTTTCTAGGTTTGAAATTTCCTTGGCCGGCCCTTCTATTCTGAACAGGTTTAGTTATCTTTACAGAGCGCTTACAATCAACAAGAGATTTATGAATGACACACCGTTAAAACCAAGGACAATAATGATCAAAAGAGAAATTCTTTCTGTGCAAAGAGAGACCTGTCGCACTAGTAGAGACGTGACATAAAGTGGGACAATACGAAGACCTGCTAAGCATTGTTTGAATAAAAAACAGATGACCAGATGTTTTCCTTTAAGCTACATGTCGCGATTAATTTGTGTTTTTATCCTACCTAAGCTTTTATCAGTAAAGCATCAAAGCCATCATTTTGGCTTTGTTTGTTTTGACTTACCTACAATTAGAATACAATTTGAATTACCTTGATATTGTCCGTAGTCCACGAAAGGTCTCGTATTATTTTCTTGCTGCTGTCGTTTTTACTTTCTGTATATGAAAATAGCATCATTTTATGTGTCCCAATGCGTTTAAAACATTCAATATTTACTAGAAGCGTGGTATTTTATTTAATACCCTTGTAGAGATACCAGTCGCAGGCTGGCGTTTTGACAACTTATTAGGTAAAACAATAGTAGTCGCTTTTTAGACAAATTATACTTTAGTTATGAAAGTCATCACTAGCAGCTGAAAAAGACGCTAATGTTGCTTGATGGATCTCTATTGGAGTCATGGAAAGGAACGCAATCATGTCCCTCATGTCTAAGATACCTATGAGTTATCGGTTCATATTTAAGCTATAGGGTGGCCTAAAACAACCCTGTCTTTTCCCAAGACATCCGGGGCGCGTGATGAAAGCATGGGATGGGAGTAGAAAAAGGAGCAATGAATAATATAGAGAACAGTAAAAAGAGAGGATACGCTGCCATTGAATTCGTCGGTTTAAAATGTATACATTGAGGGTGGAGGGGATGGCTGATGAAGGCGGGAAAGGGGAGCATGAAGCAAATTGATGGACTCCTATCACGTCAAAAGCAAGCAATGACATACCATGGCACGCCGTGGATCAATATGTATATAAATTATCTCTTCGATTCATAATCAGTTTTATGTCAATTGCCAAAGTTGAGCTTGTGAACGATTCCCTCGCAACTTCTTTATATTCTGATTTACATTAATGATATATATATATATATGTAAATCAATAACAGTTGCTCACGGTGATAAACGATAAAGGTAGTTATACTTTTATTTCAGTATGTGCTATACTTGTTGCTACTAAGGACCTTAAGTTCTTCGTGCTCGTTGTATATGCTGAATAAGCGTCAGGCTAATTTAACTGCAACAAGGCTGGACTAAACGAGGAAAGGCATGCTTTTGTTCTTGTTGCTGGAATTCGTCGTAATTCCCCTGAAACTTATCATTCAGATATTCACAAAAGGGACCCACTGTCTTTCTACTAGGCACTATATTGGTAGATTTGAAAAATTCACGCCAGAAAAGTCAGACATTTGCTGAATGAAGACGGTGGAATGCGGTCCAAAGTTGTAATTTTTTTTCTATTCAGAAATGAAAAATGAATATAAATCTATCGGGACAAAAAGATAGTGTGGTGGAAGGTGCATGCTCTTCAACATCAGACGCGGTATAGTGACATCGTAATTATGTAATTTTCTACGTTCAAGCCATCACTTGAGACCTTAACTGCTATCGGTGAAGTTGCATTCCTGCTTCGTAATTTGATTGAAAGACAAGAAGAAGGGAATACCGGTTAGCTTTGAATAGAAGAAGGAGTATTACGAACGCCGCAATTTTATTACTTCACCTTTAGCAGGCACACGACGAGAAGGCCATTGTAGTCAGCCGAACGTTTCTAAAAGATTTAATTAGCTGCATCTGTAAAAAGAGTGGAATGTACCGGCATAAAGAGGAAAACAGCAGATATGAAAGAAGACATGAAAGAAAATCTGGGCTTGCTTTCCATTCTGCCAAAATTCATGACGGGCTTTGCTCACCAAAAAAAATTATGCAAATTAGGCTAAGGGTAGATTGAATCTACCCATGGCTTATGATTAACTGAAACGGGAGATCACAATTCGCGCCTTCATACGACTGAGGTGTTACTTTGGAATCCTCGGTAATTACTTTTTTCGCACTTGCCGACATCCAAAAACAACCGGCGTGGGAATCACGAGACGTGTAAATAAGACATTTTTTGACATAAGAAAAAGGTTTTCCAGATACGGACGCGTATTTGTTGGCTTTACTCGCGTGGAGACACACGTCAACTGTTACTTCTCACGCGAAATAGTATTCAAGGCATGGCTCTACTGTAAAAAAACCCCGCTCCTTATTGATCGCACAACCATAATTATGAAAGGCGGTAGCAAGAAAAATAACTATCACTCGAATGGGATAATCGAAGATCAAGAACCAAACCTTAACGAGAGCGGGGTTTATATCTGTTACTAAAGAGAAAATGGAAATGAAACATAAACCCTTTGCGACTCAGAAAATATTACGAGAAGCTAAAGTTTACCACCCGAGAAACATTTTAATGACGGCCTATAATCTATTCTTACGGGAGGAATGAGATTATTTGCAGTTATGTCGATCGAACAGTATACTATCTTCTGTCTATTACTGTGTAGTCGGCAGGAACATTACACAAAACGGCGTCAGCAACGAGGTTCGATGTTATAAATTAAGTACATTTACTTACCTGTGATAAATTAATGTTTACTCAATGAGAATGATTTAATCCCAGAGAAACTACGATTCCCGAAACAGGACCATTTGGAATTCTTGGACATCAGTAACTACAACCGACTTATAACAGCTTCATTCTAATAGCGACTTGATTCTGAAATAATAAACCGCGAGATCTAACGCAAAGCTCATAGGGCACGGCGAAGGGGAGGGAACCAGAGGGTTTGAAGTATATCTGGCGGCCCAATCTTTTCTCCGGCACTAGCCACGGGAAGTTAACCCTAAGATTCTATTTTGCTAAAGTAATGCTTTGATTTATTTAACGTACGATAATTGACTCGGTTGTGTTTTACAAACACAATTTTTTGCAACCCAAGCTTCTTAATTAAGCCAGAGAACGGAAATTTTTGACGTCGATTTTCATTGACAAAATCATTTGTAGGATCTAATAGACATGTGAGTGTTATAACTTTTCATTTGACGTTTTACAGTACGGATGGCTCTGTAACAAGCGGCAAGATAATTTCATTTTTACATACATATATTAGCATCGTTTGAAATTAACGAATAATACTAATAATAAAAACATTTTGATTGTGTTATCATGATTTTGGTTAAAACAATTTTGTCACACTGTGTCGCTGAAAGTTTATCTCAGTACACAAGCAATAATTGTAACTAAAGTAAATTCTATGTGAATTTCTGAAAGAAAACTAAAGCAAATCAGTGTACACTCCATCGCCTGCTGCAAATTATAGCCCTGTGTCAAAGAAAAATAATTTTAAATCACTCAATAATGATGTTGATAATAATAGCAATAACAATAATAATAATAATCCGTCATCAGGTAACAATAGCCCATAAATGAACTGACCACCCAAGAGAAACAGAACCAGTTAGTACAAAATAAAAATGATGAAAATTAGGTCCTGTCATCAGATAACAACAGTCCACAAATGAACTGACTACCCAAGAGAAACAGAACCAGTTAATACAAAATGAAAATGATGAAAATTAGGTCCTGTCATCAGATAACAACAGTCCACAAATGAACTGACTACCCAAGAGAAACAGAACCAGTTAATACAAAATGAAAATGATAAAAATTAGGTCCTGTCATCAGATAACAACAGTCCACAAATGAACTGACTACCCAAGAGAAACAGAACCAGTTAGTACAAAATGAAAATGATGAAAATTAGGTCCTGTTATCAGATAACAAAAGCCCATAAATAAACTGACTACCCAAGACAAACAGAATAATAAATGAAGCTAAATGTTTTCTTTAAATTTAAGTGACCAGAAAATAGAAATACCTCACTGTATTGGGAATAATTTGACTAAAAACAAACTTACCTCAAGTCTAATATCACTAATATGTAACTTAAGTCCGTTTTAGTCTGACCTCTACCATAAAGAAAAACAAAATTCACAAGGCCATCCGGGGGATTGCTTTTCTGGCGAAGAAGACCAGTGATCAAACGGACGTGGAAGCGACGTACACAGTAGCTGGCATCATGTTGAATTCCACGACGGCATAGGCCGATTTGGCGGGTTCAAGTTCGCGCGTTGCCACGTCCACGTCAGGAAATCTCCTAAAATATTTCTTTTTTGGAGAAACCCGTCGGACGGACTCCACATATTTCTTTTTTGAGTGCATGCCAATGCTTTTGGGGGTTGTAACCCTCGACAGACTCGAAATGGGAAACGAAGACTCATACCGTCGACGGTCGCCTTCACTTCAAATTGTTTCGAAATCAAAACCACAGCGCTTTTGAACTTTGAAAGTCTAAGGTAGAATATTAATTAATTAGTAAGAATTTAACTCGTTTACATCGCATGATCGCTGCCTGACCCTCAAATACAAAAAAAATGGTACATGTACGCTACCGTCCATTCATTTGAGCGGCACTGGAAACGAGTTTTTGCGGCGCTTTGTCGTGTCATGTCTTTTCACATGAAAATTTTATCAAAGTGACAAAGGAAATATAAAATGCTTTAACGTAATGTCTTTTAAGCCTGGCGTGCCCCGTCCAAATCACCGGCAGTCCGATCTGGATTTGTTTATCGGTTTTACAGACCAACAATAAGTCTAAATTCATGTAAATTACTTTCTACGGGTAGATGAAGCGAGCTTTTATTTTTAAGAAGATACATTTCGAATAATCAAAATCTTTTTCATTTTAAACAGAAAGGTCGCGCCGCAAAAAAATCGTTGCGTGGGATGCTGGCTCCTCGCCTTGCCTCGCGCTCAAACGACGCGTCTCTCGCGGATACTTGGCATCTGGTTTACTTATTATGTCCCGGTCTTAATTAATTTTATGACACCAAGCAAACACCTTTCTATCGCGTACCAGGGCATCAATTTACGGCGCCTGCTGAGATTTTTTTTCTTGAGCAAAGCTCCTCATGCTTGAGCTGAATTCCGGATTCCAAAGCTCAGGATTTAGGATTCCACTATAGCAAAAAAACTCCCGGATCTCGGTTTCTAAAAGCAAAAATGTCCGGAAATTTTGGTCGAGAAATTAAAAAATGGAACGATTCGTTCAGTGTGGAAATTTTCCGGTCAAAGTGGGTCACCTCCAGACGTGGTGCTTGGTTTTGACTGGTCAGTCCCGTCTGACCGTAACTTGCCGTTCCATTTCCAAAAAAATCCCTCTTTGCTAAATAGTAATGAAAATTTCGGTCGAAACGCAAATGGATCGCTTCGATTCGATTGGAAAGTTTGTTTCAATCGAACAATGTTGTTCGTTTTCTCTTGATTATTCCACTGGTATGTGACTGTTTGGTTTGGCAAAATGGAAATCACCCTGCTGGGTCCTCATCGGGGCAAAAAGGGGGCTAAACGAAGTCACGTGAATAAATGAGGCAGTTGGTCTTGGGTGGGATGAGTCAAACATTTTGATGAGGACTAACCCTCAGGCTTGAGGCCAAGGATCTCTCTCCTATATAAGAACGTCACTAATAGCTTTATTTGGGCTCCGGAAGTCGGCAACATATTACTATGGAAGAGCTATGGTTACGGTTATGAAGAAATAGGACAGGGGATAATAACACTTACCCCAAGCTTAAGTTAGTCCCAAACTTGAGCCAGCAATAGTGTTAACGAAAAGGTTGGAATGAAGAGAGATCATCTCCAGTCCTAACATTTCAGGACGCCAGAGGTTTTGGCCAAGTTACAAAACATTCCATGTAAACAGGAGAAGTGTCTCCGACTCACTAAATTCAGCAACTAGAATCGCGGCGTTTATAGATTTGCTATTCTAATAAGAAAGAATGGAAGCACTTTGGACTACTAGGTTTATTAGTTTTATCATTAAGGCTAGACATTTAGGCTCTCGGGTAAAGCAGTTTTTCAATTAATAAATCAATCTTATTTGTCCATGGTTTAGATATTAAATTCTTGCGTTTGATATTGGATATGGGATATGTAATGATGTACTTCACGTAAATGATAATTAAGCCGTGGATAAATAAACAAATAAATAATAATGGCTTTGTTCAATAGGATCCACAAGGTGGTTCTTCTTCTATTGAAACTACCTAGCAGAGAAAAGAAAAAAAATTGTACAAAAAAAGTAGATCAGAAGTTCAAAAGATTAAAAAACATATTGAGATGGATATGTATGAATAAAAAGTCAGTGTAACGCTTCTTTAAAATATCTTTGACGGCTGAGGAAAATAAATTGTAGTTTGGAATTATTTTAACATTGTCAGTCAGGTTGCTAAAAAGTTCTGCAGAAAATAAAGGGACCTGATTTGATTTGATTCGAACTCGTGTCACTAGAATACTTTCCTTACCCACTGGAAATAATTGTACTACTACACGTATCATAGAACAGTATCTAGCCGCGGACAGAATTCCAAAAATAGGCTGAACAAGAACTAAGCAAGGGTAAGAGTTTCAAACAATATCCACCTTTCAGGGCCAACAAGTACCTGGTATATGATGATATTAATAAGCGTCAATAAGCGTTTAAGGAATCAATATTATATTTTTCACCAATAGATGAGGTCCTGGCCAAAGTGCACGTTATCAACGATGACACTATTGCTTTGAAACAGGTTTTTACACAAAGTCGAGTGTTTTAACCTCTGAAGGCATGTTTCTTTGTTTTTAATAAAGTTGCTGTTGCTGTTGTACCATCATACATGCTTATTATTTTCTCGTTGCAAACCCGTTTTCGAGGTCTTGATTTTTGCCACTGGTCTGGGTCAAAAGACATTCCTTTTCCCCTATGCATTCAGCGCACTCTGTAACAGCCTTGTGAGGACTCCGTCGTTTTCGTGATGTCACAGATTCCAGCGTGCAAGGGACTTGCTTTTCTTGAAGTATGGGAATTGGTAGCGCGAGGAGGACTACACCGGAGACACAACATACTGACCCCACAAACTTTCCAAGGACCGACGAGGGAACAACGTCACCGTAACTGCAAAATGAAGAAATTTGCAAAGTTAGTCTCCAAGTGTTTCTTTTTTTTGTTGTTAAAATAAGTGACACTTTTCCTAACTCGCCTTGCCTTAATAACTCTTTTTTTCCATCTATACCGAGTATTACTGAGTGTATGTACGACCTAGAGGTGTCACAAGATGGACTCAGATAGTTGCCTTGCATAACACCAGTCTCTTGCAGGCCAGTTATTAAAAAACCTGGCAGATACCTTAGAGATAATGTTTGTTTTTTCCAAGCTCAGTACACTAATAGGAAGTTGACTTATCTTCCTTTGGTCGGAGGTGACAAAAGAGCCACGGATGTTCGAATTTTAGCAAAATAGAAAACACTTGTGGTATAGGTCGTCGTACATCAAAGTAATGTGACTTGACTTCGTCTTCTGCATCCTCGGATGTAAGGATACACCACTTGCACATCTCCCATAATGCACCTTATTTGCCCCCAAAATTTTACATAAGCTTTGTTTCTCATTTCTCCTGGGTGTCACAGCCATCCCAGAGAAATTGGGAACAATGCTTATGCAAAATTTTCAGCTGAATTTTGGGGCGGGCAAACAAGATACATTGTGGGAGATGTGCAAGTGGCGTATAGACAGAAAAATATATGGAGATGGCATCAAGTAAATTTCACCATGGTAACATTTCTGTTAACAGTTTGTCAATGATAAAGTGATACTTAAGTGATTTTTCCAAGGAATCACTTTCGTCAGTGGATGCCAAGGCTGAGTAGATGTCGAAGTTTTTCAAAATACGCGTTGAAAAAGGAGGAAAACCAAGGCTGAGGATGGATGACAAAGCTTCCTTCTTTTGGCACATTGTAGCCATGTTTCTATTTCTCTTGTTATCCGCCCTCAATATGCTTCGATGTGTTCTTCATTTTTGCGACAAGTTGACAGCAGCGGCTTCCCTATTAACTTCTAGTCGTGTTGATAGTTTTCCTGTTGCAGGAATACGACTTTGCTTTGATACCTCTAGCCAAATGATCCCCCGCACACAGGATGCTTTGAGAAATGGCTTTTAACCCTTGTTGGCGGTCTTCTCTGAGAATGGCAAATTAGGTTTTTGGTCTTGAACGTTCGAGACTCTTCACTGCTTGTAACTCTGTCCTTCCCAGCTGAAACCATGACAGTGTGTGGGATCCTCTGCTGGAAGATTCCTAGACTTGCTCCTTGTCTGTTAGTGATCCCGGTTTTACCGCTATAAGGAAGCATTCCTATCGACTCTTATTCTGGTGTTCCCTTTTTCACTGACGTTATCTTATATAGGTTTGTTCGGCATTTTGGATATAACCGATATTAACGTAAATTCTAAGTTCTCTGCAAAGCGGTTTCATGTTGACGCTTCATTTGTCAGCCAGCTTCTCCCGTGGCTCCTCCTGGCATGGTTTCTATTTTAGCAGAACTGACTTCCTCACGACTGGGAAAGTGAATTGTATTGTTCTCTCATCGATGACTCGGGTATCACTGGTAAACAAGACTTTCTTAACTTTGGAACAGAGCTGAAGTAATTGTGCCAGTCAATTTTGCATTCCCTATTACCTGGATTTTTCCAATGAATTCAAGTTTCCTGGTTACAGATATAGATTAACTTGTGGTGGTTGCAGCCCAAGGTTTTTCTTACAGGCTTCACTAGGAAGCGGTTTCATTCGAACAAAGAGTCACCTCTCGTTCTTCTCCTAGGCTGTCTTCAAGGCGAATAGACCAGTTTCTCTGAAAGCAGACAAGAGATATGGGCTCATTCACACCAAGAGGCTCTTGTTCACACCTAACAGTGAATGCCCACAGTGCCTCGATTATGAATAAAAAAGTTCGTTTACGCGGAGCTGTCACCATGTTCCCTGTCCCTCGTCCTTTTCTTTCACTTTTGCCTTGCAAGCTACCTTATTCTCTTAAAGGAACGTCCATCCGTTGGGCTTTTCTCTGGGTGCTGAATTTGGTCCCCTGGACGTCCTATTAAGTTTGGTTAGGAAAAACCTGTCAAGTTCTGTCACAATATTTTTGCTTTCCAGAATTCCAGCTTTCAATACAAATCTGTTCGAGCTTGCTTTTTCTTGACCTTAGTGCATGCGTTTATATAGAAACCTACAGTCGAACATTCTTTATCCTAAGAAGCACGCAGGCCGCCGTCGTCCGGCGCTAGCTGAGATGACCCAACTTCTTAACGTTAATAGTTTTTCCCTGTCAGCTTAATGGAACTGCAGAAGAGAGAATGGGGAATAACTTTGAATAAGAACCTTTTTTCCACATGAAAACCAAATGTTGATTATTCTCTATTTTTCTCTGTTATCTTTAGAACCCAATTACGTGTAGCAAAGAGAAAGAACAAGCCATGCTTTAATGAAGCGTTTGACAGGCTGAAAAAGGTTCAACGTAAGTAGCTGCTTGGTCTTGATCGATTTTTGTCTCGTTTACTGGTAGAGGTCATCTTGGGCACCTTACAAGATAAAGTAATGTACTAATTTAAATTAATGTACTGAGCTTCCCAGGAAAAATGCAATGACGATATACGAAATGCAATCACGAAATACGTAAGACCCTCAAATAGTTGAATTTGGATTGCAAAAGGCTTGATTGACATCGATATGACATTTCTTTAGTTAAAATGTTTATGATAATTAAATTTTTAATAGAAATGAATGTTAAGTAATTTGTAGGTCTGTGAGTCGCAAAAGTGCATGTCATTACAATCCCTAAGGTGAAATGCCACTGAGCAGTAGTTTCCTTTGGTTTGCTTGTTATACAGCATCAGGTAGTTCTTACTATTGAGTCTATGGTCGATTCAAATGAAAATTAATGAGCAGTCATACAGTGCCTGAGTGAAGTTGGTTCTGCTTTATGAGCCTGTGGATGAAATCCTATTGTGTGGGCATTCAAACAATAGATGCCGAGCAACGCTTCCCTGTGGTGCCGTTTATTAATAGCCTGATTTAGCAACAGAGCGGGAACTTCAGTTGACGACGGCGCGCGCAAATCAAACTTGGCTTGACCAATGGCAGAGCGGAAAATTAGGCACCGGAAGTCGGGTTTAGTCCTTTCCGCGCGCTTTCCCGTCGTCAAATGACATTCCCGTTCTGTTGCGAAATCATATATCTACACAAGGTGATTCCAGGTTTCCGTATTTGATGGAAATCGTCCGGTGCGACCATTGAAATGAAACCTCGCATTAGTTTTCAACGGCACCGTTTGTTTTAAAATATGGTATTTAAGGCCCATGGTGTTCTTCGCCTTTCGGTATTCTTTATCAAAAAATGTTTTTGATAGCAATCCTTATTGCAGAGGTGAATATGGCACAAGCTTAGATAAATTACTAATTTTATAATTGCTACGTGTTTAAAAGGGTGGTGAAATTGGTGAAATTAGCCTTTAGAGCTGTGTGTAAAAGGCTTTTAAGTTATGAGATCATATCAAAACAACATTTCTCAAGTCATTCTCGATGATAAAAGTCCAAAATATAGTGTTTCTTAAATTCATGCGTTACTTACAAACTCTTGTCTCTGACAAAACGGCTTTTTCCCTTAAGCCTACTGATCAGAAGTAATTTATTATTTTTTATATCTTCTCTTCTTTCTTTCTTTCTTTCTTTTTCAATTGTTTTTAAATTTTTTATTTCAATCTTTGCCCACTCAAAAGTGTACGAAAATAATATCAAAATAACAAGCAAGAATGATAAGAACAGTATCACTAATGATACAATAGCCTTACCCAACTGTCATCAGGGTGACACAGGTATACCAAAATGATTCCGGAATGCTTGAAAACTGTGGATCTCCTCCCATAAAATCCACATAATAAACCGCTGTTCCAAACAAAATAATCGCCAAGAGGCAAATACAGTAGAGAAATACAATATCTACTGCACAGCGTCGAAGAGTTAACAAGAGGCAACGAAGTCTTCTCGAATTCCTCGTTAACTTCAGAATTCGAATCACGCGCAAAACTTTGAGTATTTGTATATAGCTTGTTTCCACCCCAAAGCTGGTAACAATCAGTGTGATGTAGTAAGGAAGAATGGCTAGTGTATCAATTATGTTCATAGCATCCCGCATAAATTTCTTTTTCATCGGACAAACGTAGAAGCGAATCAAAAGTTCAGCGGTAAATACAATAACGCAAGCTGATTCTATTGTGAAGAAGATACTGTGATAAACTTCTCCACACGTATTTTGACCACATCGTAAAGTTTCGAGAGACGCTATTAACACACTTACGAAAATGAAAAACCCGTATATTATGTGAAATATTACGCCGGTCTTTGTAGTCTTTGAAGGGCCAATGGTTCGCCAAATTTTCTGCCGCAAAGTTAGTTTTGGCTCGCAATGTACGGCGCACAAATTTCCGTTGCAGGTAATTGTCTCCCCCTCAAGGGCATCGTTGTCGCCTTCAATAAGTAGGCCTTTCTCTTTGTGGGTACAGTATTCCCAACAACAATCGTTTACGTCGTAAATTGAAAAGCCATAAAATTGTAATTCTTCTTCGAACGCAGCGGGACAGTCTTCTTGGGAGAAGTGTAGTTTGCCAAATCGGTAATAATTCAAAACAAACTTAAAGAGATATGGATCGCGATCGAGGAAATACTCCTTTCTTTGCTCGTCGTAGAACTGTTTCATGGCTTCTGCACTGCCCAGTAAAGAATCAGGAAAACGCATCAGCGTGCTCTGCCAAGTCTGAAACTTAATCCCACTCACGTTAATCGTTAAACGCTTGTCTCTTGTCGACGAGATTGACGAACCACGCTTTGCGGGCTTGTTGCTTCTGGAACCTATGGATTCTCTGGGGCGGTCGTTTCTTTGCGGCTTATTGTTGTTGATACTGAAATTTCTCCTGACAAGTCCCCCAGCTGAAATACTTGTGTTCAGCATTTGACGATGTTGTCACCAAAACTGTAAACCTTTGTGTATACAAAAGCCAGTATAGGTTCTTTTACAGAGTAATTTTCCGTCCGTTTGTCAGAATAATCTCATTTGTATGGTCAATTGCTTTGTGACCTTTTTCTCGCCTTTCTAGAGTCGCTAAGACTCTGGTATGTTAGTGTAATCAAATCTTTTCTTGAACAGGATTTTAAGAGGTTATAATAAGATAAAAGGCGGCCACGTGTTCTAAAATTGAAGTGGTGAAATTGAATACAGTGGGGACAAAAACACGAAATTATCATATGTGCCAGCGATATAAATGGAGATTACTGTATTCTCTCTTAACAGCGTTTTCCATTGGTTATCTTAATTAGAAAATTGTCTTCCGCGTCAGCTGAGTGATCTTTGCACATCGGATCTGAATCAGGAAAAACACCACAAAATTAGACCAAATAAATACAAAAAATTGATAACATATTTAATCTCGGGAAACGCTAAAATGTAGGGTTGGGTACTTCTAAATAAGACTATCGCACATTAAATATTTGAAGCCATTCAGGTAATGTTTGCTTATTGAACAATCCTTTTTGAATCTTTAAAATCTAATGACACAACCGTTTGTAAATTACTTATTTTACGATAAACATTCGCTGTTTTTATTTTGTGACTACCGTAAATTGCGTAATAAAAATATGACTGTAATACGCGATGAAGAGCGTGAAATTTCTGGGGAGGTTCTTGATGAATATTATTATAGTTAATATTTTTAGGCAAAAATTGAATCAAGATGTCGTTCGATTGGTTCTGCCGTTTCGAGGGATACTGTCTAGATTCTACCCACACAAATGACCACATTTATTTCACTATTGGGCTAACAAAAATAACCAATATAAGCGATGTATTTGAGTGAAGAGTTCAGTATACTTTTTAGTAACCGGGGATCGTTTATTTATGAAGCCATGAAAGCAATATATATTCTTTTCGTCTCCAGCTTTCAAAAGGGTATTTAAGCATAATCGCATATGTATGCACTAAGTCGCTAAAGCTTGAGAAAAATACTACAAAAAAAATGAATGGTTTTAATCTTATAAGCACCGAACGATAAGGGCTCGCATAAATTATCCTCGGAAATTAAAAGCCTTATTACACAATATGTTCATGGGAGGTTAAATGGTTCAGCAGAAATAAAAGCGAAAATAAATTATCACCCACAAATACATTTATACAATTTTCCTTTTTACTTTACGTCGAAGATTCAAGACCTGCAATGCAATTACCGAGAGCAAGAATTCCTTTTTTGCCTTTTCGCCTTCAGTTTTTATTCATTCATTTTTTCAACCAGACGAAGCTGAAGTTTACTTATTCATAACTATTTCAATTTTTACAATGTAATATTTGATTCATGTTATTAGAACTGGGACGCCTTCACGATTATAAATGATAGCCTGCTTCTGATATTTGTTTTCTTATCAAACTATGATATACAGTCAAAGCTCCTGTTAGCGACCACCTCGGTAATCCATAAAATTGACCGCGAGTACAGCTGGTGATTTATGAGCCTTATAGACTCTGGTAGCGACTTTGTGATTAAACCTATTCAGAAGATGGACCTCTTTGAGATCCTTTAGCAAAAAAGCTTGACATATGTTGTTCATTACCAATATGTTCAGGTAAAATAATATTAAAATGTTTTACTTATCACATTCAAAGTAGCTCTTAGACAATTTGATCAAGACGTTAATGCATTTATTCAAGTGCTGACCCAGAGGTCGCACGAGAATTTAAAAAAGGTAAAGACAAGAGACTCACAAAAATTGTCGCGGTTGCTTTCGTGAGGGATTGCAAGCTAACTTACACTTTAAACGCGGTTTTACAATTCCGATGTCAACGAGAGTTGGTCGCCTTCTCGCTCAAGGAGAGCATTACGTGGACTGTACTGCATTTCTCACTGTATCTCGTTTCCCACTTTTCACTAGCTGTCAGTTTCCTGAGGCGTCCGCTTTAATATAGTGTTACTTCAACAACAACAACAACAACAACAACAACAAAGCCTTGGGAAAAGGGATTCACAGGTCCAAGGGATCCACTAACGAAATCTTCAGCATATTTACAAATTTCCGTCAATTGAACATAAACGGTCATTTTAAAAAGACAAAGAAATCATCAAGATTATCATACCTGTACCGAAATAGCCGTGAGTTGTTCTTCTGTAAAATTTCGGATTGCAAACTGCCATTTTTTCCCCGATTATGGTCGGTGGTTATCATGATTTCAATTTTGCCACTTCTGCGTTTTTATGTTATTAAAACCGCATGGTTCCGGTTTTGAATTTTTTATTGCTTATTATCTCTGTGTTACTGTTATTTTATTACAAAATCCAAGAAGTCGTTTGATGTGCCGAAAAAAAAAAATAAGGCAACTGAGTCATTTGCGCAATTTTCTGCTTACTCAGCTGAGTAGTTTATGTTTCTTGACAAAATCGTCCTTAAAGTTTTCAATTTTGTTATTTGTTTTCCTCCTAAGTGAAATTGTTAATGTACATCTTTTTTTGTATATGTGACAATTTCAAGAACTGATTACAACTAATAAACGCTTCAGGGAAATTTGGTTTGAGAAGGAAATGAATATCAGCAAAATATATTAACACTTTTGTCAAAACCGTGAATCAATTTAAAGAAAAGTGATCTCATGTCACGTAACCTTTTCTTTTCTACTTGGTTTACCTGTTCAATTCATATCAACTAAAAAATATATATCAAAATAGAGCTGCACAACGTAATTTACTCTTGAATAGCACAAGCTTGAAAAACTTGGAAGACGAGAGCGATGTCTTTTAATACCTTCTTGTCAACAACAGAAAGTGAGCGGAGATATTAATTAGTTGAGAAGGTGTGTGATTTTGATACATTCGAACATTTTTCTCTGCGAAAATTTACGCAAAATCTAGCGCTAGGTAAATGGGAGATCGCTACATCTTGCAAAGTGAACGTGGCTCAGAAGTTTGTTGATTTTTTTTTCCTTTGTTATTTTGAATAGTGATTTTCGTGCGTTCTGATTGGCTTAACAATACCCTGAATGTCATGTGCTATTAACTTCCGTGCGCAACAAAATGGCTCCCTTTTGGCTATTGTGTAAAGAGTCGAATTTTTCCATGAAGTAGGACTCTGAATCAGTTTCTGTATTCAGTCATGAGCTAAGAATAGAAGCTTTTAAAATAGTCTGGCAAATAAATTCGATTAAAAGGAGTACAAACTGTATTTTTAAGTTACTTACTATTGAAAACTTTGATTCATATTATGAACGCGGCGATACCTAAATTTCTTAATACGTTTTGAAAGGTTACCGAAAAGTATAATCAGTCTGACTTAGTTGCGGGTGCTGTCCAGTCCGCATATTAACCTTAAAGTATCAATTCATACCTGAATCCTGAATGTAATGGTCTCCTTCAAAATCGAAAAAAAAAATTGTTAACTGGTGATATTTTAACGCGATCTGCGAAATACACAAGTTCCTGGTTAATAGTTTTCTTTCTTATGAACATAAACGACATGCACTTTTACGGTTCTTAAAACCAGTAATGTTGGTAGACGAGTCGGGACCGCCGAGCACTCAATCACAAATAAAGCATGCACAGAACCCTTTGTGAGCCGTAAAATTCAGATGAGCATTAGCAAATTGTCTGTCTGCTAAAAATTCGTTCCCGTTATGGACTATAAAAGCATGGGCAATTTAATACGACAAAACATGCAATGAAGATTGGTCCGTAATTCAGTGAGAACAAGTGCCACCCTACGTAAAATGCCAGTCGGACTAAACTGAGAATTTCTAACATTTTGAAAAAAATGAAAAGTGGAACTTCTTACAATAGAACTTCTTGGTAGGCTTGCTTGCTGTAAAATATAAAGCAATAACATAAAGAGAAAATCACCTTAATGATCTGTAATTACTGCATTTATCTTTTGGTTTTGCTTATGTTACCATAAACCAACCTAAAAGCAATGCATTAATGTTTCATGTTTTGCATAATGGTTGAACGCTCGACGCTCGCTGATAGAGTTTCTGGTGCTGCATTATCGGTAAGAAAGTGGGAGATTGTGTCATGAAATTTGCCCTGCTGACGATGATAGAAGACGCGAGCTAAATAAATGGATTTTACATTTATTCTGTAATGTTCGAGGGTATTTTCAATGAAATTTCTATATAACAGAATATGAAACTACGAAAAAAGCGTAATTCAAAAAAATAAAATTATTTTATACAATTTTTAAAGTGACTGGAAGTTTTATGGGACAAAAACGATTACAAAACATACATACATACGTTATTGGTACCTTATTTCGCGGGTCTTTAATTTGGCGTTTTTCGTGATTGCAAAAAATCGCGATATTCAAGCACGCGAAATCAAATACTCAATACATATCAGGGGCGGATCTAGGGGGAGGGTGCAGGGGGTGCCCAACCCCCCCTCCCCCCTCCGAGATGACCTGCGGTTTTCTAATACAACTGGTATTCTGCAAAAAAAAAACTATGTGGTTTATTGGTGTTGAAGTAGAGCAAGAGACGAGTGCACCCCCTCCTAAAAAAATCCTGGATCCGCCCCTGCATATAAAAACTTCAAATCACAGAAAAAAATGTTAACTT
The DNA here is from genome assembly GCA_964035705.1 of Porites rus. NCBI lineage: Eukaryota > Metazoa > Cnidaria > Anthozoa > Scleractinia > Poritidae > Porites > Porites rus. Next base: position 21,012,556 of record OZ038004.1, on the reverse strand, counting down.
GAAATAGCAACAACCAATACAGGATAATCACAACACAACCTGTTAACTGGTTATACTTCTAAGCTCCGTTTTGTATCCTCAGTAAGTGAAAAAACGATATTTTGTAAAGCTTTCACACATTACCTTTCCAGTTAAACTAGAAATTTGAAAACTTTCAGACTTTTTAAAAATAAAATGAACTTGAGAATGCTTAAATCGCGAAATTTATTGCTCTTTTCTCATATTTGCGTGTTGGAGTCGCGGAAAAAAAAAACCCGGCGAAATGCTCTCTCGCCAAAATCACGAAATTTAATACCCGCAAAATTATGTACCAATAAGGTAATTCGTGAAGTATTTTCAAGACTGGAACTGCCATAAATTTTGTCATGGAGACTGATAGCCATTTTATCGAACGAGGTGCATTAGCATACCATTATAAACGATCATCAAATTATCAGGCAGTCACGGAAAAATCTTAAGATTTTCTACTCTCCAAAAATATCAGTGCTGCTCTTCCAAAAATGTTCAGGTCAAGTAATTGTCATGAAAGGAGAAAAAAATGGAAGTACAAAGATACATTTCATGAGGGCAGTTCATAAAGCGTTATTGCCTTATTGGGACAAGTCATCGAGTTATCTTCTATTAACCCTATAACGTATTTTTGACTTCATCCGGACAGCAACAACTGGCTTTTTGTGAAGAAGTGCTCATGCAAAATATAAATGGCTTATTTAACAGAGAAATATCATTATTTTTGACTAATAGAGCGGTTTTCAATTGACTGTCGTAAAACCAAAACCAAAGTAAATACACTAGCCAACCAAAGGGCGTAGTAAAACCAAAACCAAAACCAAAACCAATCCCTTTCGACAGTCAAGTGAAAACCGCTCTAATGCGTTTCTTTCTCTTTTTTGTGTGTGTCTAGACATTAACTCGCAAACTGAAATAAAAATTAAGACCATATACTCAAAAATATTACCGTGCAAAGTTCTCCAACATGATTTGGCGAATTCTTCACATAATTACTTGAAATATGCGAGCTGGGATTTTGTACGTGCCTCGTTATAACACATTCTCCTTCTCTACTCGATGTCTGCCTGGACAAAGCTTTTAGCAAAGCTTTTTCTCATTTGTCAA
>OZ038004.1:20963940-21008940 GCA_964035705.1 Porites rus | reverse complement strand
GGTCGAAGATCGGGCCATTCAAAGAAATCCTATTCTGCTGCCCTTTCAGCAAATGGGAAAATTCATGGATTAATTTTTTGTTTGTAGCAGAAACTCTCGCAATGTTATGCAAAATTAATACAGCAAGTGATCTCATCGCCGCATAAAATGTACTAAAATTTATAGACTTTAATGGAATTACAAACCCGCAAAAGAGATATACTTTCGTTTCGTGTTGGAAATAGGGACATTGTCGTAATCGAAAAGCACCTTGAGGGTAAAAGAACTACAACTCAAATCTTCTACTAGTATTTCCTTTCACCTAATATATCCGATAACACAAATCTGAAAAAGTAGTAATTTCCTACATATCCATATATTTCTGTACACTGGCGGGTAGCACGGAACGTTATTTTGTGTTTTATGTATCACCGTTTCAAATCATGGCTAATTGGGAATAGTTGGAGTGTATATTTGTTCTTAGGTAATATTCATGGAATCATAAAAGTAATTTTAAGTTGTATTTTAAAGGTTATACTTGCCGTATTCCTTTTGTTACGGCATGCAAGCACGGGAATTCTGTCCTTATCACTTCGAGTCGAATTTAACATCCGCACTGTGTCAAAAGCACTGCACAAACCAAGAAGATCTTATTCAATCAAACCTGGTATCACCCTTGAGTTCTAAACATCACTTTATAAAGTCCAGTATGTTAATCGTTGTTGGTTTTGCGTGATTGTTGCATCTACTATGAACCACATTTGTTCCCTAAGTTCTATGTTCTTTTTTTTCTTGTTTACTGTGGTTATTCTGTGTTTTCATTCATGTGGCCAACATCTATGCAAATTTATGGGAACAAAAGAAAGCGTTTGCATAAGAAAAGAGTTCAACTCCCACGGGACTGGTTTGGGACACCAACTTGGCCACCGTTTCATTGTTTTGGGAAACAAATATGGCTACCATGACGTCATGTGAAAACACACAATTGTTATTGTTGCCGGTATTGTAGTAATATATTATAGTTATCAACTAAACTATGACACAACAGCAGAGATAAACCATTCACTGCATAATTGTTTTCTCTGTTGCTCACCAAAGCTGTTGTTGTTGATGGTTTTTCAGCTGTTGTTGTATCAAACTACCCATGACATATCCCCTGGGTTCAAACCATTTACTACTATGTTCTCCTGTGGTTGTTTTCTTTGCTTTTACAGTGGCTGATTTATAAAACAGGAGTAAGAATGTTTCGCCTAGTATTCAAAAACTCAAGAGGTGTTGATAGACGACTGTTGCGCTGATTGAGTTTTCAACTGGTCGATAGATGTTGAAGACGTTGAAAGAAATTTATATTCTAATTGGGACCACATGCCAAACCTTCTTCATGGGGTTAATGTCCTTTGTTATCTCTTCATTAACTGTGAATTAGTTTGAAAATTTTGTTTTTATATACAGCCATCACTGTTTATAATTCCTCTTCATCCTATTTCGTGTATGAAATATTTTGTGCGTAAGGTACACCTAATTCTAGCTTTCTCTTTATAAAGACAATTTTAACGTGGCTTGACCGTTTACACATTGGTCTTTGTATATGAAATTAATTCTTAATTTTTTTTTCTTATATTCACGTGTAAATACATGAGATGGCCACGTGATTTGGCAAAGCTCTATAAGACCTACACGGCCTCATATTCAAACTTTAATTAAGTGCGTTTCCCGCTGCGAGCAAAGTTTTTTATATACATATCCATCCTCATTTAGAATTTTACTTCCTCTTAGAATGTTCCCTTTTCTACTGCTTTCATCCTCCGCCGCTTCTTTCATCCTACGTTTTTTCATAACAATGGCCTACATTTTTCATTAAGGCATTGGTGTGAATCGGATTGTTGTTGCGATCTCAAATTAAGGAGTTTAGCACTTTGCCTAATGCATAAGGGCGTTGAATATTTTACCTTCTCTTTCCGCTTTATTTGAAAAAAAAAAGACCTTTCCTTGTTCCGTGACAGGGCTGAACATGTGTTATCGTTTTAATGAACGACACTTTTTACTCTTTTACGCTTTTTATTAAAATTTTCTTTTTTCCTTGATTAAAATTACAATTATTGTTCCGCGGAAAATGTTCTGACAATCTTACCAGTGTTCTCGACAAATTAAGAATAAATTCGTTTTGAAACGACTTCCATTGACGCATATATTGGTTAAAACCTGTTTTTGTTCTAATTGTGTTTGTTTTAGCTCAGTAAAATGGCTAATGAAACTAAGATAAAAACATCGAAGAAACATCTGTTTAAGAAATAAAACTTTCCGGGCTTAAATGTGATAACAATCTTGCTGCATTTCTAGCAAAACATTACTATATCACGTCACATTGCATGAAAAGTACCAAGAAAAGTATTTAGAGGCAAATCCCCTTTTCAGTCAAGCGGCAAGTTCCGTGCTTATACTAATCCCATTTTCATTCCAATGCCACAGTCGGTGAAATGTTTTCGATTCGTCTGACTTCCCTTGCTTCACAGCGCGTTCCCATTTGGGGGCCGTTTTAATAATGCTCATGGCATTAATACATAAATGCACGGGTCTCAGCATTTCAGATCATGCACATTTATTGGCTAGAACTTCATAACAAAGCCCGACGGCTTTTGTTTCCACTAATATAAATTGTACGCAAGCTGTTTTCGCCTTCGTATACATGTTTTCCTGACAACAATACGCAGTGGAATTAAAATAACAGAACCAAGTTACTTTTTCACCCAGCAAAATATTACATGATTTTGCTCTTTTTAGTGACTTACCTACGTCTAACCGAAATAAGCATCTAATAAGAACTTACCAGTTTTCGTCAAGTAAATATTTGTGAATATATTAAAAAATTCTGCTTGAGGTTTATTTCAAGCTTGATTCTCCTGTAAGCTTAATAGATTGTTCCTTAGCTAGATCTTATATTTCATTTAGATTCTGGTTGCAGTGTAGTAAATTGTTTTTTAAATACTGTACTATTTATATGTAAAAAAAGCGTTCAGTCGCCTCTCGTCGACTGCGAGCCGTGACGTTCAATTAGTTAAAGCTTTTGAGCTGATGAATGTGCGTTTTGGTGGCGCTGTTTACTCGCCATGTCGTAATGCTAAAAACGTTATGAAAAGACTCACAACCTGGTAGTCACTGAGCGGCACATAAAATAAACCATGACCATGCACAGTTTCAGAGCACAAAATACAAGCGCAATTCAAGAGAAGTTTAGAATTAACACATTGTTTTAAAGACGGAACTCGTTGAAAACAGCACAAAGGGGGTCATATTTGTGAGTACCCACAAATGAATATAATTTACCTTTGTGAAGTCGTTGTTCAAGGCCCTGTTCCTTGCCTTCATGGGTCATTTAAATATAGTTTGCTCATGCAGCACAGGATGAACATCTGTTGCAGTAGATCATCCATGCTCATTTCAACTCATTTGCATTTTACTACGAAGCAAGAAAACTTTCCCTTCGTAAAACAGCGTATATACTTTGATCAATCATACGATAAACTGCAGTATGGCGGAATAGCAATTTTAAGCAAATTAACCGGTGTATAATCCCTGTCTGTAACACAGCGGGAGCTATCTGCTTTCGCCAATTTTTTCCTTGAGTCGTTTTCTTGATGAGGACACTAATGCTCACGGCATAATCATATTGGTTACCCCCCTTAATTAGCAAGCAAATTTTGACAACAGGTTGTCAAGAGGACATCTGCGCCTAAGGCAATAATAGAACTTTAAGAGACCTTGTTTGCTTTCATTATCGTCCAAATTCGAAAGCTTCCCTTTGAAAGGTCAAACTTTGGAATCTTTTAACAATTTGAGCTCAGAAGTTATTCACGCGCCATAAAATTACTTCTTGGCAGTTTTCACTGGCAACGTTTTTGCCTAGTTCCAAGACACCATTTGTCTCGCACGGTAAATTCCTTTCGGGTCGCGTGGCCCAAATTAAAAAGCGATTCGGAATTTAGATACCAAACGAGATTTGCTTGGTCTCCGTGAAAAAATGTCAAGCTTTGGTCGATCAAAGTGATCGATTAATCTGCGTGCTCAAAATATAGTAGATCAACCTTACACAAGAATAAATTGAAGAACCCCAGTGTAAGCAAATACTCAGTAGCTCTAACCCTTTCACTGCCAAATGTAGCCAAAGGCAAATTTCGACGAGATTTCCAAATTTTATTTTGTAAAATTTTGAAAAACAAACAGCACCATGTGTAAGTACAGGCAGAGAGCTTTCATTTGAATGGTCACGTCATAGAATTTCGTCCACGCACTCAAAAGTTAGAGTCACCTTACAAACCTCCATCATCCTCTCTCGCAGTTAAAGGGTTAACCTTGCTTTCAGATACATCTCAAAGGAATCAAAACGAGTGAATGTGCTCCTGGAACCCTTAGCCTGTTCATTTGTTTCAGTCTAGGCACCAGAATGTTTATGCTAAACTAGACTAACTAGGAACAACTCTGCACTTGCTAAATTACCACTGATCACTCCTATAAATGATACCTTACAGACGAATCTTTGTCTACATTTTTTGCCTGATTAACATATATGCTTATCATTTACTCATCAAGCTATTTAAATACCATATCTGAATATTGTAAGAGCATAGCAATATCAATGATCTGTGAAAATTTAAGCACGATATACGAAATAGTTTCGGAGAAATACTGCTTTAAAAACTCGTAATTTTACAAAGAACTAATGGCTTTTTGACTCTTTTGCCGCCCTTTAAAATTTGATATTTTCTTTGGTGTTGCTTGAATTGAGCTGAAAATTGCAAAAATTGCTCAAGTTAACCAGCTCTTTCAACTTTTGAATTTTCGTATGTACATACGGCCACAACTTCTATGGGTTAAGTTGCATGCCAATGAGAAAAGATGTAATCAATGACGTCATCACGCACTGTTAACCAATAAAATCCTTCTGATTTCGATACCTAATCCCAGAAAAAACTCAACCGGAGAAAGCATCAAATCGATAGTGACACTTAATTTTGCCTGTTTGCTTTAGGAACTCGAATCTGCTTCCTGTGATAAAAACAAATGACCTGTTGTTATCTTCCACTTGATAAGCTTAGGCATTGTTCAGGAAGTATTAAAACATTGAGAGATCGATGTATACCATCCTAATTAAAAGGATTCCTTTTATTAGTTTATCTTACTTTGCAGCATACGTAATTACCTTGAAATTGAAGAAAACCTCGAAATATGGTATTGGTAAAATATAAAAGCATCAAATATATGACGGCTGACTGTAAATTATTAAGGATGGTTTATATTAAAGGAGATTAAAAATTATTACAATCGACAAACTGCAATATTTAAGCCGGCTATATTTTTCCCGGCGTCGATGCAAAAACCGTGACGTCTCAAGGAAGTCTTTTAAAGTTAAAGTAATGTTTCATGGGAACCTTTACGTTCGTGTTTGCCACCATATAACTGTTAAAAGCTGTCAATATATTTTGCTTCCGATTTACGTCAGCTTCACAAGGAAACAAACTCCATCATTTCTGTTGAATTTTTAACACAAGAACCATAGACGGTAAAGGCCGTTTTGCAGTTCGTTTTGTTCTCTGCAATTTTATCTTATCCATCCAGATTCATCTGTTAATAAACTGCTCAACAAGCAGCGATTCTCAAGAACGTAGAGATTGCTTTTCTCCCGGTGTGGGAATGCCAGTACAACCGGGTCCCCCTCCCAGTTACGCCCCTACGTATCTCTTATCATCACCATGAGAAAACCGGTGTATTTCGAAAGTAGTATCGTGTCTATTGTGCATTTCGTGTCATTATAAGAAGCCGCTTACCAAGAATAAGTCTTTCGAAATGGAGGCTTTTCAGGCCGTCAGATGAAAGCCATCTTTTTCAATTAAAACACTGTCATTTAGTTTCAATTAAGTACACGATGCCATCTGTTTGAATAATATACGATTCTGATTCATTAGCTGTGACGAGGCAATGCACTTTTCGCGCTTTTGTTATCTCAAACAAGAATCAGAAAATTTTTTGTGGCAGTACTTTCCAAAATCATATTCTGCAACAGAATCAAAGGATTCATGCATCCGGCTAAGAGAAACATTGTCAGTATTTCTCCATGTTTTGTTTCTGTTGTCGGTTTGTAAACAGTTACGCATCGGTGAAAATCACCCTTTTTAAGCGGCTAGAATCGAGAACTACATTCTGCCTTACCTCATAAATATGTTTTCTCTTTGGATAAGATTTTTCAGAATTATGTGAGCAGCTGAAAATCATTCAGTTTCATGACCAAGTGAACATGACAGTCCGACTGCACCTCTTACGTGAAATAACAGCCGTCTTCTCCGCCTGGAGTGATATCTCACAGTGTAATTACATATTTTCCTGGGGTCTTGTCTCATATCAATAATTCTAACGTTTCGCTCACTTATTCCTGTCAAACTGCGGTTATTAGAGAAGCGTAACCATATATTTAGTTTGGGGCTTTATTTACATGAATATTTAAGGATGACATCCTCGGGGCGATTAATAATGAAATAGAGCTTTCATTTAAGGCGCATAGAAAAGGTGCTTAGCTTATGCAACTTTAAGTACCAGATTAAATGGCCTTTTCTTATGTATTATGGCTTTTTGTTGGAATTAGTCGTTGCCTACTTTTTAAATGTTATGTAAGTTAGAATATTTAGAAATACAGCAATGAAACAAACTAAATATTTCAGTGGTCGACACTAAAAATGTTGCAGTGAAAATTTAATACCTGCTTATATGGGTCGTCGTCGATGTATAAGATTATTTTCATTCAAATTAAAATCTGTATTCAATTGGTTCACATCTCTCTCTCTTTTTTTTTTCCTATTTGATATTCTAAAATATTATTTTCAAGATCAAATGATAGAACAAAATTCACGTCAAACACTTAAATACAACGTGAGGCACCAGACAGCTGCACTCGTTTTTCTCGTTAAATGGGTTTAAACTTTAATACCCTTTTTATCCTTTTAACGATAGAAATAAAATATTTTGTGACCCAATGTAATGCTAAAACGTCCTTTAAATCCTTTTGAAAACCCATAGGCATATTATCCAATTGGATGCAGCAATTTGATCACGTGCGCCCAAGGGCCTTTATATCTGGCAAGATTCATCTAATTGCCTGACTGTCACGCCGAATAATTCGAATTACGACTCTTAGAGGGAAAGTGGCGCTGATTGATTTTAACAACAGACTGAATAAAAAGGTGGACATTTTATATTAACGAAATTTTTGAGTATTGTATGAAGAGTTCACTCTGACAAGTTAACTATTAATTGAAGAGTAAAATCTATGAAACCCATCGAAGGATGTTCAGCCTAAAAGAGATAATAACAAAAATAGAATCGAGGTCATACACAATATTTCAAAATTAATGACCTCTCCATTAGGTCTCTCTGGTCTATCCATACTTCTTTTACTGCAACTTAGTTTGGGCCTCTACGTACAGAACTAACCTTATTCGTCTTGAGATTTTACAGAAACGAATGATCAGAACTATAGCTAAAACTCCTTTCGAAGTACATACTGATCCATTCTTTCAAAATCTTGGCATCTTAAAATGTCATGATATATTTATTCATGTACTCCTATCAAAATCATACTCTACCTTTAAAATTTCATTGTAAATTTTAGCGTACAAAGTCAAATTCATTCGTACATAACACAAGAAACTCTTGCAAATTTCGTCTGCCTTTCTGTCGTACTGGGATCAAACAATTTTCAGTATCAAGGACCTAAATTTTATTACACCTTAAACACCAACATCATCAACGTTTCCTCCCCTTTTTCCTTTAAAACAGCACTTAAGGCGTTTATTTGTAATAATTATTAGTATACTCTAACAAAAATCTTGGAAAAAACTGTTTAATATTCAACATTAAATGTTTTAATTTTCCATCTAATAGTATTTTGTATCCGTCGCCGTGATTTTTATGCCATCTTTGAAAAATTGTAATTGAGGAGGCCTAATTAACATAAGCCGTTTATAGTTTCCTTTAGGAGTCCTCTTCATTTCTTCCTACATTTTTTTGTATCTTTTTGTAATTGTAATTGTGTTATGTGTGGCAGATAAAATACAAATACAAATTAGGTTGCGTGGCGCATTGATCTAGAATTAGTAAAACTTTCCTCGTCATTACTGAGGCAAGTGTTCTAAAACGCTTGAATTGTGAACTTCAGTTTCCCCATTTAAAATATATTTAATATCCACAAAAACCATAAAAGAAGGAGGAGATATAACATTAAATTTGTAGTGAGGATACAGTGGAATACCACAGGTCTCTTGGGAGAATGCTAAAGTTGGGAAAGAGAGTGAAGGAAGAGGGGTTCAAAGGAAAAATGTCCGCAAAAAATCGATTAATTATAATTACAGTATAATCTGCCTTGTAAATGTTTCGCGACGAAACTGGGAAGTGATAAATGGTGTTAATTTGGGAAAAATTTTCATGTGCGCTAACTGAACATGATTGTCCCACCGCTCCCTCGTTCCTGTTGTTCTAATCGATGATGAATAGTGATCGTTTGTCACATGAATTTCATTTTGACGCTTCTTTTCTTCTAAGCAGAAGTTAAAGTTTATGTATCTCTAGGTCTTTCAGTTCTCTCCGCTTTTTTTCTCATCTGCTTGATTTTCGCTTGCAAATCGTCTACATTATAAACACTGAGCATTTGCTTTTTGAAAATGTCTTTTTCCTGGATAATTGGAATTGGAAGTGCCACAAGGATTACTCCCGCTACACAGCAAGCAGCTCCAACCACCTGGCCTAGAAGGGTAGAAGGAACCATGTCGCCGTACCTGGAAAAAACAAACCAACAGAAAGATGGAACATATTAAGCGCAGCAATGAATGAGCGAGAGATTTAACTTGTCAACAAGTCACATGCGTTGGACATAGAATTAATCTTGTGCTTCTGACTGCATTTGAACCTCCCAGACACCACGTGGGCTGATCCACCAAGCTATGGGGACTCTTACATAGGCCCGCCACTACAAGACTGCAGTGGAAAAAAACCGGAAACAAGGTTGTCTTGGGAACGATGTGTATATGACACCTGTTCTGCATACTGCTAGGATCAGCAATATCGATAGCGTACTGTATGGTGATGAACACAGAAAAATTTAATGACCATCGTTTACCATGATTAAACGAGACGCGCAAGTTGTTCTACGGAAATTTTCCAAGATTCCCTTGTCAACTTTGCGGGTTTAGACAAATGCGCTCGCATAAATTGGGCAGAAGAAGTTCATTGGTAAAAAGGGAGGAGGGGAAAGTCGTTGCTACCCCTTTGTCTCTCTACAATTTCTCTCCGGGTAACCTCCCTCGCGCAATCCTTTTGCCTCTATCAATGTTGTAATATTGTGAAACCTAACCAAGGGGTCTTAAAACTTTACAAATGGCCGGGGACAGGAGCCTATCACGCGGGGGAGATAAGCTTGCTTGAAAACGCCTGAGCACTTATAGACAGAAAACATGGTAATAAACTCACTCACCCAAGTGTAATCATGGTCACAATTGTATACCACATGCTGTCAGGGATACTAGTGAACTTTCCATCCACTGCTTTACGCTCTATAAAGTACATCATGCTTGAAAATACAACAACTGCTATAATCAATACAAACATTAGCGACATGAGATCCGTCACGCAGCTAACCATAGCGGCACCAAATCTTTGAAGGCGTTTGGAATGTCTTGTAAGCTTGAAAACTCTAAAAATTCTCAATACTCGAAGAACTACGAAAGCCTCTAAGTTCGAGCCCACCACTGACTGTAGTAGTATTGTCAAATAGAAAGGTAAAATCGATAAAAGATCGATAATATTCATCGGGTTTTTAACGAAGCTAGTAAGGCTAGGACAGACTATGAGTCTAAGAGAGAACTCCACTGAGAATACACCGACGCAAATGACGTCTAAAAGATCTAGAATTCTTACTCTTTCCTTGCAAAGCTTTTCTTCGCTTTCACAGGGAACTGTTTCGTAGACGGTAGTAAAAATGCTGAGGAGTATGAAAAGCCCTACAATGTATATGATCACCATGCCAACGAACGCCCTTAAACCGGATTGTGCTTCACCCTCCAATAGCACCCACATCAAGTTACGCGCTCGCGATAGACGACTTCGATTTACGGGCTTCTCAACTGTACTCTTTAAGTCCGAAGCAGAACTTTTCCTTTCTTCGTGATTCTCTTGATCGTGTTCGTCATCAAAGCAGCACTCGTGAATTTCCTGTGGAGTGATTCCATAAAACTGTAGCTCTTCTTCGAAAGAAGCATTGCAGTCTTCAAACGAACGATGCAGCTTCCCACAGCGATAATAATTCAAGATATAACGAAACAAATGTGGATCGCGGTCTATAAAATACTCCTTTTTATCCTTGTCATAAAAGCGCGCCACTAGTTCCTCCGAACCCAGAAGCGTCTCAGGAAAACGCTTAAGCGTGTTCCTCCACGTGACAAATCGACGGCCTCCGACGTTAAAGATTACCTTGGCGTCTGGGCGCCGTCGTTTTAGTCCTTGTAAACACGCATATCCCGTAGACTGGCGACGAGGTAACGTTGAGGAACGCCGCTCCCTTTTGTAGGGAGACTTTGCTGGTATAGAGCCTAGGTTGCTTATCATTCTGTAGTTGTAGAGTCTGGGTGACTATCTAAGACGTAGTTGCTGCCCTGATTGAAAAGATAAGGGTAACATAAGCAGCAAAAAAGGACCATGACGAAACTTTTTTTTCGAGGCAAGTGCAAGCCGATGTCAATTCGTTTTTCATACCACGCCACCCCCCCCCCCCCCTCCCCCCAGCCGCTACCTCCACATTATGCTTTATACTTAACAGTGATATACATGTAAAATAGAGAGAGGATTCTAAGTCAGTTCAAACATCAATATGTTAACCTGGCACACATCTATGAAGTCAGAGCTGGAATAATTTCATTGACTACGCACAGGGCACTCAAACTCTTGTCGAAATGACTCACTGCCTTTTTCTTGCAAAATCCATAGTGCTTGAAGGATTAAATCTAACGTACAATTTCAGTGAATTAATCTTAAAATGAATGCAATTTAAATATGAATTATCAGCGTGGTTCCTCTCAAGTTGCACGTTACGACATTATAAATACCTCTAGAAGCGAATTTTAAAAGTCAGCCATAATGAACTAACCTTAATTAAGGAACCGTTAACATTGAATTTATTCGCATTGCCTTGAGGGCCGCCATTTTTTCGCAACAAAAGCAGTCATTTTGTAAACACGATTGGTTATAATAGTTTCTTTAAAAGGATAAGCTTCAATGCATACGAATAAAATATACCGTTAAGTAAGTGCGAAGGATGTAGTTTACAGCTTCAATTAGGGATTATTCACTGAATGAGTTCTCATTAAGCCAGGTTGACTTACCATTAAACTAGTGGTGCTCGATCCACCGCGTAGTCACATTCAAAGCACAATTCTTGGACGGCTCAACTGCAGCATTAAGAGAATAAAATCCCATTTTAATTTCGAGCTAAAAACATGAATTGTGCCTGTCAGGTTTCAATAAAACGACGAGTGCGATCTTTTCCGGTCAAGGCTTTTTATCCTGAATGTTCAACACTCCACAACGCGGCATAAATACGGAAACAAACGCCGCTCAATATAACACAAATAGAACATCACAAATGCTCAAGTGTTCGGCCTCCTTTTAAAAGATATCCTGTTGTCTTCTAACAATGCAGAAATAATCAAATGCAACCCTAATGGTTTCTTTCGTTGTTTGTCACCTAGGTTGTTTCGACAAGATATTGATCATAACACACAACGATGCTGATTAAAATGCGTTATTAAAATACAGTTTCAAGCGATCGCAGGTAGAGTTGAAACAATATCGTTCTCCTAATCATATACTCAACTGAAATATCCCTCTTGTAGATGAGGAAAAAGGTGTTAGTTTAAATGTCAGTTGCTAAGTTCGAAAACGTTGGGTGGCCGCGTCAAAACACGTTTTCCCATTGGCCCGTTTGTGAATACAGCAATGAATTTTTAATAATGTTATTGCTAATGTTTTACAGTACCTATTCACCGAACGAGACACAGGTTGAATTAGTTGAAGCACTTGTTTTACTACATAAATACTGAACATGTTGAATTATTCTGACATTCTTATTTCAATACATGAATATAGCTGTTCTTCTGGCGTCAGGAAAATGATATTCCTATTACCATTTAGACAAGACAAGTCATTTATTATCATGACTTGAAAGTACAATTTCTTGCCACGCAGTTAGCAAAAGAAAAATGCTAGTCGAGGCGTGCCAAATTAGTTATATTACAAATCAGATATTACAGATAATAAGTAAAAAGCAAAGAAAAAGAAAAGAAGAAATAAGTGTAATAAATTCAAAAGCAAGAAAGACAAATCTGTTTAATGCAACCTGTGAAAGAAGCTAAGGTTTAGGATTTCGCGATTTTATTTCTCGTGTTATCATGGTTGCATCAAGGCAATCATCTTTGTCTTTTAATATTTCAGTTTAAAGAAGTTATAAATTTTTTAGTTTATTTTTTGATCGATTTTCGCAAATTGTTTAAGTTCGCTGGACCCTTGCATCCTGGTTTGTCCCAGGCTCTCAGATAATAGGGATGGCGAGCAAGTGAAAGGCACACGTCCTCTCCCCAGCTTCCCCCCGTTTTATTTTCGTGTTCGCGCTTTCTTAATTTTGCGAACCCGACTATCTCGGAGCCTGGAACAGGCTACTGCTTAATGCAATGTCGAGCGGATAAAGATTCGTCTATGTAATGGGTACGTTCTAGTCCACGGAGCTGAGAGCGGCATTGGTAGTGTGACCAATTTTTTATCCTCACAAGATCAACATTTTCCAGCCTATATGTATTTGTTAAATTCCAGTAGTTTACTTGCGATCAGGCGTTCTTTTTATTCGAGAGCGATCAGAAAGGAACGCTTGAAAAGAGTGGTGACACCCAAGCGTTCCTCTATTCTTTCTTGGTCGTTTCGCCTGCTTTTGAGCTCCCGAAAACTGAACGCCTTAAGATTACAGAACTGTGGACGTTGAAATTCGTAGGAAAGCCGATCTAAAAATAATCTGCTTTTTTAAACACCTTGACATGTTCATAGAAGTTGAAAGCTCCTACTTATAGACTCCCTTGTCCTTGTTAACTCACGTTACACTTCTTCGGTGTGAATGTTTCTGTTGCTATGTCGTAATCTTCAGGTTAGAATTGCTCCTCCCCGATTAAATAGGCCTGGCCTTAAGTCACTTTCTACAATTACCGCACAGAATTCATAAAGCACAAATGTAGTTTTCCTGTAGATGGACCCCTGCCTTTGATTTATCAATGGTTCGCCTAAAAAGACCTTGTTTGGCATGACTAAAACAAAAAACAGCCGCACCGCGGGAAAATACTGCTCATTTCATTTGACTGGTCATTTAAGCTAGAATTCAGCTAGATTTTTAGTTCACACCGTCACTTAAAAGTTATAACCTGCTCCTACTTCTTAATATAAAGTAGCAAAAGGAAGCGTTCGTTAGTAGATCTTATTTGAACCGCCGGAGGGATTTTGTCCGTGTATGCAGAGATTCGTCGACACGTCCACTACGGTAAAATCTTTCTTTTATTTGAGCTTGTAGGTCACGATAGCTGTTGAAAATGAAACTGGTATTCAGTTTAAGAATGGGGAACTCAACCCGTATAAGAAAGATTTATTTTAAGCCGACAAATTCATAATAAATTGCCGCTTGATATTCTTTCGCTTTTCACATTTGTCCCTTTGTTCACATCTGCGTCTAATATTTCAGATTCGGTAGTAAAGGCGGTCTCTAACCAGTACTACGAGATGGCAGTACGATAATCTGTTAGTTGAACGCGTTCGCTCAGTCCAACGAAACTTGGATAAAAAAAGATCATCATTTGAAAAAAATTATTTTTGTGGACACTCTAGAGAAACGATGGCGGTCACAAGCAGGTCTGATATTCAGTGCGCGGAAGAGTTTTCTTAATTTTTGATATATATATATCATTGGTAAACGATTGATTGAAGTGGAACACGAAATATGGTTTGCTGTTTTCATTTGTTTATCCTACATATTAAGTAACTGGCTGCTCAAAAAGAGTTACTAGCAAAAAGACGCAATCTTTGTTATTCGGTTTTTGTTACTACTGGTAAACGATTCAATTTATGCACAAAAACTAAAGTGAAGATCGAAATACGGTTTTGCCTTTGTTTAAAATATTAGCAGCTGGCTAAATATAGCAATAAACGTTACTAGCCAAAAAATATATTTTCGTAAAATGAGGTTATATAGAATTGAAAATAATGAGATCCGGAACTATAAAATAAGATTACTGACGCATTCACCTTCTTTTATAATCTTTATCCAGAAATTCGCTGGTCGTGTTTCCTTAAAATCATGATTCTTTAAGTAGGCGTGAAAGGCGAAATCGTGCCGAAAGGGTTGAATGAGGTTCCAACGCAGAGCTATTTACCTGCAAAGATTAGATCTCAAAAGCAAGTCAAAGTACCGCACCTGCAGAAGATATATTGCTTTGTGACGAAACAGCCAGCGGGATGGCATCTTGAAACTTGTCTTCGTTTTAAAAATACGCTATTGTTACAACACGTCACGTTTCACTTGCGAACAGGAGAATTGCGCTTTTTAAGTGGAAAAATTCGGTAAACTGAAGTGTTCTTCAAACTTGCTAAAAATGCGCTTCTCAATCACATTGATGATGAACTGTGAGGCAACTCGAGGTTGCATAATTTCAGTTCCATTAAATACGAACTAAAACTAACTCGATCGTGAAAAGAACCACACTCAATTTTAACATGTCTGTTAAGCTTAAAACTGCATTACAGCATTGACATAGACAAAAGAAAGAATAAATCTGGTGTTTAAAAATATCAAAGCAAGATATTTTATCTTACATCCAAATAGGCTAATTTCACGTTCAAGATAATGGATTTCCACGTAAAATTATACCGGGATTTCGACAAATCTAGCTTCACCTGCGCTGTGGGGGGAACTGCTCTCACCTACGTCAATATGAATCGTAATCTTACGCCCTACAACAGATCGTTCACAGATAAAAACCACCAGAAAAAATAATGTTTTTAGACTTTATAAAAAAATCGCTTTGCTTTTTGCAATATGTTTGAATCTTTATACATTTCTTAACTGTCGATCGAACGCTTAATTAAAAAACGTTGAATAATATTAATGACTTTCACAACAGCATTAAAATTACCTGTACAATTCACCGTTCATCGCTGTTCTTTGTTTATTAAAACTCTACAGAATCCGTTCACTTTCCAGGCACTTGCGACATTTCAAGGCAGACAGTATAATCTTCCAGTTTAGCTTCAACAGAGACATGAATATCGATTTTAGCGTCTTAAGATGTGCTAATGACCGGTGCGTTCAAAATAGTCTGATTGACACTTTCCTAAATTTTAATTTCGAATTTGAATACGTGTTTATTTTCTTGTGAATTTTGTTTATGCGCTGATATGAAAGTTTTTAGTGCAGCTGAGGGAGTTAAAAGAAGCAAAAATAAAGATTTCGCAGGTTCGGATTACCTCGCTTCGGTGTCTCCATTGCGTTAGAGATTCTGCGAATGCGAATGGATGCATTGGATAAATACCTCTCGACGTGACAAGACATTTACACCTGTTATTCATTAAGCAACCTTTAAGACACAAATCATATTTTGAATTTTACAAAAGAATAAATGATGTAAATTATCTGAGCCAACGATTAAAGCACGAACTTAAATGTTAAACTGAAAACTTGCGTGATGAAAAAACATGAGTTGCACGAAAAATGATAAATTCGGACCTGGTGGCATAATACGTCCGCAATGCATCTGCTTTTGTTTACTTTTGAAAAAATTAAAAGGGAGTCTGTTAAAACTGACGTCTTTTAGGGGGATTTTAACAGGGACGCAACTGCGAGCTTTTACCTGTGTTGACATATTTAACATTCAAAAACAAATGTTGAATATTCTACTCCTCTTTGTTTAAGGCTCTGGCATACTCGGTCTGAGACTGGGGCTAGCAAATAAGCCGGGAGGGACTGAGTAAGACTCGTGTCTTTTCCATCACGCTATGATATGTCACGTGGTATCCAGTCACGAAAAGAAGTTGCATTGAAAATAATCCAAGGAGTAGAGGGTTTCAAATAGCAATATAATGGCGTCGTTTCAAAAATAAAGTTTTGTTGAAAACGTACACCATTTGAATATAATGCTTCTTCATCGTAAGCTTTTCGGGGTCTTTTTTTTTGAGGGGGAGGGGGTGTACGGGATGCGCAACGTTCTTGTATTGTCATCCGATATTTTCCACAGGCTTCTCAGTTTTTACATATTGAAAGGATGAGAATAGATATCACAATTTAGGCATAAAGCTTTGCATGGGCTTGATAACTGTAAATTTCTTATTAAATACGGCTGTTAAATTTTAAAAACAGACGAAGAGAATTCTTTACAACCGTTGAAATTGTGTCCAAGCCAATGCTTTCAATAACGGAAACTTTCCAACACTACTCTTCGCTTAGACTGCGAGCAGTCTCTTATTTTTCTTTGCAAAGTTACTGCATGAGAAACCCAAGCACGCGAGCGGCGAAGCCGCGAGCCGCGATAAACGAGGACGTATTAGGCCGAGACCAGTCGATGATCTGTCAACAGCTGTAAAACTAACCAATCTGTTACTCCGTTTCTGGGCTGACGGAGAGTTTGTTTACCACAAAAGAGTCGGCAGTCCGTCTTTTCTCGTCTGGTCCTAATCCCTTATTGTAAGATAACGTCGTAGTTTGCAATCGCGCTAGCTGAGATAAGAACTAGACGGATTTTACCAGAACAGGCGGATTGCAAGCAGTCTACTCGGGGTTCCGGAATCCGGGAAATTTCTGCTTGTGGAATTCGGAATCAAGCAAATTTTTGCTGAGAAATCCAGAATCTGGGCTTTGGAATACGGAATACGGAATACAGCTAAAGGAATCCGGAATCCCACTAACGATTTGAATCCGGAAACCATATTCCACAGACCAAGAATCCGGAATCCACAGCGTAGAGATCCAGAGACCTTTCCTTACACGGGGCGATTAGCGCTAGGTGCAGATCCCTAGCACAATTAATGCCAAACCACCGCGCTTCATGCTGAGCAAAAATATAGTCTTGAAATTTCCCAGCATCATTTCAGTTGTCTTTATGATAGCCGGCGAAAATGGAAAACATCTTAAATCGTTGTGATCAAATCCTTAAGCCGCGATAAATTTAATTCGTTAAAAATAAGTAAACAACTTAAAAGTAAGGGCTTTACAGAACGTGAACCACAACAAACGCGTGTTGCGGTTGTAATGGAAACAATGCATTATACAGTTGCAAATAGTATTATATAGGCGTCTAGTATTCTCTGGGGAATTTGTCTTCTTTAAAGCCTGAAAACCTCAATAGAGATTTACGGACCTACAAAGCGATTAGTCATTAAAGTCCGTCGGTCCGTCTATGCTTTTCTAAGAATCTTTTAGTAGTCTCTGCCACGACATTTTTGAATTTCCAAAACTTTTATTTCTTTGCTTTTAGTTCTGCTTTTGTCAACAACACTGAACAAACATAGCGCCCAGAACGATGAAAAATTTAATGTAAAGTTCTGAAACAGAACTAAACAATTCTTGTCGTGAATACCGTGAGTACAAAGCGATAAAAAGCTGAATTTTCTGAGAAAATTCCTGGTTCTGCGTAATCGATGACTTAACGAAAAGTTATTGTGAATGTTAGTTCCTTCATCAAGATTAATTCTGGCTTTGTCCACAATATTTATAGTAATAAAGGCAAAATGATGATTTATTCTATAAGCAGACTCGTAATATTTTAGGCTTAAACCATTTATTTAAGGCATTTATCAGGAGGCCAGTGGCTGTGGTTATGAAACATATCAATTTTGGGATCAGTGTAACGCTGAGAGTTTGAAAATTGGCCTTCGATGATACATTTAGGTTTATAAACTTGTAAAGAGATCACTGTTGTAATATAAAATAATTTCAATGTTAATTAAACTTAAACACCTTACCTTCGCTCGGCAAGCAAGCTAGGATAAAAACCGAGTAGAGACTAGGTTTTAGTCCTTGGTATTTCCGCGATTTTGTTAGGAGGAAAATAATCACCTGCTTACAGGCGAGCAGCAAAGACTCAGCAAAACAGTTTGAACCATTAGAACAAGTCGTTTCGAGAACCATTGGCATAAATAAATAATAAATTGAAAAACGCAAATATTTATTAAACAATCTTATGGAGACAAAAAAAGTCTCCAGTATGCTTATTACGTTTGTTGCTAAGCGACTAGCCTTGGGTTAGACGGTCCGCTGTCCAGCAGTAGTTGCCGCTTAAGCTCCATTCACACATTAGGAACCAGTCAGTTCTTTTCGGGCTAGTTCTCCTTCAGTGTGGACTTCTAAATATCGGTTTACTCAGTCAATCGCTTTATGTGACTACCGTGACTACAATTTATAACGTGGGAAGTGGTGAAAAGTCCGAAGTGGGAAGTCAGAAGTCGGAAGTCGGAATTAGTCGGAAGTCGGAATTAGTCGGAAGTCGAAAGATGACCCTCCTCAGCTTTTGTTTAGACCCTAGCATGTACTGAAAAGTCACCGGACCAGTTGCCTTATATATGGCTTTCTATCCAATTTTTTCGTGCTCTTTCCATCTCAGGTATTATTTAAGTAGTATTCCCTAATTTTGGCAATAGGAAGATCACGTGACTGCTAACTGGAGAGGGCTAGTATTCTCTCCAGTCTCCGCACGTTTGTCATAAGTTTTGTAATTAGTTACCAGACCCCCCTTTTTGCTTTAATGATGAGTAAAGTCATACGTTAGTTGCGAAACATCATGACTGCCTTAAATGGATGCGAGCAGTTAATTTTGATAGAGGTATGTCGGCTCTCTACATCAGACCTATAACTTGTCTCGTATATAGCTTGCGTAGCAAGCGTTCTAATCGAGGAGTATTTCGCGAAACTTGGAGCGATCGAGAGCCAAAGAAATGAAAGATCCCTTCATTCCTAATCAGTCCAAATTTTCTCGACGAACTTGGGCGGAAACGTTTGCTATGCAAGCTACTCCATATCGCACTTAGAAACATAGCGATTTTATCACATCACTGTAAGATGGCCAAAACAAAAATATACGCGCATTACATACCAACAGGATGTCATGTCCATGTGTGACCTTAAAAGGAGGCCAAAAAAAATTCCCGCTCATATTGACTTTCATTATTTATAGTAGAGTTCCACCGGAAACACCCTGCTAGCAGTGGTTTCTTCAGCTTCCGGCATTGAGAAACCAAAGCTATGGCCCAGGGCAGCGTCGTAAACTGTAAAGGAATTTATCAGAAAGACACTCACGTCCAACACTCACTCTTTGCAAAACTTGGAATTCTTGCAATTTTTTAATTGCAATAACAACTGCGATGTTCATATCTTCATTTATATCCCTTAGCAAGACTGCTTGGAATTTATTTTATCTGTGTAGAGATATTTTATTTGAAATACCATAAGATACATAATACAGATTTGATAAACACAATAAAATAATCAGCAATAAATATTCAAAAGCGTCTAGTTTGCTTGTTTTCTGTTTTGGACCCTCCCTTTTAAGTAATTTTCTTAGACAATTAACACAACATTAACTCTATTTTGAAAACAAACTTTGCATTCAAATACATTAAATATTTGGATACTTCGTTCCCAGTTCTGCTTTTATACACAATTTTAACAAAAGAAAGCATGGAGACTCTATTTTCAAACTAACGTTGCTTTTTAGAAATACATTAAATATCTATACATTTGCGTTAACAATTCTGCTTTTAAAAGTCCGCGACCTCTAATCTTCTTACTAGTCGAATGTATTGAGCAATCAATAACATTCCCGCATATTTTGCCACATTCATGGTAAACGATCGACCTCCCAAATAGGAGACAGTTGGAAATTCTTTCCGCGTTCCTCTGAAAACCTAGTAATCTACGCAGTTTTCAGTTCTTGGAATTTCTTCTGACATTAACGGCTTTTTGTTTGAGGAATTAATGTGAGATTTAATCTGTTAATACCATGTTCTTAATTCAGTATGTGTTAACACCAAGAACTCTATTAGCGTTGAAGTCGAAGACACTCGTGCAGCTCGGAGCATGAGATAGCGATGTTCTACTGAGCGAAAGCGTCGCAAGCTTAAGTCTACATCTCTGGAGCATTTCCTTAGCAGTAAAGGAATGGCAAACGTTGCGAGCCAGAGGCCTAGAAACCTCAAAGTCGAAATTTTCAGTTGGAGTACTATCCCGTCTTCCAATCCACGAAGTTGGATCCATTACTAAAGCCTCCGCTGTTGCATAAAGAATCTCTGCAAGCCATCCATCTCTTTCTCTTTCCGAGAAACAGCTGAATAAATATGTCCGAGACGCTCTTTGGGGCGACAATGATTTTTTTACTATCTTTAAACAGTATTTGCTCCGTTTATCTGGTAACTCGTCTATGTACACTGACATGTCGTTGAAGAATATAAGTCCTTTTGGTACACCCGTCCTCGACTCCTCCTCGTTTTGATAGTAGCACAAACATTCTCTGCTGAGCACAAAATATCTAAGGTTCCATTTTTTAAGAACTTCACTTTTCTTTAGCAGATATCCGCACTTTAGGATTGCCTTTTTCCTTTCTCCCCTCATCTCTGCAGTTCTCCGACTGAGTTCTTCAAGAGATTTCTTTTGAGCGACAAGGAACGTCAATTTCATATGTTTCAGTCTATCTTCGCTGAACACCCTTTTAAACTAAGCGAAGCCCTAACTTCCTCGAAATTTAAGAACACCTTTCCAAGAACTTGACGTAAGGACTGAGGCTAGCGTCAACGGTCCAGCGTAAAACTGACTAACTCAAAAGCTATCTCCTTGGTAGTGATATAAATATTATTTTCAGCAGTGACCTTTAGACCACACGTAAAGAGATACCGCATTTAAGTATCTCGCGTGACTTTGAGTGTTAGCTCCTGACAAATGAAGAGTCACAAGACACACAAAACTAGGTGTGGCAAACAATGGCGCAATTAATGTAGCATAGACACTTTTTTTATGGCAATTACGTATAGTCTGGAATCAAAATACTGGCAACTATGAGTTGCTGAAAAAGAGGCATACATAATGATGTAGTGCCGTGTTATCGGTTACACATAAAAAGAAAATGGGTAAAATATAGCCTCAAATGAGTTAAGTAACCCTAGCTTTAGCATGGAGGGAGTATCAGTCCCTTGGCAGCAATCCCGAAACTATTTACCCATTTCTATCCGCTTCTTCCTGTGCGAGCCGTAACACAAGAAGAGGAGAGGGAGCTCACTTTTATATTTTTCTCCCCTTGTTTACGTGCTCAGCTTCCTAAAAAAAAATCTTCTGTTTACTACAACCATGCCATTTTAATTTTTCCAGATCATATAGCGCTTTAGGTGTCCTTAAATATACGAATTATTGTATGTCATCGACCCAGCTTTGTTTCTCATTACACCATTTCGAATTCAATAATTTGATTTGAGAGCGATTCATCAATCGTCTCTCCATAATCGACCATGAGGTTATTTCTGTTCTCCATACATTTCATGGTACGTTACTTAGTGAGTAGAATTTGCTTAAGTCAATTAAAGAAACACTTTGTCTTGGGCTGTTCGTTTCTTTTATTCTAATTATAACCTTTACTTTTTCGTCAAGAAGTTTTATTATAAGGAGAAATTATCTTTTGGTCCCCTGCTGAGTTACTCTGCGAGCAGTGGTTTCTCCACGGACGCGTAGCGTCGAGCATGGATGGGGGATACCCCACTTGCAGGTCCGGCTGCCGAGTAAATCACCAGTTTCGCGCTCTGTTTTTTACTTTATATTACAAGTGCTATTGAAGTAAAATTCCTTTAAAACCAAACGTGAGAACAGTGGATGTTCAGTAGGTTTTTCAGTAAAACTTTGGATAACCTGTGCTTAAAGAACTTAACTTTTGGATAACTCTAAAACGTTGCATATCACATTAAACACCTCAATTATTAAGGATTTAAGCGAAATGCAGCCTGAACAATTGATTTTGAGTTAACTCTACAGTGAAAAACACCATGAATCTTCCAAAAAAAAAAGTTGCTTCGCTTAGCTAAATTTAAATACTTAAATCACTTCCGCCGATAACTAGATGTGTATTTCTGTGAACTCGTGATCTTCCTAATAAACCAGATGAAGACTGGCTATTGGCCAAATGGCGAAATATCGTAAGTACGGTCTTTTCACGTTGTTTGATCAGTCCTTGCAGTTGCCTTTTTGACGAAAATTTGTACTTCAAATTTAGATGTCCATTAACAAGAGACAAGCATAATGCAAGAGAAGATTAGGATGTTGTAAGATTC
This sequence comes from Porites rus, assembly GCA_964035705.1. NCBI lineage: Eukaryota > Metazoa > Cnidaria > Anthozoa > Scleractinia > Poritidae > Porites > Porites rus. The sequence goes on along the minus strand of OZ038004.1, from coordinate 20,986,542 downwards.
AGGACCAATAAGGAACTGGACTTTGATTGCGGATTTCCGCTGTTGCAAATTTTTTTAGTCTCGCTATGCTGCGTCATCAGAGACCAGTATCGTGCACTTAAAGATAGATTATTTCATACTCATAGCTATTATCGGCTTACAGCTTTTTCGGCAAATTTTTTTCCGGAGCAATAAGGTCTCCTATTTTATTTTTGCAACCCTTTTATCTGCCGTCTGTTACCCTTTTGGGTATTTTTACAGACTGAAATGACAGATTTCCCTACCCTTTCTGTTTTCTTCAAGTGCTGAAATCGCTATCCTTTCATATACTTGAAGCATGAAAAAGGCACTTTTTTGGTGGATCCCCCCGGTATAGGTTACAATAGGGTGTACAGTCCCCCCCCCTCCCCCCTTCCCGAGGGGGGGATACCAGGAGCCTATCTTAGGCTCTTGGTGATACGTATCAAAGTAGTTTCGTGGCGATTCAGTCCCTTCTGCCTGCTGTAGATTTACTTCATGCTTACAGCTCAAGGCAATCGACCTCCAATACGCTCGCTCATGATAGATATTTAAATTTTCATTTGACTCCTAAGTTTTGAATTCCGGCTTTTTGCGGTTAGAGGCTGGGTCCTGAAGCTGTAAATTGACATTTCAGCGGCAAACGACCGCAAACGAATATGCCGCAGAACGTAGGATTAAATGATTTCTTGTCCTCATGATCAGCGCTAAGTTTCCGTTTTCGTGCAGACATTTTTCCCGTCTTCACTTTTATCGTCCGGTGTACCTGAGTTCAGCCGTTTTACACCATCAACCCTTCCTGAGTGGTTAAAGAGAAAAGTAAATAAAGTTTCCCTTCTGTAAAAATCCCAGTACAGTCAAACCTCGTTAATACAGACACTGAGGGGACCCTAGAAAGTGTCCGTATTAACAGTGTGTCCGTATTTAGCCTGTTCCAGCCTCTCAGAAAGTGGGGAAGAAGCGAAAGAAAAAGGCACGCGAAAAGTTGGCGGGGCGGGAAAAAGGAAGAGTTTTTTCCAGTTTTCCCCCGTTTTATTTTCGTGTTTGTGCTTTCTTCAATTCAGCGAACCCGACAGGCGGAGCATGGAACAGGCCCAGAGTCCGTATTAGGCGGGTTCAGGAGCCGATCGGCTCTTGGCGGCTTGAATTAAAAATGTACGGGACAAAGCAAACTGACCGTAATAATTACGATGTGTCCGTCAGTTAAACGCGGTTTGACTGTACTATACAAACGTTCAACCAAAGAGGTTTATTTTGAATGGTTACACTATACGGTCCTCCACAGATTAAAGTGACAATGAATCTCGCCCGCTGTAGGAGTTCAGAGGACTCAATGACGATCAATGACGGTCTCAAAGAGGTTTCTTTTGAATGGTTACACCAGAAATAAAAGTGCCAAATTATCTCGCCCGCTGTAGGAGTTCAGAGGAGTAACAGATCTCAATGACGAGCTGCGTCATGCAATTTCAAAATTATGTATGATCATCCGAAAAGACATTCAAGAGTTGACTTCAACAGGATTTTAGAACCCGCCACACGTGAACTGAATGATGACGTCATCCAAAATCGTCAACATAATTCTTCGGAAGGGAGCGGACATAAATATATTTAGAACCGATAACCAGGAGGGGTTATGAGTCCCTGACTTAGTCTACTGGTGGTTTATCTCAAACTTTGTATTTGTCCGGTGAGGGGTAGGGTTGGGGGAAGTATCCCTTCGCCTGACTTATTTTTAGATGGTCAAAAGAAAAATATTTGCTTTGCCGCTTAATTACTTAATATCAAGGCTTTTGGACCATACGATGACCGCCATGTGCATTAATAGTTAATCAGATTCATTACTCAGACAAACCTAGCTTAAGGTTATTATTTTTGAAGCTTATGAACGCTGTCCACTAAAAAGACAACATTGTACTTTGTTCTTTTAAATATATATATTTTTTGTTAAGTTGTTTTTAAACAAACTCTTCTTCGGCTGTCTTCTTGGAGTGACGGAATCTGTAATAAAATGGTAACAGTCCACCAGAATGCAAAAAAAAAAACAGCGTTTCTGGCCATCAAAAACTTCATATTTTCCCGACGAGGCATTCCCTCGGACCCCTTTCCTCTTATATATGTATCAAAAAGCAATTCTATCGCACCTGTACCCAAAATAAACAATACCAAACCGAGCGTTTTCAACAATTTGAGGCTATGATTTCACTAGAACAAAAGAAAGCGAAAACAAGGCATGACACGAATCTGCTGAGGGGAATACATGGCCAAAAAATGACGAACTGTTTATATAAGAAAAATTGAGCAGAGTTGCTCTTGGTTGCAGGGCCGGGCTGAGCCAGTCATCTTTTTGCGAATGTTTGCTGACGTCATTGTTTACATTTTTGCTCATTCGGCCACGTGATCAAGTATTAGCCATAAAAGGCGTCGCTCTGGTACAAATTAAGTTCAAAAGCTAAACAAGCTCGTCAGTTTCGTTGCAAATTTCAGCCCTTTGTTAGAATGAAAGCAAGGAAAATAATTCCATAAAAAAGTAAGAAACTGCTGTGAGGTAACAACGTTAATGGGCCCATATATACAGTATGCTCTTTAAATTTTCGAATATCTCCTAAATCATTCGGTATTTTGGGCTTAAAAATTCAGAGGTATCTCTAACAATGGTAATCGACCAGAAAATCAAACAGGACGCAAATAAACATGGTATTATAGCGAGGAGTAGGCTGTTCCAGGCTCCGAGATAGTCGAGCACGCTGAATTGAGAAAGCTTGAACACGAGGAGGAAACTGGGGAGAGAAGGGGGGGCTTTTTCCTTTTTCCCACCCCGCCAACCTGTCACGTGCCTTTTACTTGCGCGTCTTCCCCACTATCTGAGAGCCTGGAACAGGCTAAGCGAGGAGTGTTTTCTCAATCGACTTCCCGCGGGCCTCTCTTTCAAAACGAGAGTAGCTACTCTGCCTTTGATATGGAAATCATTTTTCATTCTCATGCAAATAAAACTCATTTTCACAAGAAAGTTTTTTGCACCTTGCCTCATTTTGAAAGTGAGGGTTTTTGGAACTCGAAAGTGGCCTATTATCCTAGTGGTATAAATGGGTGTGGGTCGTCCAGTTTTCGATCGAGGCTAGGTTACCTAGACCTGTACGTCGGCACACGAAGAAGAAATCCTGAGAGAAGCCTTATTACCGATTCAACTCCAGGAAAGCAAACCTGCATTTGACATACTGGGCGTGCTGACATTTGACAAAACGCAAATTTTCATTATTAGCTATACGTCATCTTTGGACAAGAAATTTAACGAGACATACCCTTGTATCTATAATTGTTGCACTCAAAAACATGTTTGTACGTCATCGCTTATCTTTAGTTACCAAGAATTTGTAACTGAAGACAATCGATGATCGATTGACCGAAGCTTTTGATGCCTTTCTGTTAAGTCTTACTGCTTCCATTCTGACTATTTAGCAATATATTTAATTATTAATCATTAAGACTCTGCCGCTCTTTAAATAAGACTCTTTTGCATGTGCTCTGACTTGACTGACGAACATGTTAGAGACATGCAGACAAGGGGATCGATGTTTACCGCAATTGTTGGCGTTTTCTATTTTAAGAATGATAATATACTCTATTTGTGCGCAGGCCTTGAGTGAGGTTGACCTTTCAAAATCCCTTTGTTTTTAAAAAAGAAGAAGGGGGAATTTTTTTTTTTTGAAAAATGTTTACATTACAGTTTCAGTCTTTTCAAAAATAGCGCGGAAAATCTGTACTTCATGAACAAAGTACAAGATTAGTTTCATTAATGTTAGCCCCTTTTTTCGACAATCACAGATCAGCAAATGGAGTATTTTAGAAGATTTTAGTGACCCGTGATATGCTTGAAATATGGCAGCTTCTGTTAAGTGCACGATAAGGGAAATCTAATCTGGTTGTTGTGGTAAGTTTGGCGACTATTTGTTTGACCTTTCACATCATTTCATACACACGGGATGTTCAAAAGATATTTATTAGCCCCAGAAGCCTGTTATCACGCACAGTTCTGCGGACGACGCAGAAGGCTGCCTTGGGATTGCGATTCCAGTCTCTACGGCCGGTAATGCATTCAGTTGAAGGCGCATATCTATAATATCTGGAACATACTGTGCATTTTCAAGTTGTTGACGCACTGCGCATTGTCATATATCATCTTGAAGTAAGCAAATCTTCAGAGTTTTATCCTCAAAAGATCAGTGCCGCCTTCTCTTCCGACTTTGTGAAAAAATGAAAGACACGATCGAGCAACCGGACAACAGCGTTTTAAAGCACGGATACCTCCTCAAACAAAGCGAGGTTCTAAAACAGTGGCATCTGAGATATTTTGTGCTCAGCAAAGAATGCTTGTGTTATTATCGGAGCGAACAGGAGGCAAGAGAAGATCAGAGTGCTCCTAAAGAGCTTATTTTCTTTAATGACATGTCGCTGTACATAGACGAACTCCCAGACAAGCAAACGAAGTACTGTTTGAAGATCGTAAAGAGATCCCTTTCGCCCAAGGTACCAACTCGAACTGTCCTTCTCTGCTGTTTTTGCGAACACGAAAGAAATGAATGGCTGTCGCAGATTCTCCATGCAAAAGCATTCGATCTGGTTGTTGATCCGACTGCATGGATCGGAAATGAGGACTCTTCGGTCGGCGATGTCTTTGATATGAACCATGAACAAGAGAGTTCAGTACGAGCAGACAAGCTTGCCACAGCAAAAGAGGTTTTTCGAAAATGCCGCCGTAAGCTTTCCCTGGGTGCGAACCCAAGAGGGGATTCCGCTCCGAGCAGCTTGTTTCCAGATGACTCGAACTTATATAAAAGACGAAAATCACTAACAGTAGATCCAGAATGGAGAAAAGCACTGATGGCTATTTAAGTGCTGTTGCTATATTGAGTGGAACAGGATGAAAGGAAGTCGCCGTCTCCGTTTCAATACTCATGCTCGAGCAAATAGGAGGTAGAATCAGACAGTCATGTATTAAAATCACACTAAGAACAGTTAAAAGGGGGAACCTTATTCGAATGGTATCACCGACTTAGATATTTTACTTCAAGAGGCAGAACTTAGAATTTTCTTGAAAATAGTAACTCTCGATAGCCATTTTACCAGTTACATACTTTTACGCACGTGTAAGCAAAGAGATGTTTGTTATATAATTCAGGAATTTAACTTTTAAAAAAAGGAGTACTTATATGGCATAGTTCGATCGCTTTTCTGTCATTAGATCGATTTGGAGAATATCATATACTGTCATAAATATTATCATATTAGTAACATTTAGCATATATTCACCAGTATCCCTATTACGTTATCAACCTAATTTATCCGGGAAACAACTAAACCTAGAGATATAAAAGAAACTATATATTGCAGATAGAAGTTTTATATAATAGGTTTATTAATTGTGATTTTTGCATGGATGAGATATATGGGCCTTATCATTAAAAGAAGATTATATAATATTATGTACAGTTAGGTTTGATATTTATACATAAAAATAGGTTTTGAACATATTGGGTTTTTTAAAATAACTTATTGACTTTTTTCAGTTTGTAGAACTATGAACATTCGATGAATAAACTACATCTTCATAAGTTTTATTTCTTTGTTTGTTGTTTCTTTTTTAAAAGGAACTCTTTATGCTCACTCTAAGAGCAAAATGGTGGATGTCAGGTAACTGATAGCAACTTTTAAAGCTTCAGACGATCAGTATAATAATTGAGTTGAAATATCCAAAAGAAAACTTAAGCACCAGAAGTAAGTTTTTTCATCCGGTAATTTTGGCTAATCAGTTTTAAAATAGTCAGAAAAACAACTAAAAAACTGAATGTTATTTTGAATAACATTTACTCAAATCAAAAAGATGATCTGATTTGTTTCAGTAGTATACGTATATGATAGAATCAGTTGATATTGATCGTAATTGAATGAATTGAAGGACGTTAGTTTAAGAAAGACTAGCCTTGTAAAACTAAAAAGACTGTCATAGGATTTCTTTAGCCCTCTTATCAATAGGAGCCATTTCACTGACGTGAACTGTTGAGCACTTGATTTGTATTTATGTACGTGCAAGTCAGTTGTTGATACGGACACTGTGGGGGCTTTCGAAAGTGTCCGTAGAACGAGGTGTCTGCATTAAGCGGTCTGAATAACATTAATGTAGCTGAAACTGTAAGGGCTTTCTTTCCCAAGGAACAAAGCAAACTGTCCGTAATAATGAGGTATCCGTATTAAGCGGGGTTTGAATGTTGTACTTTGTACGGGAGAAATTTGATACCGGCTTTGGAACAAGCCATGTCTTACTCTTTGAAACGTGAGGATTTAGAAAATGAAACACATTCATATACAGAAGAGGGAATGACCTTATTTGAATGGTAACGCTTACGGAAACTAATTTACTGTGGCATAACTCAAGTCTATCTTGTTTAGTAGTATTAAAATGGAACAAAAATCGTCTTTCAAACCAGGGAAAAGAGGTATCTGCCAGCAGGGAAGTTTGTTTTGTTTGTAAGTGACACAACATGGACAAATGGACGACGGTTGAAATACTGGGCATGCGCAGTGGGTGCATGTCATAATTTTCCAAGTTCACCTTACTAGTTACTGTACGTACGGCACATGAAAACAGCCCAAAAGATGGCAGTGAATTTAAATGATAACCCTGTGTGTAGAAAAGACTACAAGAACTAATTCCTATGTATTGCAGAGGTTTATGAAAGATTGTTTCGGAGTTCAAGCCTCTACCCCTTGCGGGTGTGTAAAATTTTAATAGAGTCGGCACATTCCTCAGGCATTTTTTTTAAGGCAATGTTTTCTTGTTAAAACATGCTCCACTTAAGAGACAGCTTAAGTGGACATGATCCGTTCTCACGGATATAAATATGACATGAGACAGTTCTTTTCTTGTGGTTTGTCGCTGAAACGGAAAGAGCCCTGGGAAACGGCCATGCGAGTGGACACGTTCTTCGTTTGCGCGCTTTTACAAATCGAATTCCAAAAGTTCCAAAGATCAGTATTCAGAACAATCTAATATTCACAACGTTTGTTAATACTGTAAAACAATTTAGAGGTTGGTTTCCTTTAAATTCGTCATGATAAGGCTCCTGCGATTGCAAAACCTCAAAATTTACCTAACGTCTATCTTTGACCTTGCCAACAAACAAGATGATGACTGTTACTGTGACAGATGACCTCGGTAAAGTTTTGCTCAGGGTAATTTTTTTGAATTACTAGGCAAATCTTTGCGGTAGACGGCGGCCGTTTTTTATCGCTTCTTTTGAGGTCTCCTGTTATTGTCTGCTATATAATTTAATCGCCTAACCCTTTAAGCGGGGGATTAAAACCGTGACTATCTGCTTCCCCGTGGCGAGGAGAAGTCCGTGACCGTAACCGAGTGTCTCTTAGAACCCCTATCTGCCCATCTCTGTTTGAAAGCAAATCGTGCCTTTTCCGTTTAGCACAGCAAAGCCTGCCGGCAGCTTGAAGACTTGTTTCCACTGGCCGTCGTGCCAAAGTCGAAAGAGCAATAGCACGATCCACGGACAAAATCAAAGCATATATTGCATCAGTTGAATTAATGAATGAATATCTTTTATTAAACATGATCACTATAAGCTTAAGGGTCGTTTTGAGTAACTTCCGATCGAAGGTGTTTTCGTGGAATCTGAGTTTCAGAGGTCTGAATTTTCAAGGTCTAAACTCCCCGCTGATTCTAGACACCTAGACGGTTACGAGCCATTCAGGCAATCGGTCCGCAAAACTGCAAAATGACAAATGAAAACTGTAGTTATCATAGCTATATAATAATCGCTATAACAACAGTGAGGATTACAAACACCGCCCTCTGTATTTTCCGTTTACACTGCCAACCAAATCTTGTCTCGGACAGGGGAACTTTGACCAATTCGCCTTTGACATTTTCACGTTGGAGGGCCACTGTTGGAACCACGCAACCCAAAAAACCACACGGAGGTTTCCAACCTTGCTGAACGTTGTAATTCTCTGGTGGAACAAGGGACTTGACACGATGGCTGTGCTCGCTGTATCGCTTGTGAAAAACAGTAGTTGACCTCACCAGGTATTTGAGGTGCCAAGAATAGCATTAAGATAGTAGTAGGAAACAAAGTACATTTTTCTTGAAGTTGAGGACAGCATGAGAGAGAATTCGAAGAATTTCACAAGTTCAAGTTCATTTTGTATTTCAAGTATTTGTATTTTGTATTTATTTATTCGCCAAGAATCTTCCTCTGTCACGCTCAAAATGACTTTACTGTTAGGAAAAGCTTCCAATATTTCCTCCCAGAAAAAATTTCCGGGAGCATCCACAATATAGGAGTTTTTTGAATCGAAGAAGACCGGCACTCGAACGGCTGCCAGTTCTTCTGTGAGTCAAAAGTACATAACGACAAAAATTGTAGCCACAATAGCTACAACAACAGATAGGATTACGAAGCCCGCCAGCTGCTTTATTTCCCGTATACACTGCCGACCATACTGGGTCGCAGACAATGAATCTTTAGCTATTTCACCCTTAATATTTTCATGTGGAAAGGCCACTGATGGAACCTCGCAGCCCAAAAAATCACACAGCGGTTTCCAACCTTGCTTAACGTTGTACACCAACAGTTTCTCTGGTGGAACAAGGGACTTGACACGATGGTTGTGCTCACGGTATCGCTTACGAAAAACAGTAGTTGACCTGGGATTTGTAGTACCAAGAGCAGCATTAAGATAAGAATAGAAAACAAAGTAGATTTTTCTTGTTGTTGGGGACAGCATTCGGTAAAACTCGCGGTATCTCACAGCCGTAATAAGTTGAAGCTGATTGACCAGACTTTTCACCCAAGAATCTTCTTCTCTTTCGCTCAAAATTACTTTACTATCAGGAAAAGCTTCCAATACTTCCTCCCAGAAAAAATTTCCGGGAGAGTCCACAAGCGCATCAACATTTTTGTAGAGTCGATTTACATCTGGCTGGGCGCCATTTTGAAAAACATCCACCCAGTGATCTATGAAATACAAAGTTTGCTCTTCCCAGTCAAAAACCGTAAATCCAAGGTAACGCAAAGCTTTGGTGATTGATGTTGTACCAGTTTTTCCAATACCTGCACAAATTATCTTCATAGTAATCCCTTAGTTAAGTTGTTTCGATGTCCCAGGAGCCGAGTTATTACTCGAGAAACAATTTTACAAGTATTAAATTCCGGGTCTTCCGAAGTTTTGCCGAGGTTTGCTCGAAGATGTAGTTTCGTATTTGGTTTCTTTCGTGACGAGACCCGAAATGTAAGCCGAGAAGTCGAGAGATGCGTGATTACTGGAGAGTAAGCTATCGGAGGATAGACTAGGAGGAGAAAACGTTGCTTTTACCCGTCCCGAGGCTGACCTGAAAAAACAACTACCTAGAAAACGACGACCTAAATTGAACAACGCTTTCGAAAATGTTCAGATTCTTCCGTAGGTTTCCTGTGCCTTACTACGTATCCTGTGTCGTTTTCCTCGTACCCATCTTCCTCGAGTGGGAGTTTCGCCTCGACCTCCTTGATGTTTTAGGCTGATACATCCTACTGGAATTTTACCCTGTAAGCTACTTAAAAAGGTAACTTTGTTGGTAAAAATGACAAGTAAACTGTACATCTTACCTTACGTTGAACTCCTCATTCAATATTTTTATGTTCTATACTGTACACCAGCGATCGATATTTGAAACGATACCTTGTAACCTAGTGATATTAAACAAGCTCGATCTGAACGCAAATAACTTTATATGCTTTGTCGTCCACCTCAGCGTTGGAAGAGTACGTTGCAAAGGGAGATTTGATCGTTGAGTTAATTGCTTTATTACCATGATATTTTTAGTTGCAGTCTTCGTAGATCTCAGCCAAGATCTTTATATTAATATAATAGATCACGAATGATTCAGCTGTTTGCGTTTATTTTGCATTAGCTCATTTTTAGACTCTTTATATTTATTTATTCGAGGCTAAGTTAATGTAAGTGATCTTAAACACCCTTGAAGTGATATTTTCTATCACTTCTCATGTGTTGATCACTCAATCTGCAATAATAAATGTCAAATATATTCTATTTGTTGTTTTGCAGCTGTTAGTGCTGTTAACATTAGGTTGTTGTGAGATATGAGTGCACCATATCCCCCTACTGGAGTCCAAGCAGGACAACCTACCTATCCCGGTAAAGTACAGTAAACTTGCGCTGTTATACATCTGAAATGTGAAAGAAAAGAATGCTTGATGTGAGGATTTTTTTGTGGGAGTTAGACCAAAATGGGAAGTTTCTAGAACAATTATTACCCATGGTAAACTGGTGGGTAATTGACCATGACACCAATTTGTTGTTTTTGTTGAATCTTTGTAGGTCAGCAACAGCCAGGTTACGGACCACCACATCAGGGTTACCCTCCTCAAGGATATGGACCTCCCCCCCAGCAGGGTTACGGGCCTCCTCAACAAGGATGGGGACTGCCACCTGGACAACAACAGTATCCTGCAGGACCACCCCCTACCCAAGGCTACCCAGCACCTCCACAGCAAGGATATGGGGGACAACCCCCTCCACAACAAGGCTTTGCTCTCCCTGTCGGGCAGCAGCCTGTATATAGTGCTGTACAGCAGGCTGATGGGATTCCGTCGGCAAAGCCAGGTTTTGGGCCACCACAAGGTAGTTAGTTAGTTAGTTACATTGGAACAAATGTTTATTCATTTAATTGGTTATTATGTAAACGGATACCATAGCTAATGTTTTGATTACTACATTTTGAAGCTGCCCTACATGTAGTTTATCAAAGCAAGTTCACCCAGATGAAGAGCCACCATGTAGAACAAAAAAGAATGTAGAGCCGCTTTAAAGATGTACATAGAGGACATGGAGATTTGTTGACCTGTAAGGGCCGAAACTGGGAGATTTATGCTGTATCCAGGAAAATCAACAGGAGACTTGCCAGTCATATACAATAGTAAATTCATTAATAATTATTATATGATAGGGTTAATATTTTTCATGCAAATGCTGCTGACAGGTGAAGTGCAGACACCATCGTACACTGGATCAGATGTACCTGATGAAGATGTCGATGACAATGAAAATGCCACAGCCCCAGCCCCAACGGCACCCCCAGCTGATATGTTTAGTACATATGCTGGATACGAGAACACTGGATTCGGTTAGTGACTTGTTATCTACCGCTCATGGGATAATACATTTCCTTTACCGTATTTATTCGAAAAAGCGCCCATCCTAAAGGCAGAAAAAGTTAATAAGCGCCCAGCCTCGAATAAGCGCCCACCCCCACCTCCACCCCCTCCTGCCCCCAATCAAACTCAAATAAAATTGCCCACCCCTTCCCACCCACTGGAGTGACAATGAGATTGAAATTGAAATTGAATAAGTACTAATAAGAGACTTCCCCAGGGGGGAGTTTTCTTCAGAGTATTTTACAGAAACCCTGCTTTGTTACTTCTTCGCGTTTTTTTTAATTAGCATTTATTTTTTTGTTGCAAAATAAACATACTGTACTTGCTGAAAATGGTGAAAACTTAATAAGCGCCCAGCCTCAAATAAGCGCCCACTCTCAAGGTCTAAAAATTTAATAAGCGCCCACGGCAGTTAATCGAACCAATACAGTATTTGCTACCAGCCAACTTGCAATGGTTATGTGCAAGTCAATAAATAAAATACCTCTTTGTAATTCTAGGGGTGTAGAGTGGTTTCTCAAAAGACGTGGGTCTTCGAAAATTTTGGCCCGATCTTGAAATCATGAAAGCGTTTGTGCTAGGTTTCAAAGTCTTGTTTTCGGGTGATTTTTCGTCTCAGAGTCTTGAATTTTTTTAAGTATCCATTTTGCAGTCTTGCAAGGTCTTGAATACCATGATTCTATACCTCTCCTAATTCTACCAGTTTGGTTTTTATTTCTTGATGTTGGATGTTGTCAGGGTTGTTTTTCAGGTAATGATTACCTACCACCTCCACCGCCATATGAACCCCCATCGCAACCAACCCCTGAGCAGCATTTCACACAGTAAGTTTAATACATAAATTAAGCCAAGCTCCTGTGAAAAATTATAATTTACTTCAACCAATGAAGTTGAAACCATTGCAAAGAATTCAGTTGAACCTGCAATCAGTTGACAACTAATAATTTGTCAGCAGAGAACTTAAAAAAACAATAAATAAACCTGCAATATGGTCATGTGACACTGGTCAGTGGATGCCCTGTTTTGACAGGTGTCAATTGACCCCAATGTGGATGTGGAATATCAGGTTGCAGGCCCCCACACTAGCTACAATCTTGGACAAAAATGTTAGGAAAAATGGACGTTACCATGTCTAGTTTCAAGATAAAGCTCTTGAAAGCCCTGGCAACGACAAATACTCCCCCTTCGCCCCTAAAAGACCATGTTGAAGTCTGGCTGGATCATTTCTGATCCCGACTAAACAACTTTGACCAGGGTGGGGCAAGTGGAGGGACCATAGTGGTACCAAATCTGCAGGATATGTGTTCTGTTGGTCAGAGAGTACACTTTTTGTCCAAGATTGTAGAAATTGTGACATTTCACCTTGGTTTTGCTGTGGTATGGACACACAGACCAGGACTGTCACTTTGTTTTCAAGTTACTGGGTGACTATGCAATAGTAGGTGGGAACCTGAGTTGCCAGCAAGTTGTTTTAGTTCTATTTTCCTGTTGTTACGTACGAAAATAGGCTGAGGTTATGCTCATACTAGACAGGGGAAATAGCTGCATGGTATCCACGCTTAGTTAAAGGCTACCCACCCTTAGTAACAGGCTATTTCTGTTATGATATCTTAACAGAGCTACATCCATAAGTGAAGAAGAAGCAAGAGATGCACTGCTTGCCTTTGTAGGTGAGCACTGTTGTTATGGCAAAGGGGCTGCTGAGGATATGGACATTAAGGACATCAGTCCTTCAAGTGCTTATCATGTAAGTACAGTTGAACCTCCATTAAGCGGCGGCCATCCTTGGGGTCATGGAACTTGGGACCTTGTGCACCAAAGGACGTCCACTAACCAACTGTGCCACCTCCCTTAGTGCCACCCAAGCTAAGTGAGCTTATTAATAAAAAGTTACTTGCCCCGCCAGAAAAATAATCTACTTGTCTCACTACCAGCAGACAGGACATTGTTTGAGCCCTGTGAACCCTGAAACAGTCTCAGTCAAATCGACTGACTGCATATGATTTTTTTTCTCTATCTGTATGTTAAAATAATTTCATCCATTGATACATTTAGTGTAAATAATAATGCTGCTGCTTTATATCATAAAATTATTGCTTTTAAAATTTCTTTGAGCATAATTTTCTGATTCAGGTGCTAATTTCCTATAATACTAGCAAATATTTTTATGTACTTTTAATTTGTGAATTGCAGTACAATTTTGTGAGTTTCTGTGAGTCAAGGTCAACTGCTTGGAAATATGAGCCCTACAGAGGTATGTAGGTCTTTAACTAAAACAGTCAAACGTTCCTTTATTATTGGGCTCCTCTCAGTGGCCGATCCAGACCTTGGGGGGAGGGGGGGGGGTTGTGGTCATCCAGACCCTGAAATAATGGGTTGGGGAGTGGTCTCAAAAAAAAAATATTGGCCCTTCTGGCCTCAGTTTGGTCTAAAAATGCGGGGGGCTGCCCCCTCCCCTCTTGGATCTGCCTGACTGCTTCTATGAAATGAACAGCCTTGTTGCAAACATTCACAGAATCTCAAAGGTGCCAAAACCCAAACAATTCCTACCTTTGCTATGCGGATAATACCCAGTACCTTTGGAATTCAGTAATGTGCTCCAAGACTAAGCTGCCTTGCAGAAAAAATCTAACCTTGGTTAGTAATGTCGACAAAGCATTGCTGAGATCCTTGTTCTGGCCCTCCCAATGAACAATGAACTCAATGAATTTCTAGAAGTGTGTCTCAAATTTCCATTTAACCTGATTAGCCAACTGAATAATAGCTTTTTATCAGGCCAACCATGGTGGGTGTTCAAATCATGGTACACACCTGTTGCCCCGGAACATGGGTTTCAGTGCTGCTTTTCAGATGGACTTAGCCAGATGTTTAGTTTTGTCTGTGGTGCAGGCTATGTAGTCTAGACTACCAGAGAAATCTCATAATTTGCTGCTCAATACAACTGGAGAACTGTGCACCTTACAGATGTATGTCCCCTGTTCCACTTTACTCAACCCCTCCCCCCACCCAATTACTCACTGCACCACTTACCCTACCCTACTTGAGGGCCACAAGTTTATCAGTTTTTTCATAATGGTCACGTGTTTACCCTCTTTAAATATAGGCGTTACCTTTAGTTACCCTACCCTATGTATGATAAACTGTACTCTGGGTTGCTAACAACTGCTAGCTACAATCTTAGACAAAAACCTTGAAACACTTTGAACATTCTCGCACCACTTCCGTCCCCCTCCCTTTTGCAATGTTGTTGTAGCCAGTGAAACACTGAAATGTCATCTCAATGTTGTTGTAGCCAGTGAAACACTGAAATGTCATCTCAATGTTGTTGTAGCCAGTGAAACACTGAAATGTCATCTCAACTTTGCACAGGGGAAAGGGGTGTTTCAAGGATTTTTGGCGAGGATTGTGTGAGTTGCGAAAAGCCATCTGGTCAATATCAGTTGTTGGCAGTTATTGTTAAGTAGTTTTCGTGAATAGTCGAGAAAGATTGCGATAGCGTGGTAAATGTTGCTGTAACTTTTGTTTGACGCAAGGAAAGAAAAACATTGATTTTCTAGTTTTCCGTAGAAATACTGGAACTGTTATTATAAGTCTAAAAAATGATATATAAGTACAGCCTGGCGCAGGAATCTCGCGTAGAAGAAGTTGAATTATACTGAGACATAAAGGTTAAGTGTCAGGATTAGTCACATAGTTAAGTGAGGAAAGTAAGTATGGTGTACAATAAGAAAACAACGGCTGAAGAACGAGCGCTCATCAGATTTCTGTACGTGGAAAAGAGGTATTCACTGAGAGAAATTGCAGGAAAAGTCGGCCGATCTGCAGCAACAGTAATGCGAGTGTTAAAAGAATCTAACAGTGCTTCAAGGCATTCGCGAACTCAGGCAAACGTCACCTACAAAAGAAGAGGAAGGCCAAGAAAGTTGTCATCTAGAGAAGAGAGACTCCTTATAAGGGCTCTACACAAATTGAGGCGTACAGAAGGTAACTTTACTGCCAAGCGACTAATGAATGAGGCAAACATCTCGGAAAGTAATGTGTCAGTTCGCACTGTGGCAAGATTTTTGAATAGCAAAGGATACTTTTATCTGCAGGCCCGGAAAAAAGGGCTGCTTACTAACAATGACAAGAACTTACGCGTTTCATTTGCCAAAAAAGTCAGAGAAGAGTACAACAATGAGTTATGGACACAAAAAATTGCTTTCTACTTGGACGGAGTTGCTTTTGCACACAAGACCAACCCGCTTGATCAAGCACGAGCTCCTACTGGAAGGATCTACCGGAAAAAATCAGAAGGTCTCAATCAATATTGCACAGCGAAAGGGAGTAAAGTTGGATCTGGAGGAAAGATAGTCAAGTTTTTAGTGGCGATTTCATATAATGTAGGAGTTATTTTATGCGAAGAATATGAACATATGACGGGAAATTTTTTTGCGTCTTTCATTGATAAGACTTTTGAACAAATGTTTGTGGAATCAAAGAAAGGAAACACAAGACTCTTCATTCAAGACAATGACCCTAGTCAGAACTCAGCAATAGCAAAGATTGCTTTGCAACGAGTAAACGCACAGTTGCTTAAGATACCACCACGGAGTCCTGATCTAAATCCAATAGAGAACATGTTTAAATCAGTCAGTGACGACTTGCACGACAGCGCTATTGAAAAACAATTAGAGCGAGAGAGTTTCACCCAGTTCAAAGAAAGAGTGAAAGATACAATTGTTCAGTTTCCAGTAGCTAAAATAAACAATTTAATCGAATCCATGGACAGGCGTATACAACTTATACTACAAACAAAAGGACAGAGACTAAAATATTAAATATGTAGCTGTATGTTTTCAAAGGAATAATGCAATGTACATTTACAAAATTATCTTATTGAACTGATTACATAATAATCACTGATAATAGTTTGGAATTCACATGGACAAAATGTAATTGTTGTTGCTTTGTATTTCACAACAGAAGCATTACAGAATTTCATGTAACAATCGTTTGTGGCACCTACAAGTGTAGCATTTATGCCCTAAAACTGTGCGTAAAAAGGAAACTATCTATCGGCATGTTTTGCCTTAGTCGACTCACGTGCGGTAAAGGTCAACGGTTTACCGTTGTCACAATAGAAGTTGGTCTGTTGACAATCTTACTTTATTACATGTTATGGTTAACCGTTGGGAAAAGGCTGAATTTCACGATGCCATTGAAGCTGTTGTTAAAAATTCATGTGAATTATAAGTAATCTCTTATTCAAAGTGATTTTCCACAGAGAAATACAAATACGAAATGCGATAAAAGACAAAAACTAATGGTAAACCGTCAGGTTTACCAGCGTCTGTTTACACTTTACACTTCTCTCTCCATCACGCAATACTCTAAAGTTGCATAATACTTTTATCTGAATATGCTTAGCTTCGCAGATCCTTCGCTGGGAATTCACTCAACACTTATCTATCCTTATGCCGAACTGTTATTGTTATTGTTAGAGCAGAGAATTAATTTTGCGAAACATCTTGGACATGGTGGAACGTTTCTTTGCTCGCAGTGTGGAATCTGCGAAAAGAAGTTGAAGATTCTCCACCTTACTCGCATCATTTCGGTCTCCCTCTCATCTATACAACCTCCCTTAATGAACACTAACTCATGTTTGCCTGTGCAAAATATTGGTGTATCCGTTTCAAATACAATGTCTTTAGCGTAGTGGCACTTCGGTGCTGGCAAATGAACTGTCTGCCCCTCCAAAAGTAGAAGCATATCGTGCCAAGGCAAGACCTGTGGACTCCAGCGAAAGTCATTAAGAAAAAGAACCTCAGCGGATTCAGCTCCAACCCAAGCAAAGTTGCTAGTTGCGGGATTAGTAAATGTATTGTAGATGACATTTAAAGGGTTTAGTAAAAAAGTTTTCCCACAATTGGCACTACCAAAGATTAAAATGTTTCGGTACTTGCCACGTCCTTTCTCAAGTAGCTCGCGTACAGCACTCTGAAAACTCCCACCTGATAGGTTATTCCGTGCGAGAGTATCCTCTGCAACGTCCAACCACTCTCCATTGCAGTTAGCGATACACGGACCTTCTAGAGCTTTGTGCAGTATTTCCATCCTTGTCATTTGTTTCCTTTTCAATTTTTCCTCTGCTTCCTCCATTTCCCATCCTACTTGTATAGCCTCGTCAACAACTTTACTTCCTCTGTTAGCGATAAATTGCGTTAAATCTTCCTTTCCCTCTTTCATTTGTCGAGAGGCTAGAGCAAGAAGTTCTAGCCTGGACTTTATTCCTTTTGCTACGACTAGCTTAGACACGTCGAAAATACTGAGACGGGGTGCCTTCCTTTTTCTGGTTTTCTTGGCTGTTCTCTTCGTTCCACCACGTTCCGTTGTTGTCACACTGGCCTCTTGTGTTCGAGGTGGGGCGCTGTTGACCAAATCGGGATGATTTACAGACTGAACATACTCGCTATCTTCTTTTGTTGTGTATCTCCAGGCGCTATAATAATTGGAGTGAACAGACGAAAAATTCACTTGAATGGAGTGGTTGTCGTCGAGATAATTTCTTACTCGCAACCATCGGCGTGCATGCGATAGCTTTACCGCCATGTGGTAATGCGTTCCTCCTGAAGAATGCCGCTCTTGACTACAAACCCACTGCACAATATCAGCTAACCCGCTCCTTGTCTCATCGAATGCTTGCACAACCGTTCTAGCAAAACTGTCTCTCGTTGGAAATTTGTCAAGGTCGGCTTGACTGTAAGTAATTAAATACACGCTACGCACTTCACGATGCAACAGCCTCTCTTGAGATCCCACGTCGAGCTCTTCTGAACAACCATTATCCTCCAACTGTTCACTTCCCTCTTCACTTTCCTCCTCTGATCTCTCTTCAATACTCTCATACTGACAGTTATAATCTACTTCAGAAGTTGCCATTATGAAAAAAAAAAATTTACTCAAGTTATCATCCCTCGCCGCACACTCACACAACCACAACAACCAGACAAGCCACGCGTTGCCCTAGAGATTAATTTTTTTCTAAGTGTCACTTTGCATATTCTGCGCATGGTCAAAAATCTTCCCGCCAATTCAGACAATCTTAGACAAAAACCTTGAAACACTTTGAACATTCTCGCACCACTTCCGTCCCCCTCCCTTTTGCAATGTTGTTGTAGCCAGTGAAACACTGAAATGTCATCTCAACTTTGCACAGGGGAAAGGGGTGTTTCAAGGATTTTTGGCGAGGATTGTAGCCCTGTTGGCTTTCTTCTGCAGTAGTTTATCACATGCTTTCTTTGTTATTTTGTTATCAAAGGTCAGCAGATTGATGGCCCACAAAATGGCCCTGCTCCACAACCATGGGATATTCTTGCTCAGCCAAGTCAGCTATTTACACCCCAAGAGGCGCGTATTGAAGTTCCACACACAGCTTCTGTTAAGGTATCATAGTGTCTGTATACAATGTACAGTCAACCTTCTATTTCAGATTTGGAAGATGAACTAGTTTGGTTTGACTCAATAGAGAGGAGAACTGTGACGTAACGTTACCATGGTAGCAAAATTGGATTGACTCAATTGCAGAGTAGAAAGCAAAGTGTGTGTTTGTGTGTGTGTGTTTTTTTAATAGATCGCTTTAAGTCTGAAGAAAGAAGACATCCTAAATTTTGCGCACACAGACCACATTTACACGGGTCCGGGCAAATTTTTGAATGGACAAGAACTTACACGGATCCGCTTTTCGTTTACAGTAAGGAACCCGCGGAACCGTGCAAGTTTTTGAACGGCGACGTTTCTGGGAAACTCCCACCTACCCCTCCCCTAAGTCAACGTCAACACTTCTCACCTGGGGGAAAATGTTGCCATAGGGGAGGGGTAAGTGGGCAGTTTCCCAGAAACGTCTTATGATCCTAAACAGTACTGCAATCTGTAACAGAATTTGGACGGTTCCGTGTTGACTGGTTGCTCAGGTAAAAACGTCATCCGTTCAAAAATTTGCCCAGATCCGTGTAAAAACCCCAGCATTCCCGAGAGATATGCCTCAGTCTATAATATTATCGCTAATTGTAGTTTGCAATTTTCTCCTGAAAGTAGGAAATGTTGACTTCATTTTTGAGTCTAACATTTCTTTACTTTTTCTTTTTTTCTTCTTCTTGTTTTTTTTTTTTGCAGCCATGTCATGAGTGTATGGCTATAGGTTACAAGCGCTGCTACAAATGTTACGGTCGAGGAAGGGTAAGGATCGCAGACAGTTTTTCACATTGGTTGCTTCCGCAAGAAAAACTTGAAAAGATGAGGTTATCTTGAGTTTTCCCTTTTGCTTGCTCGTAACATATACTTGTCTGTGCGACAATCCTGCTAATAACTGTTTGCAGTCGATAAATAGGATAAATCCTGTTCATAACATTACTATATCTTCGTGTTTTGCTTGACACAAGAATCGGGAATTATGCTGTAAAATTTTAGCATAAACGAAACAATGAAAAAGAACGATATCATTTGTTGCACAAGGGCGACACTCAATAAACACGTGAAATACGAAAACTGGAACCCAAATTTTATACTTGACTGTCAACAGGGTACCCAACAACGAGATAACTAAATAGACCTCTTAGGGCCCATTATGGTTGCCGGGCTACATTTATTGAAAGGAAATTTTTTGCATTAAAATAAGGATCACGATAGTACTAAGTATTATCAACCAAAAAGTACGTTGGGATTGACAGTTACGAAAAAATGTTTCCCTTACTCAGTTAAAACGCGATTTTCTGAATTGGGTCACGTTGTATTGGATGTTTCCTGGTGACGTCATAATCAGAACCACTTGACCAGTCATTTAGGAATCGCAATTCAAATTTTGTCCAAATATGGATGAAATTGAGTGTTTGTCTATATCTCGTAGGTTCGTTGCACGTGGTGTCACGGTTCAGGTCACCGCACGGAATATAGGGACGGTCATCATCATCGCACGTATTGCACGTGGTGTCACGGATCAGGAAGAAGAACGTAAGTACCATGAGCTAACCACCTACAGTTGATCCTCTCTACAATGGTCACCTTGGGGACAGAAGAAACCCCGGGGGGGGGGTACTCCCTTGCAAGAGGCTAATAGGGATGTGCCGCTGAATGGACTCGCATTTTCACGACTGGAGTGACTATGATGGGGTCGCATTTTCAATAGATTTACCAGAATGGGGTCGCAAATTTTCGGATTTTTGGGGTGAGTAAGGATTCAAAATGGGAAGATTCTCGGTTAAAAAATCAGAAAGTTGTTGTTTATTAAATTGAACAGTAAGCTCGCATTGACCGCATTACATTCCGCCGCTTGAAACCACATTGATGAGGTAGATGCACAAATAGAAAGTGACTAAGTTGGGATCACGAAAATTACATTTTCCAAAAAGTGACTAAGATGGGGTCTATAATTGGCCAAAAAATAGACTATAATGGGGTAGGGGCTCTGAGAGCCCAGCGGCACATACCCAGCAAACATTAACCCAAGTATTCCACCCCCCCCCCCCCCCCACCCCCGGGAGAAAAAAGGGGCCGTTGTAGAGAGGTGGCCGTAAGCGGAAGTTCGACTGTAATCCAACACAGTCTTGGATTGTGGACTTCACGCTGTGGATTCCGGATTTGAGGGATTGAATTCCGGATTCTTTTTAGTGGAACTTGGATTCGGGATTCCAGTCGTTTGCGGGATTCTGAATTCCTTGAGTTTAATTCTGGATTCTTAAGCCTGGATAATAATAATAATAATAATAATAATAATAATAATAATTTTATCAATCTCCTCAAAAAGGCTTTCCAGCTTAATTTACAATGTCAAATATCTAAAACTTAGTTTTCCAAAAATACCCTTGAAAATGCTGTTTTATTTTAACTTTAAATACGTCTAAATTAGTGATAGACTGAAACTTTCTGGATTCCATAAGCAAAAGTTTATCGGATTCCGGATTCCAAATTGTCGGTTCAAACTCACAGAAATAAAATAAAATAACTAAATAAAGGGAAAAAAAGTTCTGTAGAGTGTTTTCACATGACGTCAAGTGCGGCCATATTGGTGACCCAAAACAATGAAACGGCGGCCATGTTGGTGTCCCAGACCAGTCCCGTGGGAGTTGAACTCTTTTCTTATGCAAATACTTTCTTTTGTTCCAATAAATTTGCGTAGATGCTGGCCACGTGAGTAAAAACGCTCTACATATTAAACAAGTCGACCTTCGTTATTCGGTTTTGTTCGATTTGGTTAAATGTGGGAATAAGTAGCCTGCGTAGCAAGCGTTTCCGTTTGGTTTCGCAGCAAAGAAAGAAACGGGATTCTCGGTTTTGGCCACGCGAGAAATGAAACAAGCCAAAAAATGAAACACTTGCGCCATTTTTCGCGCGGTCTTTGACTGTCGTTCCTCGTTCTTTGCTCCTAAACCGCACGGAAACGCTTGCTACGCAGGCTAGGGTATAAGTACCTAATTTTACCTTTTTGTTTGCTTGTTTTGTAGCTGTAATACTTGTCATGGCCACGGCCGGGTGATGTGTTGGACTTGCCAAGGTCAAGGTCACCTAAAGATGTATATTCAACTGACTGTCAAGTGGTAAGTAACGTCTTGTTTCTATCTTAACCTCATGCACCATAATCTGGAGAAATTTGAAAATACATCACTTTACCTTCCGTTTCGTCTACCTTCCATACGAACCGGCGTTTTCCTTCACCGAAATTGGTCTCCTGAGACCAGAAATTTGGAACCGGTCGGTGAGATGGCAGGTGTGGACCATGCTTGTTCCCAGGTTTCTCTCTCTTCCTCCAAAAGAGAGAATCATGGGAACGATGTTAGGTGTGGACGGCTGACAACAGAACTAACAATGGCAACGAGACCTCGGGCTCAAGTGAATGATTTGCGCATGCTCTATTGGCTTCTAAAGACTGCGACAGGGTCACGTTTTCAAACTGCGCGGCCGGAAAAATAGATCAATTTTTTGCGAACCAAGCCAACGAGAGAAGGCGACACTTTTAAAAACTGTTTAAACAGTGAATAGCCGATAAACCTGTGGCCCTCTATTAGCTTCCAACTAAATGGTTATCGGGACACTTTAAAGATCGAATTTTCTGCAATGTTAGTTTTTTGAGGAAAGGATAAAAGTAGAGTATAGGGATAAAAACTTTTGTAGATCGGAGCAGGGAAGGAGAATTTCACCTTAAAATCTCATTAAAATACCCGAAAGGCTGTAAGGGTAGAGATAAAAGCGAAAACTAGTTCTCTGAGTCCGTACAGTGGAAAGTCGATATAACGAACCTCTTTTACTCTTTTTGCCAGTGCCTTGACCGTTCGTTATATCGAGGTTCCACCGTATCGAGGTACCTTTTCATACATTTTACTATTATTTAATCGTTCCTTAAACCGAGCAC